>WEIT01004365.1:1600-14004 GCA_013389985.1 Dryoscopus gambensis | reverse complement strand
ATTCACTAAGCATTTTTCCATCTTCCTTGCATAACAATTTTCTCCCTGTTTTTGATGTAAGGAGATTAATGCATTTAAATACAGGACTGAAGCTAAGCCGAGGTTCCACACCTAGAAGGGGATTCTGCAGAAATTGAGTATCATCAGATAGAAGTCACATTATTGCTAAAGAATCTGCAATTTTTGACATTTTGGGATATAGACATCCCTTGAAGTAGCTGGGGCCATACATCTTTACCTCAGTTGTAAGGATATTCATGGGAAATAAAATTAAAGTTTACAAAAAATTCCAACAACTTCTAACAATAAATTTTAGTGAAAGAATCAAAAGGGAGACAAACTGGAATAATTCAAACAAGATGCCTACTGCTATAGTTTACTATCACAGACTTAGCCTTAGGACACTTACGAACTTGTCTTGATTTCTGGCATTTATATATCATGGGATTAAGTCAGTTGAGGGCTCTCTATTTGAAACTCAAATCTTGGTGAATTAATACACAATTAAAAGGTCATGTTAACACTTCTCGCTCAGCTGGCCTAGTTAGCACACATCCCTTGCAAAACAGGTTATACACGCAACAGTTAGAATCATATGAAAATATGGCATCTTCATTAAAAGCAGAGTTAATTTTTACAGAACAAGATGCTGGAAAAAAAAGTACTAGGATGCTAACACACTAAGAAACCAAAGTAATGTTTCTGCTTCAGTTTAGGTCCATATCCAGTCCAGGCTGCTCTGTCACAGAAATAGTCTCAACCAAAAGAGATATGTGGTAAGCACTGGTAAATTAATCTTAAATATTCAGTGTGATATACTGAAGATTATACAACTACTGTTAGGTTTTTTGTGAGACAATAAATGACAGTATTTAACACATAGAGGGTTTAAACCAGGACATGAAAAGTTGTAACTTCTCTCTCACTATACTGCCCTTCCTCCTTCATCCTAGAAAGATAATCAACCATGGAAGTAGAACAAATTAACTTTATTATGGAACCAGAACAAATTAACATGAAGAATATTATAACTCACTGTGTCATTACAGCAGGGGTACAAACCAATTCCTTCTCAAGCAGTTTTGCAAACGTCAGGTTTCTTGTTAACCACATGGGCAATTTTAAATCAAAAGTGTAAAAAAGGAAATGACTAAAAAATAAAACCTTGCACCCCAGTTTCACATGAAACTAGGTCTATCCATGTGAAACAAGTTTATCACAAATTCTTGTGACAGCATAAAGATGGCTGATAAACTTCATTGACCAAACTAATTGAAAAAAAGATGTTTCAGTCTTGTGATCAGATTTCTGTTTTTGAAAGATTGCTACACACCTTTGTAGCTATATGTAAGGGTGTTTAGGGATGATGAGCCATTTGCTTTTGGCATCAGGCTGTAATGGCACATTGCCAGCTGTCTCAAGAGAAAAGTAAAAATCCAGTACATGAGGTACAGACAGTGTAGCTATTCTTGGGTTACCTTGGAGAACAGTCTGACTGCTCTGAAGTCATGTCATTCCTTGGTAAGTTTCAGACTGTCCTAGCAAACATCACAGTTCGGTCTCTGGAGCTTTTTTCCTTTTCACATTACCAATAACACACTGATGTGGTAAACAGCACTACTTAATGTGTTATCTTTTATTGACCCAACATCAACTTCTTCAGGTTTATAGACAATCAGTTGGTATTATACATTATTTCTTCGCTTCAAAAAAGCAGACTGCTAGCAAGGTTCAAGTGAAAAGTTATTTCTGCAGCTTCTAAGGTATTATTGAAAAACCTATACTGTATGTGCACATCCCTCCTATTTCCATAAAAGAAAACCCCAACAAAATGAAATGCATTGAGGATAAGCATGGACAGCCTGTACCATTATAACCCATACCGCTGACAGCAATAATGTTAGCAGTACATGCAGAGTTACTGGTAGAGCTGGTCAAATGTACACATCAAAGTGCAAAACTACTACATGCAAAATCTACTAGAATCAGAATTGACTGGATGCTGCCTGCAGAACCCCTAGACATGCTTTTACAATAACTTCTGGTGCCAAGCAGCTACTTGTGTACAGTTAACTTGTGCATTGCACTTGTTTGCTCATATGCTGCTTATTTAAGTATTTCTCTTGCTTCCNAGTATTTCTCTTGCTTCCTAGTTCTTTTAGCATAGTCTCTTAATCTTTCCCCACAGCAAGAAACCAATATAAGCAGTATTCACAACAATGATTTTGATATTTTCCACTATATCCTACAGGAGAAAATAAAAAATATGTCTCAAATGGAGGAATACAGCAACTTAAATAGATGGTCTGCATTGGACACAACCAGAATAAAAGGAAATGATTGGTGGGATGGGTTGGTTGTCTTGGTTAAAGATGATACATACAGACAAAATATGAGAATTTTAGCTCGCATAAAGATGCATGGGTAGNATTCAAGGACATAGCTGTAAAAACAAATTTTAAGATGTTGCAGAAAGCAAGCTAGGGGGTGACTGCATGCAGTATGCATGTTTGCATGGGTAGGAGGGGACGGGATTACCTAGTCCATACATATTTTTATTCTAACAATGTTGTTAGACATTATTTGTAAAGCATGACGTTACCTTGACATCTTTGCAAAGCTGTATTCCAGTTACAACTGCCACAATAAAATACTTATATATAAAAATTATGAACAGAGTACATTTATAGAGAATATTTGGTAAGATCTGCATTGAAAACTCTATCACTTGTTGAAAATATCCTCCACTATAAAAAACCCAACCTGTCACACATCAAAACCAATATTCAGTGAAATAAAAATCAAGATATAAAACTAATGTGTCTTCTACTGAATTCAAGACATCTAAGCACAAGCGTCTATGTTTTTATCTGCTTATTAACTCAGTTTCCTTGTACCTCAGATTACATCATTACTTGAAAATATACATGTCAATAATTGCTCTAGCCCACACACCACACTTCTTTGCTTTCTGACCCAAGAACTAAATGCTTCTATTACCCGCCCAGTGTTTGGGCTGCATTTTATAATAACAACATTTATAATGTGAAGAAAAGTCATGAGGAGACAAATCATGTGGAGCTTTGAACATAACTTGTTCAGATATACTTCCTTTAGGGCTATTAACGAACACCACCACTAAATAAACACCACACATATCTAGTAATATTCTTACATGTAGCAAATAGAAGCGTTAATTTCACATGGTAGTTAAATTGCATATAAACCTATCTCTTTTCATTGCAGCTGCTACTTCGCTATTTTTCTGAACAGGGATGCTCTCCTGAACTCTGCCTGAAGTAAACAAAAGTCGGACTGTCAATGTTTGTTTGTGAACACAGTGCATGAAGACATTTACCTTTAATATTTTTTTAACTGCTAAAAAATTCCAAAACCAGCTTGCTTTCTTCAATGCTAGATAAATTGCTACCTCAGTAAAGATCATTTATTTGTAAGAAAAATGTTTCCTGCAATACTAGAAATTGGTCTTTTTCCTTGCTAGTTCAACAAACGCTTTTCTACTTCTCTAAATCATAAGGTAGAAATCTGATGAAGAATCACTGCATGTCTGAAAAAATGTTCCATTCATTGAAGTATCTCATCACAATTACCAGACTGCTTATTCGATAAAATCATCATCCCATTTTTCAATTTAATACATCTGTATTCCCTGGAGACTAGAAGATATTAAAGTGATGAAATCAAAACACTGCTGACCAGTTAAGTCACAATTCCATTTTAAAGCTTTGTTTAGGCTTTACCCTAGCATATGCTGTGAACGCTGATTGCAAAAAAAGGAATATCAATGATAAAATAATGCTTTAAAAAATTCTTTTAGGCAATTGAAATAAAAATCTTAGAAAAATGCTTCATACTCGATCAACTGTATCCTTTTGTATACTCTGTTCCAGTCCTCATGTAAAACAGAAACATAAACCAGAAACATTCCTTTAAAAACCACTACAATTCCAACTTATAGAAGACTCATTATGTGCTATGACTAAGAGATGATATTAAATCATTTCATTACATACAAAGAAGGTCAGATTGTTTCTTTGCACATGGTCCATGATACAGTATTGATCCAGAAGGTGCAGGATAGCTCTACAATTCTTCTGGTTTGCCTACCTAGGAAAGCTATTTAGAATTACTAAATTCATACCCTCAAAATAATTGAGGGTATGAATTTAGTAATTGTACTTTATACTTCATTAACTCCTTGAGTAGACAATTATCCTGCATCTCCAAGTATGCATAACCCGTCTTGTCCCACACAAAGAGAACATAAAGCATTTAAAGCTCCTTGAAAAGCACATGGAAAATACTAGTAACACCAGAGGACATATACTTTCTATTATGTAAGTTACAAGAGATATAAATAACCCCAAACATCAAACTTTTATTCTCTTTCTTTCAGCCAGGAAGAAGTCCAATAAAATGAAAAGTGACAGCAGTCAATTTTGGAATCTGCTTTTCCTAGCAGGTAACATGAATGGAAAGACAATTCAAAAGCAGCGAAGTAAGGTAGATCATAGAATCACAGAATGGCTTGGTTTGGAAGGGTCCTTAAAGATCAAATCATTCATACACTGCTCCCATAGACAGGGACACCTTCCACTAGACCAGATGTCTCAAAGCCCTGTCCAACCTGGTCTTGAAAATTTCCAGGGGTGGGGAAGCCACAACTTCTCTGGCTGACCTGTGCCAGGGCCTCACCATTCTTCCAGTAAAGAATTTCTTCCTAATACATAGTCTTAAACCCACTCTCGTTCACTTTAAAACAGTTACTCCTTGTTCTACCACCATATGCCCTTGCAAAACTCCCTCTGTTGCTCTCTTGTAGCCTCCCTTTAGGTAATGAAACACCCCCAGAACTCTCAGGCTGTCTCCACAGGAGAGGTGTTGAGCCTCAGTATCTTCATAGTTTCTTCTAGACTTGCTCCAACAAGTCCCCATCCTTCACAGTTTGGGGGTCCCAGAGCTGGAGGCAGCTCTGCAGGTGGGGTCTCACCAGAGCGGGGCAGAGGGGCAGAATCTCCTCCCTCCCCTGCTGCCCATGGGGCTTTGGATGCAGCTCATTAGGGCTGTGAGCCCAGCTGCCCCATTCATGTTGAGCTCCTCATCCACCAACACCCCAAGTCCTTCTTCCCAGAGCTGCTCAATCCATTCTCCACCCAGCCTGTGTTTGCACTTGGAATTGCCCCGACCCAGGTGCAGGACCTTGCACTTGGCCCTGCTGAACTTCACGAGGTTCACACAGGCCCCTCTCAGGCCTGTCAAGGCCCCTCTGGGTGACATCCTCTCCCTCTGGTGTGTCCAGCTTGGTGTGGTCAGTAAACTTGCAGAGGGCGCTCTGATCCCACTGTCTGTGTCACTGACAAAGATGTTCAATAGGGCCGGTCCCAACACCAACCCCAAATAATCACCAGGTCTCCACCTGGACATTGAGCCATTGACCACAACCCTTTAAGTGCAACCATCCAGACAATTCCTTATTCCCCAAGTAGTCTATCCATCAAATCCAGATGTTATAGCACTATTTAATCTTTTCAATCATGTATTATATTCTACACCTCCTCCCTTTCCTCCTCCATCATTCTTTAAATACCTCTTTCAAAACTTTTCTCTCAGTTTCTGCTCTTATTTCTTCACAGGACTTGATCACACACTTCTCCTGACCTACTCTGGTATATAAAGCAAAAAATCATTCTCAACAGAGACAGCAAACTGAATTTTATCTTTCATAAGTTCTTTCAATAGACAATTATTTTGCATCTCAAAACATGCATAATTTGTCCTTCCTACCAGAGGCAATAAATGAGCAATCTAGGAAATAGCATTATCCACATGAAGGCTGAGCAGGAATCAAACATGCAGCAATAGCGGGCAGAAACAACAACCTGACCAAAAAATACTCAGTGCAAGAATAAAAGACTAGAAACAGAAAAATGTTTTACTTTACAGAGACAACCATGAAATCATGGCAGGCAGGCTTAGATTTTTATTCCAAGGCAGAGGGAGTTCAAAACTGTGCTACCACTGAAATTTAGAAGAAGATATAAGGATCTGAAGAAGATGAATTTTCAGGTTCTTCCAATCCCATCACTTACAGCAATCTTACCTTTCAAGTGTAAATATCACAAGAGCTCATTTCATCATTGATTTTGTTACAAGTTTGTAGGAAGCCAAAGACTTGCAAAAGGGAGGCGTCTTCCACTGAAAATTAATGCATAACTTTGCATGAAATACCAGATGTCAGTTTTCAAGACAATAGAGGAACACTTAGACAGGATGAATGACTGCTTTTGTGCTTCCATAGTGAAGCCAATGTCTGCAACTATGAAAATAGAGTTTTTCATGTACAAAATACCATGGTCTTTCTCATGAAAACAGTCTGCTTCTTTTTATCATATGTCCTAATGCTTACTTATTTTGCTGGCTGAGAGGGATTTGATAAGCTTCAAATGATTCTAGTCATCTATGATATCCAAACCCCAAACTTCAGGAGGCCAATTTCTACAAAGCAGAAAAAATAAATCCCTCTCTCTGCTGCTCCTATTTTTCAGTCCTTTCCTGGTGACTTCTCTCTGACTAATGCATTTGCAAAGCTTCTTACATTAGGCTGTGTCCATTTTTCTTTCTGAAGTGGTGACTCTGCAGGTCAGCTTGCCTAATTTGGAGTCTAAAGCAGACATGTATTTTGTGCATAATTTCCCCTGTTTATTTGCTGCCAGGCAGTTTGAGGCTTACCTGTGCCTAGAGGACAGAAAAGATGTCTCCTGGACCTTGAAAGCCAGGGAATTATTTCCCAGGGTCCTTTCAATGGAGAATTTTTCCTAATATTTCACATCTTCCTATAACAAGTTTTCCCTTGTTCATGAATCAAATTAGAAAGGAGCTTTTTGTTCTCTATTTTAAGTATTAGAGTAACAGATCTATTTGTGAGCTTTCTGGATCACATAATTTTTATACTCATTTTTTATTTTTAATCTTCATTTCTCCTTCAAAATGTCACTCTGACTACTTATACTATATAAGAACAATCCATAATTTCATAATTATATAAAATAGCTCCAAGAATATTATGTATCCCTACCACAAATGCAATTATTTTTCCCACCTAACTTAGTTTTATGTAATTGTAGCCTATGCTTTCTTCAGTAAGAACAATGAATTGGTGCCAGAGATTCTAGACAGAGCAACAAATATTTTGTCAATCAATATTGGTCTCTTGGTACTCAAACGCTATTTGGATAGACAGAAGTGTTATAAAATGTCTGTTAGATAATTCCACTTTTAAATTGACAACCGTGATACTCAGAAGAAGCTCACAAAAACAGCTTTTAAATACTGTATGATACATGCAATATTTCTGAAATCTGCTTAAAAGTTGGATGCCCAGGAGTTTGTACAGAACCCATAAGTACAGAACCTAATTTTAATCAGATTAACAATTTTGTAGTCACTAAATTTACATGTAAATATTTAAGCTAGATCATGTCACTTGTTACTCTTTTGTTCTTTGCAAACAGAAGCAAACCCCAACTTCAGATGCATTCTGGCCTCATTACCACAGCTGAAATGTTTTGCTTGTTTTTACTCTAAGAAGTAAGATGGAAAACAGGCACTTGGAAAAGGTAAATATGAGTACCAAATACGGAAAGCTAAATTAGACATGTACGTGGAGCTGGAAAGAACAACTTAGTTTTTTAAGTTTCTTTCCCATCATAAAGAAGCCACTTTTGAATAGGGATTTGTTTTTCTTCAGAATAAATTAAAACTGAGAGCACAGAGCATATCTGAAGAACAAGAGGATTAAATCTACAAAAGCTAAGACAATTTCCTGCAAATATGCAGGTAACAATTGCAAACTACAGAAACTGTAATGTGGAAACAACAACAACAAAACCAACGGATAGAAGCAGAAATTCTCACTCCTCTATGTACTTGCTAAACAAGAATGTGTGGTAAAGCTGATGTTTGTAATTCCACTGTAAATAGAAAATAGAAATGGATGTTTTGCTAAAGCTCCCAATCTCAGAATATAAAGACACTAGAAATTCTTCATATCTGGACACATGAAATTATCTATTAAGATCATAGAATCATTGAGGTTAGAAAGTCCAAACATTAACCCATCGCTGTCAGGTCCACCACTAATCCATGTCCCTGAGTGCCACATCTACATGTCTTTTAAATACCACCACTGCTCTGAGCAGCCTGTTCCAGTGCTGGCCAACAGTGGTCTTCTTTCTGGTGAAGAAATTCTTCCTAGGTCAAATCTAAACCTCCTGTGGCTCAACTCAATACTGTTTCCTGTTGTTCTGTCACTTGTTACCAGGGGAAGAGCCTGACCCTCACCTCGTTACAATCTCCTCTATTTTAGAGAGCAGTAACTTCCCCCCTCACCCCCCGCTTTTTTCTCCAGGCTGAACACCTCCAGCTCTCTCAGCTGCACTTCATCAGACTCGTGCTCCAGACATTTCCCCAGCTCTGTTCCCTTCTCTGGACACCCTCCAGCCCCTCAATGTCCTTCCTGAACTGAAGGGCCCAGAACTGGACACAGAATTCGAGGTGCGGTCTCCCAGTGCCCAGCACAGGGTCAGGACAGTCACTGCCCTGCTCCTGCTGCCCCACTATTGCTGACACAGGCCAGGTGCCCTTGGCCTTCTTGGCCGCCTGGGCACAGCTGGCTCATGTTCAGCTGCTGTTGAACAGCACCCCCAGGTCCTTTTCCACCAGGCAGCTTTCCAGACACTGCCCCAGCCTGCAGCACTGCATGGGGCTGTTGTGACCCAAAGGCAGGGCCCGGCACCTGGCCATGTTGAACCTCTCTCCTTTGGCCTTGAACCATGGGTCCAGCCTATTCTGATCCCTCTGCAGAGGCTTCCTGCCCTCCAACAGATCAACAATCTGACTGGGAGGGTTTTCGATCCCCTTGTCCAGATCATTGGTAAAGATATTAAGCAGGAGTGGCCCCAAAACTGAGCAAATCTAAAGGGCAAGTGTAGCTAAAGACAATGTGAATGTAAACGGTTAACTTTACAATAGCCATGAAGAATGAAAAATATCAGAGAAAAGTGCCTGACTTTGTGTAAATTTCTGTCTCCAATATCCCACCACTTCATGATAATTCGCCTCCTGGAAGTATTTGTAAGAGGTTCCAGGGCTTCTTAACATAGATCTGACTCTCTGAAACTTTTCTCCTAACTGACTAGAAACACTGATCACCTAAAGCATGTAATGAAAAGAAAAGCTTTGGAATATATGATGCATTGTCACAAATTGATGCCATTTTCTAGTACCCAGTTTTCATCTGGAAAATAAAGAATTTAATCGTAACAAAGATAAGGTTCATTTAAACGTTTAAATTTGGGGGCAAGAGAGTATCTTTACAAAAGCACTCTTTCATACAACATTACTGGTAGGAACAGAGAAGCTGAATGGGTTGGGAATGAACATTCCTGCACAGGGAACAAGAAGGATAAGGGTATACGTCTGTTGTGTGTATTCTTTTCCTCAAGCAAACAGGTGGCCTGGGCAACCCCTAACCCCTCTGAACACCTGCTCCCAGCTCAGCACATTATATTCCTTCCACTCTAAAATCCATACCTGCTATTTCTCCCTTCCCGAGATAAAATTAGCTATGCTTTAATCCGCAAATACTTTCTAGGCCAGGAATGCCCTATTCTGCAATTCTTTTGAGCGCCTGACCTCAGAGCTCCCCATCTCTCCATGTCACAACCGACATTCCTCTTGATGAAATGGCATCCTAACTCCACGTGGGCCAGTCAAACTGGGGAGTGATCAAACCCCTGGACCCCTCTTCTCCTTTATTCGTAAGGGCCATCAGCACCTATTCTAGGTGAGTCTGCTGTTCTTCTTGCGCTCTCTGAGAAGAAGTAGTTTACCTATTAACATTGGAAGAGATTGAAAATACCTGTACTGCACTTATGAAAACATTAGGAAAGAGAAAAGAGGCCACGTGTAGGTAAGAAGGCATCTGCAGTAGCACTCCTCATACAAAGTGACTGAAATTCAGCAATACATATCCAAAATTTGCAATGGCCAGAGTTAACACTTGAATTTTTCTTTTTTTTTCTCCAAGCATTCTGGAATGTAACAGTGAAGGCTGCTGTCTCCAAAATAGATCAAGGTTGACTCGAGACTACCAAGAGAGTTGAAAGGTACGATAAACTCTGTATTCAGCATCACAAAATCTGAAAATGTTTTACATAAATCAATTAAAACTTTGAAAAGAAGAGAGAACACATTTTCTGAGTTCCTAAACTGATCAAGGTTCCAGCTGACAGCAAAAAATCCAAGGATTTTTTCCCTAAACTGTAGCTGCACATGTTATTGCTGTGACTGATTGGTTTTATTTTGAATTCTTTGGCTTTTATTCCCATACATCTAAAGCTGCTTTTATTCCCTATGTGCTAGCATCAGATCTTCAAGATTTAAAGTCTATGTCAGCAAAAAAACCCAAAAAACCAATAAGGCTTTCCATCTTTCACAATCTGATGTGCACCAACTCTCATTCAACAAAAGACCTGTCAGTAGCTCCATTATCAAGTACAGTAATAAGCTTAACTTCTGTGTGCAGTTCTAAGCCACTTCCCATAGGAACTACACAAATGCTTCTTTGTTAAATCCTGATTCAAGATTATGGACTTTTTATCTGCAAACTGTGAGGTACTTCAAAATCTCTAGTACTGGAATCTTTGGTAATCAGAGGAGTGACAATACACAAAGTTGCAACTGTGATGATTAGAGAATCATAAGCATCTTACATGAGGAACAGAGCAGAGATGTGTGGATAGGTAATTTCATCCACCGAAAGGAAGAGCGTTGTGTACACATGCTAAGGAAGTATTACACAGTTTCTGTATTTTATGTGAAACAATCAATCCTTCCACAGGATCCACATAATTAATATATCTCCATGAACTGGGGAACCGGGTTCTTCTGTGATAGGTTGTATCTTCAGACCCCACAGCTTTCACATTGATCTTTATTTTTTATTTATTTATTACAATACCACAGTGTGGGCAGGTATCTCAGTGAGGAGATTCAGGCACTTTGTAAATGTGAAAAAGGTTTTGTGCCTGTATATATTATGTCCTCAATATTGTTTACAATTCAAGTATTGTTATTTCTTTGTTTGGCACTAGCAACAATATTTACAATTGCATGAACAGAGGTAAATGTAGGAGGGTACACCTAATTTATACAGTCCATTTCCTTTCCATTAGAGACCTTCCTCTTCCTAAAATCAAATTAAATGGTATTATGCATTAGCAGAAAGTAATCAAATTGTACTTTATTTTACTAGAAAGACTACATTGTTGACCTTTTTATTTTGATTAAAAAATAACAGGAATGCATGTGAAATTTACCAGTAATGTATCTGACTTATGAAACGCTCAGCTGCATTAGAAGTCAAATATGTAAAAAAATTATTTAAACTGCTATCTAATCCTTTTCTTTTCCCTTACAGCCACCCCTGTAAGACGTGTGCTATGTCTGTACTCTAAAGGCAATTTTTCAATTATGAATATATAAGAAACAAACATAACCCAAGGTGTTTTTTCTGTGTGCATGTTTGTACATGCATGTGCAGTCCTTGATAACCAAATATATGTGCAAACACATGGCTGGTGGCAAACTCCTCTACATAAAATCACAAAAAGATTTTGTGCAGATACAAAGCCAGTGTATCTTCAGTCTCTTTTACAAAACCTGTGCAAAACCTCACTGGTCATAAATCATAGCTTGTAAGAAAATATGGATTGCAGAGGGAATAGCGACCACAATGAATTAGGTTTTCTTCAGTTTACAGTTTCTATTGTTTTAAAGTGTACTTGTATATTTATTGATTAAAGGACAAAATAGATTTCTTTTTTCCTTCTTTTTTCTTAGCAGTTACATTTGATCAGAATGGTTTCTTAATCCTCCTCCTTTAATTATATGACAAGAACACAGCATGGTAGAGAAAACAAGTTCTGTTTACATAGAATTGTTGAATTACATCTAGGAAAAAATAAGAACTGATATGCCCTTAAACTACAAAAGAGAAACAAAAGAGATCATCTAGGGAGTCAAAGTGAAATCTGTGGGTGTTATGTTTTCTCTCAGTGACTTATACAGGTATCACTTCAGGGATTTACAGGTAAAAAATGGATACTTCAAGATTTTGATCAAGTAGGTACTGTTTCATAGCTGCCAAAAGTATCCCCTAAATAAAGCGTGTCTTTTTCACTGAAAATTCCATATCAACATGTTTTTCCACTTTCTTGGCATATGCAGGAATAGTCCCATGTGGGCACAAAGTCCTCCATGAGTCATTACAGTGCATGGCCTCAAAGAACTACTCATAGGCTCCAGTGTCACCAAATCCAACA
>WEIT01004364.1:0-24886 GCA_013389985.1 Dryoscopus gambensis | reverse complement strand
AATCCCACCTCAGCAGCCACTACAGCTTTTTAAACTAATACAGTGAAAGACTTCTGCTTTGAAATATATATGGTTAATTACTGACTTTACTCTTTTCAGCTGCTTCCACCCGATATATCCTGTGACACCAGGAGTATCCGAAAGCAGCGTAATCATAACTCACAAAGGTAGCTTCTGAATTGCCATGAAACATTCAAGCAGAATTCAAAATCATTAAGCTAAGAGAGCAAGAATATGATATTTATACAATCCTGACATTTCTCTCAATGCAGAGGTCTTGATCATTGATGAATCTTTGTTTCACCAGGCAAAAAAAAAAATAATGTAGAGATTTAATTTTGGAAACAAGAAGAAAAGGACAAGATTTATTACAGTTTTGGTCTGAAGGTTCTCTATTGCCCAAGCACTTTTCGTACTGCCATTTCCAATGTATTGCTCTGACAGAAAAGGTCACAAAGTTTTATGCTGCAAAATAAAGAAAAGAATAGAAAAGGAGAAACATAATTGTTTTGGTTGAAAAGTTCAGCAAGGTCTACACACGTTGGACAGTTGGACACTGATTTTATTTTACTACAGGGTCACAGATTTCAATGACAGCGAAGTCAATTCAGTACTGCAGCTGATTCAATTTCCTGTGCCTTGCATGGGAAGAAAAGTATCCTTCTAAAAAGACAGTATATTTTCAATAATCTTTCAAATCATTTGTCTGTAGCAACTGCTTAGATGGCTGACACTGAAATCCATTTTCTTATCAAAATGTTTTCTTCTCCACAGTGTGTAAAGCTTCATGCTGGTTATTGTAAACTTGCCATTGATTTTCCAAACAGTTGCAGAGGGCTGGGGTAAAAGGAAGGTCACATTTTGAAGAAATATGGATAGCTGAAAGGTCCAATAAGTAAAATAGATGACAGATAGTATTTTTTTAAATTGCAAGCTTTTTGTTTTCAAGGCATGTTGAGCAGTACTCATTTCACTTCATCACAGTTGGCAGTGATACAAAAAATGCCTTTAATTCAAAGTAAAGGAGTAATACAAGAGTTTTCAGTCTTCGAAAGCCGACCATTCGTTTCAACAATTGCAGCACAAGACTTTTTTCCCCTTGAACAAAAGTGCTTTCAGTACTATTTTTGAAAAAAAAAAAAGATAATATGATGCTTATTTCAGAGTACTAAGGAGAATACCTGTTTTCCTTATATAATTTTATTTTCATCCCAAATAGATGAAAGTAATATCCAAATATGGAATTTCAGCATAGGTAGACCATGGAGATGAGAGCTAGATAATTATGTTCTCCAAACGTNAAAAAAAAAAAAAAAATAGTATCTTGAAATAATCATACAGTAGAAGCTTTCAGAGCTGAATCAAGGAGGTAAAGCTTCAATTCTAGAATAAATTACTTGTTCCAGCACAGTAAAGTTACCTGTAACTTCAAGTGAAATTATCAGTTGTGTTAATACATTTTATCTGTGAGCAGTGCAACGCTCCTCACTGAAGCTTTGTGTCTTTGGTGTCTGAATTGCATTTTACTTTCCTTTTTTTATTAATTTACATAGAAGAATTCTTGCTGTTCCTGCAGAAAAAAATATGTAATTTTGAATTGCTAATACATGCAGTTGAAATGACAGTTAATTCATTAAGAGCTTTCACACCTATTTCCATGGGATTCAGTTATGCATGACACTATTGCAAAAAACATTTTCATAATTTATAAGGACAACATTACCTATTGTTAGACCAATTAAACCTTTTTTTTTTCTTTTATTGATAGGAAGAAAAGATGCAAAGTCATCACACAGGCTTAGGAATACCTTCTGTTTTTCATTAAGACTGTGCCCTGGAAGAAAGGAAAGAAGTAAGAATAGAAAGAAATTAATCTTCTTACATAAAAGGAAAGAAAAATAAAGGAATGAAAAGATTCTGTCAAAATACACCGTAAAAAGTTCTTTTTTTCCCCCTTGTAAATCAGAAACTGTAGTTTAAAATAAATTGAGGTATACCTAATATTTTCTATGCATACTACAAAATTTTCTCATCTTTACAATATTTTGATTGAGTTTCAGTTGTTGCATAAAGAATGAAAAACCTAAATTGTATTTTAGAACACAGTTTCAAAACATAGCAAACAAAAGGGAGTGGATACAAAGGCAATAAATTCACGTAAGTAATAATCCTAATTCACCAAGGAAACTAGGAAGATGTATTTACTTAATAAAGTTTATACTACTTCATGCTCATTTTAAAGAGTTAAGTCTAACAAAGAAAAAAAAGATAATTTACTTGTACTTGTGTAAAAAACAACATATATTGTAACATTTTCTTTTCTCATGAATACAGCCAAGACCACTTAATGCACACAGAAATTTTTTTTAATGAGGAAGTTTCACTAGAAATAATTATATGAGTTTACAGTTTTGAGTTTATCTCCAAAACTAAAAAATGTAATATTAACAAAGCATATTACTTGCTATGGGTAGGCTGCATGTCAGATAAGACACCAATAAAAAGACTAATAATATATTTTCATAAGGAGTTTTCTAGATTTCATGTTTGGGCATGCCAAAATTGAAGAGACAATTTGTGAGAAAATTCAGTAATACACCTGAGAATTAATAATTTACTGGGCCTTTCATAGCTTAGATGAAATACTTGAAAAATTACCTCAGGTTTTTTTGTCAACAAGATATTGATGTGACTTAACATCTCATGAGGAAATAAATTTTGTGCCAGAGCTGGAAAAACAGAGAGAAAATGCTGGTGTTCTTGGTTTGACACGGCCGCACAGCCTTCCTGACAGCACACCTCACCAGGCTCCACCTGCTATTGCCTTGGTGCCCCTTTCAAGTACTGAAAAAACATATCCCTCCCTTCCTAATGTTTTTACTGAGTGTCAGAGAAAGCAGTGAAGACTAGCCAGCTTCCAAACACTTTCTTCTTCACTATAACCCCTTTCCCTGTACTTGTGCAGTTCACTGCTTGTGCTGGCTCTCTTAGCAGAAACGGTCCAAGAGAAGAAACAGATACCAAAGGGAAGTAGTGGTCAGTAGCAGAGCCATGGTATTCCTCCTGACAGAAAACAGTTTGCCTGTCCTCATCACCCTAAGACTGAGGTGTGGAAAAGCCGTTTAGCCAGTTAAGTAAACCATCAAAACCTCAGCAGAATGCAGGGGCTGCTGACATGAAACCTGGAGGATTCTTTTCCCTGTAGATTCAGACATGACTTCAAGTCTCTCACTTTGCTTGTATCTGAAGTCAGGTCTGTTATTTGAACACAAATATGTAAGGAATATCTAACATTGATCATGCAGGAATAACCATGCTGTTCTTTACCTTTAAATTACAGAGATTGTAACAGATGTTTAATGTGGTGCACTTCTATTAAAAATACAACAAATATAGAAGACTCTGGAGAAATATTGATAACATAGTGGCTTAGTGAGCTGGATTAACCTGGAGGGCTCAAATCCAGGTGCCAATCACTTTGATTAACAGTTCACGGAAGGCTGCTCATTGGCATCCCATTTTCTGATGCTTTTTCCCATAAAGAAGTTAACTCCCGGTGCAGAGATTGTAAAGTGGCTGGTTATAACACTAGGAGTTGGTTAGGCTATAAAACTGAAGTCATGCTTACTGAGTAATTTGAATCACAAAGGAAGTTCCCTCCAAACAACTGGTACAAGGGTTTACCCACATCCTTTTCTTTTCAAAGGTTCTTGTTTCTCACATTGCTTGAGAGAATTTATGCCACTTGCTGTTTGCACTTCTATATCTAGAACTCAGGATGTTATAATTCTACCAGTTGTGCAATTCTCAAAAATGATAGAACTGTCTCGATGATACCACACAGCTATAAAGTGCTGTGAGTGTTTGTCATGACAGTTTCTCCATATCTGCACTGAGCAAATTAATTGGGAATGAAAAATAGCTTCAGAGTGGATTGAAGTTTTTTGACTAAAAATACTTATTTGGTCATGAAACAAGATACCAGATAAATCTGCAAATTCAATTACACTGAGAGTATAGCTATTCCATACTCAGTAACAGCTATAATGCATTCAAGTAGACTACGTAAATTGTGAAACACTGAAAAAAATCCTATATGAGGGGGCAGGTTTGTTATGCAACTGAACTGAAGACCTTTGAAAAGGATGTTGTTTTTTGCCCCCTTTCCTTTACCCATATGGTGTTTTTATTCTCTTCACCAACTAATGTAAATTTGTCTTTGTTTTTTTAAATAATTCTAAAATGAATTCAAATACTAAAAACATGCATGAAAATATTAAAAGTTAAAGGACCAATATATATTATTTTACCCATAGCATTTTTTGATATTATTACTATTAGAATCATAGAATCATTTAGGTTGGAAAATAACATCATCAAGTCCAACTGTTAACCTAATGTTAACACAGTACTGCCAAATCCACCACTAAACCATAGTGCCACACCTATAGGTCTTTTAAATACCACCAGGGTTGTTGACTTAACCTCTTCCCTGAGCAGCCTGTTCCAATGCTTGACAACCCTTTCTGTGAAGAAATTTTTCCTATTATACAATCCAAATCTCCTCTGGCACAACTTGAGGATTTTTCCTTTTGTCTTCTTGCTTGTTGCCTAGGAGAAGAGACTCACCTCCACCTCACTACAACCTCTTTCTAGGTAGATGCAGCGTTATAAAATCTCCCTCAAGCCTCCTCCTCTCGAGGCTAAACACTCCCCATTCCCTCAGCCACTCCTCATAAGACTTGTGTTCCAGCCCCTTCACCAGCTTGCACCATTGCACTTCCCTGGACCCACTCCAGCACCTCAATGTCCTTCTTGCAGTGAGAGGCCCAAAAATATTTGAGGTGCAGCCTCATCAGTGCCAAGTACAGGAGGGAAATCATTTCCCTAGTCCTAGTGTCCACACCATTTTTTGCACAGCCCAGGTTGCCATTGGGTTTCTTGGACATGTGGACATGCAGTTGGTTCACGCTCAGTCAGCTGTCAACCATCACTCCCAGGCCCTTTCCCACTGGGCAGCTTTCCAGCCACTCTGCCCCCAGCCCGTAGCACTGCTGACGGCTGTTGTGGCAAAAGTGTAGGACCCGGCATTTGGTGCTATTGAAACTCATGCCAGAGTTTCAGACTCAGATTGATGTCTCAGCCCATCTATCTGTCCAGATCCCTCTGCAGAGCCTTCTTATCCTTCAGCAGATCAATACTCCCTCCCAACTTGATCTCTTTGAATTTACTGAGGGCACATTCAATCCCCTCATCCAGATCATCAGTAAAGATATTGAACAGGACTGGACCAAATACTGAGCCCTGGAGGACACCTCTAGTAACCAGACACCAACTGGATACGGCGCCATTCACCATCACTCTCTGGACGTGGCCATCTAGCCAGTTCTGTCTAAGTCGTGGGCTGCCAGCTTCTTCTGGAGAATGCCATGGGAAACAGTATCAAAGACTTAGCTGAAGCCCAGGTAGATAGTATCCACAACATTTTGATCATCCAGTAGGCAGGTGACTTTGTGATAAAAGGGGGTCAATGTGGACAAATGAGACCTGCCTTTCTTAAACCCATGCTTGCTGAGCCTGATCCCTTGATTGCCCTAGACTCACACACATATATATACACATAGCTTTGTAACTGTAGTTTAGTAAAACCGTGCATACAGTGCCCATTACTAGAAGTACCAAAAAATATTCACAAGGAACTTACCTAACAATATTGAGCTAATTTTTTTTAAAACCATTTTTTATTTGAAAAACTTCACATCTGGAAGCCTATGTTCTCCAGAGATATGGTAGAAAGCAAGTGAGAGAGAGAAAATAGTACATCAATCCAAAAAGCCACCTAGTACTCCAGATAAGCATGCATAAAATCACAAATAAAGATATTTCTTTCTCATTGTCAATACAAATCAGATTTTTAAATTTGATTGAACAGAGTTATTCTTGTCTGCTCCATCTTTCCATTTCTACATACATTCTGCTCTTATCTTGAAAAAGCAAGTTTGAATGGAAGGATGGGAATAACTCTCCTAAATCAAGTCTAATTTAAGACAACTGTTGCAAGGATTTTTTTGGTATGTCTTCAAATGGAACTAGTTGTTAAAGTTAGTGTAACAATACACAAAATCTCTCAAATCACACTGCATTCTGAAATCTTCTCATCAGAGCATTAGAAAAAACAAAGATCAAAGTGATATAAGGATGTTCTTGAAACTTTACTACTAAATTTCCTGATTTCTTTTTTCAAGCATAAAATTTCTGTGTATACACTCAATGGCTTGGGAGTGGGAGGGGGTTCCCCAAAAGTGGAAACCTCTGAGAGAGCTGAGAGCCACCATGATCCCACAGAGACCCAGACAGGGACAGGACCAATAGTAGCCAATCTTGGTAATGCAGAAAAGAAGCCCTTGGGGAGCACTGGTGGTCAGGAGCACTGCACATGGGGTGTGGCAATCAGCACAGCACTTTGTGTGGTAATTCACACAGGAAGGGAGCTGGAGTCCTGCCAGCCCAACCAGGCTGTGGTGTGGCACCCAATCAGCAGAAAACCATGGCCTCTCTAAGCTCTGCCCCCACCACGGCTGACACAGTGTCCAGACAGGGCTCCACTGGGGACATGCTTGTGTCCCTGTCACCTTGGTGTCAGCCTCAGACTGTGCCCTGCTCTTAGGTCAGCGCAGGACTGCAGCAGTGAGCACCCCAGGGAAGGTGTGCCCCGGTGCAGGAACTCCTCTGCTCAGTGATGAAGCTCTGGGGGGCAGTGGGTTGGTTGAGGAGTATCAGCTAGTACAAGAGAGATACAGACAACTGGAATCACAGCCTTCCCTGGGACAGGCCCAACAGCTGGATCAAATGCAGGTTATTGAGGATTCCAGATCCTCTCTCCAGCTGGCTAAACACAGTGACTCAAGGGACAGGTTCCTGCTGGTCAGCCAGCACACCTCATCTGTGACTACTCCACCTTTCCAGGTGCCCTGGCATATGAAGTACAAGGTCCTGCAAGTGGAATCAAACAATAATGAAGATGATGGTTCCCTACAACCCTGTGTAATGCTGCAGGCTTGGGGCAGAGTGCCTGAACATGAGCCAGCAGTGTGCCCAGGTTGTCAAGATGGCCAATGGCATCCTGGCTTGTGTCAAGAATAGTGTGGCCAGGACCAGGGAATTAATTCTCCCCCTGTAGTCAGCTCTGGTTAGGCCACACCTTGAGTTCTGTGTCCAGATCTGGGCCACAATTCAGGAAGGACACTGAGGTGCTGGAGCGAGTTCAGAGAAAGACAACAAAGCTGTTGAAGGGTCTAGAGACTAAGTTATATGAGGAACAGCTGAAAGGTATGAGACTGTTTAGCCTAGAGAGGAGGAGGCTCAGGGGAGACTTTATCACTCCCTACAACTGCCTGAAAGGAGTTTGTAGCCAGGTGGGGATCGGCCTCTCCTCACAGGCAACCGGTGAAAAGACAAGAGGACAGAGCCTCAAGATGCATCAGGAGAGGTTCAAGCTGGACATAAGGAGGAATGTCTTCACAGAAAGGGTTGGAGCAGGCTGCCCAGGGAGGTGCTGTAGTCACCATCCCTGGAGGTGTTTAGAAAAACTACTTTCTTTCTTTCTTTCTTTCTTTCTTTCTTTCTTTCTTTCTACGTATTGCCTAGCAATATTAATTATACATGAGGGTTAAAATACGCTATTATAAATGATGTTTTCACTCCAGTGGGAAACACTGGCAAAGAAATACTAGAGCCATTCCACATCTGGATCTAAATTCTGCAGTATCTGCTTCATTAATATCTGGGTGCTCTCAGCTTTCATCAATAGTATTTGGCTCTTTTTATAATCTTTATGTTTCCTACTTGAACACTTTATGACCAGTACTATGAATTATTTTGTTTCTAAACTCCTAATTCAGTCTACAATGAAAACATATTATTCATGCATATTTATTATGAAATTTCAGAAAATGTGCATAAAATTTTAATGTAAGTTAAAATAAGCAAATATAAGATAAGTTCCTGGAATACTTTTAGTTTTCAAACTGGCATACATATGGAACACAGACTTGAAAAGCCAACTAAAGTTAATGAGAATCCATATGTTTCACTCAAAGACCTTGGCTCAGACTGAACGTGACGGAGTCTATTGCTTATTTCCAGCTGCTTGACTGTAGTGGCCAACAGCTAACTTTAGCTAGATGCTTTGAATGCATTTCTGTTATTATTTTTCCATGTAAGCAATATTACCTTTACCTACAGGAATACCAGGCAGTCATAAATAAGGGACAGATGATCACTACAATGAAAAAATAAAATTATTAGTCTGTGAAAAGGAGGAAGTGATTTATCTTTGTGATCTGAATGAAAAAATTATGATAAAATAACGATGATAAAATCTATTTGATACACTGAAATATGGCATAAAGTAAGCAAACAAGCTGTTTACAATGAAATGATACAAAATAATGTCTGTGCTTTGCTGCTTTGAAAACTCAGACTAATTTTTCTTAATGAAACTCAATAGCCATTTTGAAGACTATTCATAAGGTTTCTAATTTTTGCTGAGCTCTGAAGCACAAATACATAGTAATTCATTAGATAATCTAGTGCATCTGCACATGTATATACTCTCATGCTGAGCAAAATGGACTCTAACTTTATGTTGTTAGAGTCCTTTCCATGCTGCTGTTATCTCAATTTTACTGTCTGGCAATTCACTCATGCTTCCCACACAGCGCATGTGTGCCTGGAGTAACTCTCCTAAGTGCGTGTACCTTTGAGAACAACAATTGCTAAACCTTTCTTCTTACATTTGTTTTTATAAAGAGTCGTGATGAATCTGATATTTTCTGTGACTAAGGAGCTCGTCTCCATTTCTTCAAGAAAAGCACATCTGTATGGTGAAGTAAAATAATAACTACTGCAGGATAATTAGGGTGAGGATTTTCAACTGAAATTTTTCTGTGTCGAAAAGCAGTGTTACAGTGTTGCTGATGCTGTCATTGCTGAAGAAGTTAGGAGAGGTCAAATTGTCAGGAGAGGACCAGTTTTTGTTAAAAAAATGACTACTTTTAGAACACCCTAAAAGGCACTTTTGTGAGGGGAGGAGGACCACAGGTGCTTTTTCCTGTTGGGTTGGTTTTATTTCTTTCTGAATTGTATCACTTATTCCAATCAGTTATTACCACTCTCTCCAATCCTTGCACTTACGAATTTATGCTGACCGCACACATGGGCATGCTTATTTCCAACTGGCAATGCCCTTGTGCATGTCAGATGAATCAAAGCAGATTAAAGGAACTGTACAAAAGCACTGGATAAAAATGGCATTGGAAATGGAATGGAGCAGTCACAAAAAAGAAACAAGGTCTCCAACAGTATCTATGCTGTTTGGGGTTTTTTTAAGTAAGCAAGTCATAACATCTACCTGTTCTAGTCACAGGGAATGACTGCAAGCATAGACTAACCAACGGATTCAAAATTCAAAAGGACTCGCTTATTTTCATGGTTTGTAAGCCACCTGGCTATTTTGCTATGTTACATTACTGGCCACAAATACAGTCATAATTTCAACAGAGAAGGCTGGAATAAGGAGTTTCAAGGTAGAAATTTATAAACTGGTGTTAATAAACAGAGATTCTTCTCCACATAATGTTGTGATTTTCATGCTACAAACAGAAATGCTTGCATTTAAATACTGAACCGGGAAAAACTTGTTGTCTGAAACACCAAGGTAAACCTTTTTTCTCATACTGCTCACTTAAAAGTTTCTTCAAAACTTTCTGTTCTGTTTAGCTTTCTACTACAAAATTAAAGAAATTAAAGCCTATTCATCTTTATAGTTAGGGAAAATTACTTTGCTAACCTCTGCCAAGAGACACAGGTGTGATTGAAAGTCTTTGCCTCCCAAATAGAAAAACTGCAGTAAAGTTATCTTAAAAATGCAATAGCAGGAATGCTGAACAAAAACAAAGCAAAACAACAAACCAAACAAACGAAACAAAAAAATCCACAAAAAAGACTAAACCAAAACAAAACAACCCTCCCCCCCCCAAAAAAACCCCCAAAAACAACCAAACAAAAAATATCCCAAACACATTTGATAGTTATTCAATCATCACAAGTCCCTAAGCATGGTCTCAAGATGGTGCAGCTTCTATCTGAGCTTTCTTCTTAAATAAAATAGCTTTACTTTTTAAGGCAAACTGAACTCTATCACTTCTGGAGCTTCTATAGACAGGAAAAGTAGGTATTTTTCTTTAAAATCTAATCAGTGTGATCTGGAGCACAGACAATTACTTGCTTTTCTTCTAACTAGAAGAATATTGTTATTGCATATCACTGAAATGTAATGATGCAATTCTTTGGGTACTTCATTATTTGATTTCCACAGCTTCATATTAGGTATAATAGGTCATTATAAGTGTAATACCAGCTCCGGGTGTCACCAGATTGTACATAAATGGATATATTAACTGCCACTATGGGAATTCCTACCTTAAAACTCTGCAATTCTTTTGTTGGAGATTTTTGTCTGAAAAATGTACTCCTTATTGCTTAAAATGACAGTGAGTTGTTAACTTTTGTTATTCAGAGGTAAAACAGAATAACTTTTCTACATAGAACTTTTATATCAGACCAGACTCAATAAATGGTCCATTCAATAGGGCTGTTTTATTAGTTCCACTATACAAATAAAGTCAAACACATGCGCAAATATCTTTAATCAAAGCATTTTCCTGCATATTTATACCTTTATACTTATGTCACTTGATACAAGTGCAGATGAGGAAAATTAATTGAGGAAAATAAACCGGTTGGTTTAGGGTTTCTTCCCCCCTTCCAAAGAATGGAATAACTAATAATATTATTTGGTAAAGAATCACCATTAAAAGAAAATATCTTCTATTCCAAAGGAGACATATGAATATATGGTAGTTTTACATCCATATGGAGCTTGAACTTAATATCTTGGCAGTTGCCTGCATGGAATTTTTACTGATGATTTTCCTCTGCTGGAACTTGATCTTTTTCAAAAAATTTCTTTTAATTCTTTTGGAAAAAATTAAATTACTGAAAAAAGAAATTATTTGGAAACAGCAAGACAATATTTAAAAAAATCCAAAAGATAAATATAAAAATTATACAAATGGTGAGAATAAGAAAAATTTAAAGGAAAATTAAAAGTAAATTTTAACAGCACAGTTCAAACCAGTGAAGAATTAATTTTGATTTCAAACAGAAAAGATATTTCCTCAGTTCAACTTTGTTGGTATTGATGGTCTGAAAAGCCTCTTGGAAAAAACAAAAACTCTTGCTAACTTTTCCAACTATATACTTGGAAAGGGCTAAATACAAATTTCTTTTTCATAGGTCTATTTTAAATATTTTAATCAATACTTAAACATAATTAATTTATTGATTAATATTCATTTAATCTACTATTTTGCATTGAAAAGGATTGACAAACGCTTTTTTTGTCAACTGATTTAAAGAAAAACCTTAAACTGGAAGCCATTTAGTCCTATGTTTAGTTTTTGCTTCTGAAACAGACAGTGCAGTACTGAATGAGTTGGTTTTCTCTATTCCATCTCTCCAAAGTGGGAAATCAAGCTATTTTTTGCTTTTTTAGGTTTTTTTGGTTGGTTGGTCAGGATTTTTGGTGGTGGTGGGCTTTTTGGTGATTTTTTTGTTGTGGTTTGGGGTTTTTTCCACTTAAAGGGTGTTTGTGTGTCAGTGTCTGTGTTTGTTTTCCCCTGTAATTTACACTGCTTTTTAAGGACGGCCACTTCTTTCATACATTCGTAGTACAACGTGAAGAACACTAAAGCTATATGGTAAAAAGCTGACAGATCCTTTTTCTTTGTATCTGCTCCAATCATGGCTTAATTGCAGTAATGTGAGGAAGGTCAGGCTGCTATCCCTTCTAGAAAGTATTTCCAATGAAAAATGGAAAGCAGGGAAAGAAGCAGACACTGCCTGTTTTAAAAGTTTCCCTTTTATAGCCTTTGAAGACTGAGACCTCAGAGTACTCTGCATGGTACTCTCACACAAAATTTTTAACACAGCTGTCTGAGTTTCTCTTGCTGCTGCAGCTGCTAACATTATATTAAAGGAGGGAATGTGAAGGTACATAGAGGACATTTCAGCAGTTATGTTTTGAATGCACTGGGCTTTTCACTGATAAGAATATTCAAAGTGTGCATTGGATGCACACTAAATTTCCTTGGTCTTTTGTTTGAACGGTATGCTAATGTTAAGATGAACATTGGTGACTCACATTTCTTTTTTCTCTTCCTTTAGCAGGCTTAAGAAGTAATTTTAATTTCTGCTGCTGGATGGGCAGTGCAATGGCGTAGAATCAATCCCACAGATTTCTGGAATGCATCAATTATTTGGCACAGGGACTGGACAGAACAACCAGAAGAGACACTCTGCTGCTACACATAAATAGGAAAGACCTAATCAAGGATGTGATAGTCATTGTCAACGTTAGTCTGACTGACTGACATTGAAGCAGTACTGTTTAAGATCCTGAGCGAAGTGAGAAAACACACAATCGCAATCGAGTCCCTAAGTTCCAAAATAATGAATTTTGGCTCATTCAGGAAAATTATAGGCAATACGAAAGAAGCAAGGCAAAGACCAAGAAAATTTATGCCTCCTGGCCCTTGATCTGGCAAAGTCTGCTCTCAAGAATCCCAGCTCTCTGCACCTAGTAACAGGTTCTAGGGAAGCACTACCCACAGCAGAGGTCAGTTGAGAGATTGGTTAAGTGAAGTGGACATAAGCAAGTGTGAGCTGTTGGAAATCCTCCAAGAATCCTGAAGGAGGTGGGGGATGCTGAGAGGCTGCTCATGAATGTCTTTAAAGTATTATGCAAAAAATGAATGAAAAAAATGAAAATATTAGCTACATGCATCTTCCAAAAAAGAAAGGAGGCATATTTAGGTAACTAAAAACTGGTAAGCCTAATGTCATTACTTGGGAAAATTGTGAAGCTAATCCTCTTGAAATGTTTTGGAAACCAGAACAGAAAGGTTATTGGGAATGGTCATCTTGGCCTTACTAAAGGTAAATGGTTCTTGACCACACTCATTGCCGTCTATGAAGAAATAAAAAGCTCTGCAGGCAAGAGATGAGCAATGGGTGTTGTTAATATTGATCTTAGTAAGCATTTCAGAATTAACCGCTTGTCTAATGAGTAACATGGATCAGCTGAATGTTATAGTCCTCAGCATTCAATGCTGTGGAATATTTCCATCAGCAGTGAAACTCTCTCCCCCCTGGGCACCCCCAACTCGTCAGGCCAGCCCAGTCTTGGGGGGCTGCAGAGGGGAGATGTTTCAGAAACCAGGCGAGAGATTCACAGAGGCTCAGTTTCCTTATGTTTATTCTCAGGGATGGAGGAGGAAAAGGAGGAAGAACAATGGCGGAGCCGGGTTTTGTCTGGGGTTCGGTAGGTGTGGGTTCTTGGCCCTGGGCCAATGGGATACAGAAAGGAAGGAAGGGTCAGGCTAACATAGTTACAGCTTATGGGGGTCTCTTGGGAGGATCATACCATTCCCCAGGGAAATGTAACACCGCAGTCTGGATGTGAGATGATCTACTGCTACATTACCAGGGACATGTCAGAGGGACCTTCAGCTGAAGCAATTGGCTGCAAGGAACTTCAGACATTTCAAAAAAGTCAAAGGCAAAACCTTGCATGTGGGATCAAACAACCCAGTGCAATGGTGCAAGCTGCAGACAGACTCAAGTGGGGAAGCAACTCTGCCGAAAAAAGCAAGTGGCTGCATAGGTGTCTGCAAGATGTCCCATTCAGCCTAACTTATTCCATGTGTCTATGAACAGGTTAGCATGGAATGGCAGCAAATTTCATCTTGTATGACCTCAGAGAACTAGAATTTGTAGAGGGAAAAGAGTGATTAAGATGCAGTGCTTACTCTCTTTTTCTCCATTTCTTGGTAAAAGTCAGAAGGATGGTTTGCTCTCTGTACAGTTCATTTCAATTACTCTTTTTGCCTACAGAAAGATAAAGTTAAAAGGATGATTTCAAACAGACATACAAAAAGCCAAGGCTTTCATTCCCTTTCTGTTGAAAGAAACAGACCCCTAGGAAGGTTTAAGAAGTAGTTCAGCTAGGAATACTTTTTTTCCTGGAAGTTGTGATATAAACAAAATTCAAGTGAGTTTTCTCCTCTACCCCCATTGAAGTTGCGTTTTTCAATCAGCTTCAATGATAATTAAATTTAAAAACGGGAAATTGAAGCCTAAAAAGAGTAAAAAAGCCCCATCAAATCCAAGAAAGTAACAAAACAAAGAACTGGGAAAAAGACTTGAGTGAAATGCCAGTAGTTTAACCAACAGAGAAGTTTTACATTAGTAATTGTTTTTTGAGCATAACACAGCTGAACATATAAGGTTAGCTTAGTTTAAACAACAAAGCTCTGTGCTATAGGTAGTAGCACTACAAAACAGCTTAAATTCTTAGTAGGAAGAATTATGTTAATTCACTGCTGTTTCTGCATATTTGTATTGCATGGATAGAAACTGAGAGAAAGTCATCCATTTTGAGGATCTTGGGAAACTGGAAAAAAACTAGGGATAGTTTTATTGATAAATATCTACTGATTAAAAAATTACACTGAAAGTTACTTCTAAAAAAATCCCAAACTGAATTTTGAAAAGGTTCATAACATAAGATGCATTGAAGTGCTGAGAGAATTTGTCCTGTATTTTGCATTATCTCATACAAAAGAGGCTTTTCCATTAACTGCTTTGTCTGTAAAAGAGAAAATTATTTTTAAAAGGTACGTAGATAGTCTTGAGTCAAACACAGTCCTATCAGAACAAATGAAACAAAGGACATTATTTTTTTATACATACATAGTAGTTAATAATCTTTGATTGATAAAATAGTATCCAATCAAATAGTAAAAGTAAAAATATTGTTTTGCAATAAGCTGTTACATATTTCCACAAGACAAGGTCTGAAAGCCTCTTAGCTCTGCCGTTGTAAACTGGACTGTGGGAAGGAGTGGAAAACAGATTCTAAAGAAAAGATACGCACTGAAAAAATAGATGTGTATTAGCTGGATTGAGCTCAGAGGTTTTACATACTGCAGCTTTGGGAATGTGCTGGCATAGGGCCCCCACTACCAAACTCCTTAACATGCAGAGACCATATGGGATTTTGACAGAAGCAGCATGACATCAGTTCAATTTCCTTTTTCTTTAAACCTTAAAGTATTAATACACACAGAATACTGTTTACCTATCCAACTGAAAGTTAATTCTTTTAATACACAGAAAGTGTATTAAAATGATTTGTGGTATATGAGTCTGTACAAAATATGGCTTGATGTGAATTTTGTACATTGAAGAAATTAGAAGGAATTAGGATGTTACAGGGTCACAGGTAACTGTCGGCAATTACTTTGGATAACTTTACAGTTACAAATTAGGAAACAAGGAAACATTTTCAGCGAGAGTGGGAGAATTTGCATTCTATTGTACATTTTGGAAACAAATGTCTTAGTTTTAAAACAAGCCTAATAGTATATAATTTCTGTTTTGTATTTTTAGAATGCTTTGAAGGTTTGACACACCTTATGAATTATCATGTGGGCCTGTAACAGCTGTAATTTTGACAGTTATCCTCTTCATCAAAAGGCTTTTCTCTTAAAAAATACTCCTACAAGGTAGGTAGAAATAGACTGTGGTATACTGATATACAAAGTAAACATCTATATGTTGCTCCTTGATAGCTTTTTAAAACAAATTTCGCCAGTCCTTCTGACAAAATATGGCCATCTTTTTGATACAATTGGTTTTGTCTGTCTTCTCACAGTATGGTATGTTAACTATTTTATTATACCTCTAACTTTAAAAACCTAAACTAAAATGAAAAGGAAACTTAGCCCTTATCATACACAGTGTTGATCATAATTTCCTTCATTCGCTCTCAGCGACAGCCCTAACATAAAATAATTTAAACTTCAGAACAGGAAGAACATCATAATTTATAACCACACTATAATTTCTTATGAAAAAGCAATTTCCCAGTGATCAGCATAAGAAAGCACAGTGAATTCCCATAGGAAGTAAGGATCATCTGAGATATCTGGCTCCAAGGGCAATGTACAACCTAATTTTTGCTAACGTAAAAATTTACCAGATTGCTACAAAATATAAGTAATAAAACATTGGGGAAAAAAACCCCAGATCACAAACCAAAAATTATTGATCTCCTATGACAAAGTGACTTGCTTAGTGGATGTGGGAAAGGCAGTGGATGTCATCTACCTATATAGCATCTACCTATATAGCATCTACCATATACCTAGAAAAGCGATTGACACAATTTTCTACATTCTCCTAGAGAAACTGATCTTCCATGGTGTGGAATGGGTAAAAAACTGCATGGATGGCCAGCCCCAGAGTGTGGGTGAATGGAGTTACATCCAGCTGTTGGGGTTCCCAAGGGCTCAGAGTTGGAGCCGGTCCTGTTCAATACCTTTATCAGTGATCAGAGATCCAATGCAGCCTCAGTAAGTTTTCAGATGATATTAAGTTGAGTAGGAGTGTTGATTTGCAGGAGGGTAGGAAGGCTCTGCACAGGGATCTATCTGGACAGGCTGGATCCATGGGCCTAGGTCAACTGTATGAGGTTCAACAAGGCAAAGTGCTGGGTCCTGCGCTTCAGTCACAACAACCTCCTGCAGTGCTACAGGCTGGGGGATGAGTGACTGGAAAGCAGCTTAGAGGAAAAGGACCTGGGAGTGCTGGCCAACACAGCTGAACATGAGCCAGGAGTGTGCCCAGGTGGCCAAGAAGGCCAATGGCATCCTGGCCTGTATCAGCAATAGTGTGGCCAGCAAGACCAGGGCAGTGATCGTCACAGGTGAGGCTGTACCTTGAGTACTCTGTTCAGCCTTGTGTCCTACAAGAAATGTATCGAGGCACTGGAGTCCAGAGAAGGACAATGAGGCTGGTGAAGGATCTGGAGTACTGTTGCAGCAGCTGAACCAGCAGCTGNGTTTACCTATCCAACTGAAAGTTAATTCTTTTAATACACAGAAAGTGTATTAAAATGATTTGTGGTATATGAGTCTGTACAAAATATGGCTTGATGTGAATTTTGTACATTGAAGAAATTAGAAGGAATTAGGATGTTACAGGGTCACAGGTAACTGTCGGCAATTACTTTGGATAACTTTACAGTTACAAATTAGGAAACAAGGAAACATTTTCAGCGAGAGTGGGAGAATTTGCATTCTATTGTACATTTTGGAAACAAATGTCTTAGTTTTAAAACAAGCCTAATAGTATATAATTTCTGTTTTGTATTTTTAGAATGCTTTGAAGGTTTGACACACCTTATGAATTATCATGTGGGCCTGTAACAGCTGTAATTTTGACAGTTATCCTCTTCATCAAAAGGCTTTTCTCTTAAAAAATACTCCTACAAGGTAGGTAGAAATAGACTGTGGTATACTGATATACAAAGTAAACATCTATATGTTGCTCCTTGATAGCTTTTTAAAACAAATTTCGCCAGTCCTTCTGACAAAATATGGCCATCTTTTTGATACAATTGGTTTTGTCTGTCTTCTCACAGTATGGTATGTTAACTATTTTATTATACCTCTAACTTTAAAAACCTAAACTAAAATGAAAAGGAAACTTAGCCCTTATCATACACAGTGTTGATCATAATTTCCTTCATTCGCTCTCAGCGACAGCCCTAACATAAAATAATTTAAACTTCAGAACAGGAAGAACATCATAATTTATAACCACACTATAATTTCTTATGAAAAAGCAATTTCCCAGTGATCAGCATAAGAAAGCACAGTGAATTCCCATAGGAAGTAAGGATCATCTGAGATATCTGGCTCCAAGGGCAATGTACAACCTAATTTTTGCTAACGTAAAAATTTACCAGATTGCTACAAAATATAAGTAATAAAACATTGGGGAAAAAAACCCCAGATCACAAACCAAAAATTATTGATCTCCTATGACAAAGTGACTTGCTTAGTGGATGTGGGAAAAGCAGTGGATGTCATCTACCTATATAGCATCTACCTATATAGCATCTACCATATACCTAGAAAAGCGATTGACACAATTTTCTACATTCTCCTAGAGAAACTGATCTTCCATGGTGTGGAATGGGTAAAAAACTGCATGGATGGCCAGCCCCAGAGTGTGGGTGAATGGAGTTACATCCAGCTGTTGGGGTTCCCAAGGGCTCAGAGTTGGAGCCGGTCCTGTTCAATACCTTTATCAGTGATCAGAGATCCAATGCAGCCTCAGTAAGTTTTCAGATGATATTAAGTTGAGTAGGAGTGTTGATTTGCAGGAGGGTAGGAAGGCTCTGCACAGGGATCTATCTGGACAGGCTGGATCCATGGGCCTAGGTCAACTGTATGAGGTTCAACAAGGCAAAGTGCTGGGTCCTGCGCTTCAGTCACAACAACCTCCTGCAGTGCTACAGGCTGGGGGATGAGTGACTGGAAAGCAGCTTAGAGGAAAAGGACGTGGGAGTGCTGGCCAACACAGCTGAACATGAGCCAGGAGTGTGCCCAGGTGGCCAAGAAGGCCAATGGCATCCTGGCCTGTATCAGCAATAGTGTGGCCAGCAAGACCAGGGCAGTGATCGTCACAGGTGAGGCTGTACCTTGAGTACTCTGTTCAGCCTTGTGTCCTACAAGAAATGTATCGAGGCACTGGAGTCCAGAGAAGGACAATGAGGCTGGTGAAGGATCTGGAGTACTGTTGCAGCAGCTGAACCAGCAGCTGTGGTGGCTGGGAGGCCAAAGAGCCCAGGTACAGGAGAGGCCTGCCGAAGTCCAAGATACCCCTTAATTCGGGGTGAGAAAAGCCGCTCCCATTAGGCTTCTTGGTTCTATGTAGATTTGGTCTGTCTGGTTGGCCAGCTGCCACACACCTCTTGTATCCCTTAAAGGACTGTAATCCAGCCCCCACTCCACCCCCTCCTTCTCCCCATTGGTTGTTGTTGTATTACCCCGCCTCCCTTCTGTACCCCTTTATAAGTGTGCCATGGCCAGAAGCGGCTCCTCTCTGTCCATGGAAGCCTTGCTTGTGGTTTGGTAATAAACCCCAGTGGAACTCTATATGGATGAGAGAGCTGGCTTGCGAGTGTGCCAAGCAGCACCGCTGGGGGTTCCTTGCTAAGGAACACCTCAGGAATAACGCAGCAGCTCCCCACTGAACACCCATACGGTGATANGTTGTATTACCCCGCCTCCCTTCTGTACCCCTTTATAAGTGTGCCATGGCCAGAAGCGGCTCCTCTCTGTCCATGGAAGCCTTGCTTGTGGTTTGGTAATAAACCCCAGTGGAACTCTATATGGATGAGAGAGCTGGCTTGCGAGTGTGCCAAGCAGCACCGCTGGGGGTTCCTTGCTAAGGAACACCTCAGGAATAACGCAGCAGCTCCCCACTGAACACCCATACGGTGATAGAGTACAAGTCTTATGAGGAGTGGCTGAGGGAGCTGGAGTTGTTTACCCTGGAGAAAAGGAGGCCCAGAGGGAAGCTTATCGCTCTCTACAGAGCCTGAAAGGCCAGGTGGGGTGCAGCCTCTTCCCCCAGTTAACCAGTGGCAGGATGACAGGAAATGGCCTCAAGTTGCACCAGGGGAGGTTTAGATTGGATATTAAGAAAAAATGCTTCACAGGAAGGATGTTCAAACACTAAAACAGAGCGCCCAGGGAAGCAGTGGAGTCACCCTCCCTGGAACCATTCAAAAAGGTGTGAATGTGTCATTTCACGGTATGATTTAGTGGTTTAAACGGTGGTGGTGCTAGATTGATGTTGGACTTGTTCTTTTCATCCTGTGATCCTATTATTCTATAATTTTAATGATAAAGTCAGTATACAAATTATGCACTATTGATCTTTACTGACCTACTTTTTCAAAGATAATATGAATTGTCTTTGTAAATGATGCAGCCTTAACACTTAAGCGTGAAATCTGCCCAGTGATTTTAATGCAATATTGCGCAAAGTATGCTCTAACCTATTTGAAAAAATTTCAGCTTTGAACTTTAATCATAAGCCAGATCCTGTATATTATTTAATTCAAAAGAGCTCTTCTTTTGGATGAAGTAGTTAAGTATAAGATCATTTTTTTCAACCAATTATTAAGAAGAAATATTTAAAAGCTCTTACAAAGCTTATATACAAAAGAGTTTCCTGGCTTCCAGATGTGTAGGCACAGAATTATCATTTTGTATCATCTCTAGTGATGATGTGTCCATGATATATAGTGATGATATATACTCTTCATAGCTTTGCATGGAGCTCTGTAGATGTTAAAATATTGCCGTATTTTGTCGTTCTTTCCTGTGATGATAATGGAGAACTTGTTAGCTGAAGCTGAATAGAACCTTAAAATTTGCAACAGCAGTAAAAATTAATTTTTCCTGCAGCATACAAGACTGTCTATTACATATTACTGTCTATTTTATACCTCACCAGACCATCAAACAAGTTTCAATAAACTTTAAAGCTATTTGGTAAATGTGTTTCCCACATAATTTTTTAATTCATAGCTAGAAGTTATTTTGAGTCCTGAAAAGCAATTTTTCTGTCCATTTCAAATACAGATGAAGTCAACTTTTGAAAAGAACATGGAGATAAAATACCTTAGGCACAGGTAACGTCTTTAAAAACATTCAAATAATTTAAAGTGGGCTTTGTATTTTTAAATTTACAAATTCAGCAAACTCCTAAATTTTATATTTTAGGACTGTAAACCCATATATAGTATTATAAAAGTAAAAGCATACAAAGATAGAAAAATGGATTTAATAAATCCTATTTTACTTCTCCCACTCACTTATGTACAAACACAAAAATCACCAGGATATTAATGTACAAAATTTCCATTTCTCTTGGACAGTTTTTAGTGAAAAATTCTGGGGTTTTTTTGTTTTCTTAGAAGCTTTAATCAATTAATTTTTACAAGGCATAACTGTAGACACTCTTCCTATATTACACTGAAATATTCTGAGGTTTCTTAGAAGTGCATAAATGGCGGCAGACCAAAAAACAAGGTGAAATTTTCATGTACACATACATTTTAAAGCATGCATCTTCCAGTTAATTCAGTGGCAGTCATCAGTATGAGAAAGGGACAGAAAAAAAGGAGAAATTTTGGTTGAACTGGGTAAAATAATCAATCAATACCTCTTACAGGACAAAAAAAAATAGTGGTCTAGTTAAAATTCACTATGTACTTTGATAATAAGTATTTTTTTTCCATTAAAAGACATTAGCATTAATATTTCTATCCATAGACAATGTAAATAAAAGCATTTGGGTGTGTGACAGCTGTGCCTGCTAGATAAGGGAAGCATTGTGAAACAGTGGAGAAGTAATTTTCCTGTGACTTATTTATATTCATCACTGCTGTAAAAATGAAGGAGAGGGGAAGGAAAATCAATCCCAGCATTTGGATGGAAAAGCTAAATAATTATTTTGTGAACATTGTGAATTGGTGTGGTGGCACCTTTATTCTGGTTCATTTCCCACATTTTTAAGATACTAATCAACACACTGAAGAACTTTCGAGTGGCTCTGAAATGTATTTCTTTCTTAGATTTCAAGTGTTGTAGAACAGCTGAGCAGATGCTAAAAGCTGTTCTGTGTCTGCTATGTCTGATGACATACAGAGGCCAAAAAGTTTTTATGACATATGGCTTGATTGAATTTCACAATCATCTAATAATCTTCTCCTTGTCAAAGAAGAGGTCATTAGTTCCCTTCAAGAAATAAAAAAGTCGTATATCTATGGATATAACATGATGCATTGCCTCATGCTTCTGTAACCTCCTCCAGGTTGTAGGTAGCACTGCTAAAAAATACTGCATATTTCACATATTAAAATATCAAATTGTGAATTCACTGGAAGTTATTTCACCAAATCTCTTCCGTTTCCCAAATCCTAGAGAGGCTTGTTATAAAAGAGAAAGGTCTTCATTTCAATAGCAATGCAGTGATGAAATATAAAATACCATGATCTTCTGAAAGAGCACAGGCTTGATTTCTTAGGAATATCTTCCTTGTCTGAGAAACTGATACGCAATTTGTTTTTAATGGTACAAAATCATTACTCTCAAAGTTTTGCAAATAAGTTGTCTATAAGCTATCATTATCTCCATGTGTACACTCCAGTGATCTTTACAAGAGTGTTTTATAGCCTCATAAATCCAGGTACACATTTTGGGTTAGGAAAAATAATTGTGTGCTCTAAACACAGCAGATGGTTAACAATTCACTATGGAGAAAAGTGAGTTCTAGTGCCTTCAGTGAAAATGAACTCTACCAACTGACTAAGTAATGTGGTCTACAGCCCTCTTGTCACCCATGCAAAACCCAGCTTAAAATATAATTCTTCCTATGAAGACAGGCTCAGAGAGCTGGAGTAGTTCAGCCCAGATAAGAGAAGGCTCCAAGGAGGCCTCACAACAGCCTTCCAGGACCTAAATGGGGCCTATGGGAAAACTGGAGGGAACCTTTTATAAGGGCATGTAGTGACAGGACAAGGGATAATGCCTTTAAAATGAAAGAGGGCAGGTTTAGATTAGATATGCAGGAGAAATTGTTAACTGTGAAGGTAGTGAGACACTGGAACAGGTTGTCTAGAGAAGCTGTGAATGTTCCATCCCTGGAAGTGTTCAAGGCTGGGTTGGATGGGGCTTCGAGCAACCTGGTCTAGTGGAAGGTGCCGCTGACCATGCCAGGGGATTGGAATTAGATAATCTTTAAGGTCCCTTCCAATCCAAACGATTCTGTGATTCTGTGATGACTCTCATAGAAGCTATTCATTGTTCTTTCAACTGAGAAAAGACAAGGGGCTATCTGAGCCTCTCAATATAAAGAAGAAAAAGAAAATATTAAGGGAAAGGAAAAAAATAGTAGATTCAACAAAAAATTGTTTTGTGGGACTTTAAATAGCACTGTAGGAAGATGCTACTCAAATTTATCCTCTGCATTCCCAAATAGAGCTGGTAATTTCAGAATAATTTCCTTGAGGACAAAAGCTCTCTTTAAATCACTATATGAACTGACAATTATTTGCAAAGGTTTATATATAATATAATTAGCAACTATGGATAACCACATATTTTAAATCACATGCCAAGTGCACATTTTATGATTACCACATGGTCTATACCATAATCCGAATATTCTTTCCCAGCTCTCAATTCTTCCCTTTTTTATTCTCTTTCCCACTGGCTGGTGATCAGGAGACTTTCCTGTTGCCTGGTCTTAGCAAGTTCCTCTGTCATGTAGTCCCTGTGCTCATCTTTCATCCATAATCCTGTGCCTGGCACTCTTTATTAATAACGCCCAAATAAACCCCTATCAGACTAGTGCTCTGAGAGTGACTGTCCAGTCTCTCACCTGTGCTTATGGTGCAGCAAGTCCAATCGCTCATGTAATCTACAATCTTCATGCTAGCCTTCAGCCTGGGAGGGCAGGCTCTGAAGAGCTCTTCTCCCACTCTTTCAAATGCTCCTGTGTGTTTCTGCACACGTGTGTGCAAGTACACACACAAAGAAGAAACAGAAGTTCCGTATTAGGACTGTATGGCAACAAACAATTCTCCCAAACAACAAATACTGAATTCTTTCCACCCCCACAAGCTTCCACTATTGGTAAGTCTAAGGGGTATGCACATAGTTTCCTGTCACTGATGCCAGACTTTGAATGTGGCATGAACTGACAGATATGTGCATAGAGCAAAACAAGATGTACCACATAGTTTTGGTTCACCAAAGTTCAGTGTTTTTTCTTTTTTTCCTGTGTTGCTGAGAAAAGCTATTTTGAGATGCAAAAGAGAAGGCATATGTTCATGTTTCTAAACATGTTGTTTAGAAAATGTGACATGCCCTAAGAATGTTTGCCAATTCTATCATGGTTTTCTCCCACATGCTGGTGATTGGTGGCTGTAGCTGAAGCAAATTGCCAGTCATGGTTGCTAAAATTGATACTCTGAGGACATACGGAGACGGTGGAAAAGTCAATGTGTACATTTTGGTGAGAATTTCTCCAACAGTAGGCTTATTAATATTTTCTCCAGTTTATTTAAAGTCTGGGTTTGGTGTCATTGTGTCATTCCCCTCTACTTCCTCCCACCTCCCTCTCCCCACCACCCCCTCCCCCACCACTGAAGGTAGTTGCTCCTAAATGTGTTTTTAAAGCCATCTTTTGAAAAAATCGTGTCTGCAAGCAGACAGCTGCAGCACAAGAAATAAAGAAATGTAGTCTCAGATGTTTTCACCATTTCACTGAGGGTAGAATAATCTTAGAGAAAATTATTTAGGTGAGATTAGAGTCATTACACATTTACACAAATCTGAAATAATTTTTCAGGCCAGCCCTGCATGGTGTCCCTGTGACAAGCCCAGTAAGAACAAGGCATCAAACTTATAGGTCAATAGATGGATTCTGGAACTCTTTTACTGTTATATGGATGCCTCTTAGTTTCTCCAGAAGGCAGAGTTTTCAGACATGACATAACAGTACTGACTAATCAGTGTCTCCCTATGGTGCAGAAATCTAAGAGAAAAAATAATGTTGATAGGAAAAGTAATTTGAAATGTGTATACATATATATATGTATAAATGAGTACATACAAGTACATATGCAATGTTAAAAAAAGAGGTGTCTGGAAATTCTGGAAAAGATCTACATGCAGCATCTCATCAGATAGAAGTTTTTCACTTGAACTGGCAGCGAAATGAATGTCATCATGATATGGAATAAAGAAGCAATATTTTCTCTAAGTTTCTTTTTCAGCTGCATCTGGAACATCTTATCAGGTTAGGATACATGCTTCCACTGTGAGCAGGAAGG
>WEIT01004362.1:25489-58891 GCA_013389985.1 Dryoscopus gambensis | reverse complement strand
ACCAGTACTAATTGAGAGAGAGTTATTCTCAACTTCCAAACCAGGACTAGGCAAATTTCAAATCCCCTTGTATAACACATCCTGGTTTTCAGAATACCAGATTACCACTTTCAAAGCCTTTCAAAACTCTTAGCCAGCATGCTCATTGCTTTTTTCCTCTATCAGGTCACACATCATCCACTATTTCCTCCTTCCTCCTGTGGATGTCAGCCAGAATTGCCTGTCATACTCATTCTCCAATAAGCTTTACACTTATGTGCCTGCCTGTTCATGGAATAGCTCCTTAAAGAAAATAACAAATTAATAGCATCTTTTTATGGCATCTTTTTATAACATCATATTTCTTTAAGAGTGTAGTAGCTAGAGGTCCTGCACAGGGTGGGCAAACATGCTTTTTGGAGGTTTTCCTGTCAGAAAAGCACATTTTGCATTTCAAGAGACAACTCTAGAGGGAAAAATAGAACCAGATTCCCTTCTCCCTGTCTTTTAGTTTATGACTTTTTAAGTACTCGCTGTTTGATTTCCTGGCTCCAGGAGGAAAGATGGAATGGAGCAGGAGTATGTCCTTGGTCAGGACGTGGAAGAGTATATTGGTAAGGACAGTCTCTTGAATGATGAGCCCAAAGCTCCCAAATCTGAAGACAACAAAGATCCTAACAGTCACATTTTCTAGGAATATGTTGTAATCAGCAGGCTATTGCAAAATATAGATTATGGCATGACCTTTCTGTAACTTACTGGGCAGGTAAAACAGTGGATTCTTTTGATAAAACGAGGGATTGTTCAATGCTAGAAGGAGAGGGGCCTATCTCCAAGAGCAGGCTGACTCAGTAGGAGTTGCTCAATAGGAGTTGCTCTGTGAGTGTGTACCTTTAACTAGAGTGTTAAGGCTGAAAGGAATAAATTGTAGCAAATTTAAACAACCAGGATAAGCTACTGAACAACCTACCAGGGGAAACCTTCAGTGTGTTGACTGTCTACAGGGTGATGTCTGTACCTGTGCTAGTCACCAGGTCCTTTTTTAAGAAAAGGTTTATCAAACCCAGTTTACACATCTATTCCAGATATGGATTGCAACTTACAAGTGTTTATATTTCTCAGTTTATAAAAAAAGACTAGAAAATTAGGTGAGATGTGAATCTCTACCTAAATTCAAATAAATAAATAAATTCAGAATAACAGAGAGTATGCTGTATCACTGTCTGAAACTTTCTAGGAAGTTTAGTGAAGTTTATTAGCTTCAACCAGGAGCTGTCATTCTGATATAGAAAGTGCCAAAGTACTATTATGCAGTAGATGCTTGATGGCCCATTCTGACCTCATCATTTAGGAATTTACGAGTCAATAATTTTAAAAAAATGTAATTCAGACAATTGGTAGCAGCACAATGCCAAGTGTCAGACAGAAAAAGATTAGATGTTGATGCTGGGCTGTTGGTAGCAGACTGTAGTAATCAGTGTAGTTTTGCTATGTACTACATCTCTCAGATAGTTAGGCAGATGACTTTTTTTTCCAATGCCTTAATTTTGGCATCCTGCTCCAAGCTAACATTTAAAAATAATTAACAGCAGCAATAATAATAGTAACAACAAAACCAATAATTATTATTATTATTATTACTATTATTATTATATCATCAGTTCTCTTTCTCCATGCCTTGTTGCCATTAAAAATAGATGCACCTACAATACTTTTATAATCATTGTTACTGTTAGTAATATCAAGCCAGTTTTGTAGTAATTCTTAGATTAAAATGGGTGAGTGTGTTTGTTTGCATTTATCATTGCAGGAATGAGAGGTGAAAAATTAAGATTCTCTTTCTGATATAAAAATTGTGTAACACCGGCTAACAAGTCAGTTTAGCACTGAACATTCAGGTATTTTTGTGCTACTGCAAGGCAGCTGTAAGAGTTCCATTTATCATTGCCTAGAAACTGCTGTTAAGTTCCACACATGGGAGCTGCTGCAAAACACCTGGTCTGCTTGAGGAAATGTCTGCTAAAATTTTTCAGGAGTGAGATCTATCATCCTTATTTACAATTAGGAGTGGTTGTTTTGCCTTCTTTGCAAAGCTTTTCAACAACACTGGAACATGGTAGAAGCATATGAACAGTTTAAAACACATTCATAGAAATACACTCACGTCACAGGGTGTATGATAATACAGGTTGGAAGGGACCTCAGAGGTCTTTAGTCCAACCTCCTGCTCAAAGCAGGGTCAGCAATGAGGTCCGACCAGGTTGCTTAGGCTTTAATTTATTTATTGGGTTGGTTATTAGGTTTCCTGGCTTGGGGAAGAATTTTTGAGAAATATGGGCTTTTTTCACATGTCTTTTTGAACTTTTATCCACAGTCTGTCTGTCAGCTGCTGAGGTGTACTGAAATTTCTCCTTTGCCTGCAGGCATAGTAATAACTTCAGCAGTGAATTATTGAAAATATTTTCTGTTTCTATTACATTCACTGTTTATTATATCAGAGTCGGTTAGTATTAATAACAAGAATAATAACAATAATAACAATACTGAGAAGCAATATATAAAATAGTAATAAAAATATTGGAAAAACAGAAGGGTATAGTTATTCCTTGTTCTTATTTTTAGAGGATTCTAAATGCAGACCAGGAAACTCGGGTGGTAATTTTTTGTTCCAATTTGTAAAAATCCAGTTGAAATTAAAAAAAAATTTTTTAAAAAAGTAGAAACCACTAAAAATAATCCTATGGTGAAAATATTGCTTAGAATATACAGTTCAAAGGGTGCCATATCTGTAACGGTAAAAGTGGCACTTGTAATCCTTGTTGTTAAAATAGTTCTTACACTCCATAGGGTTATCATGAGAGAAGGGATATTGGGCACATCATGCCTTCATCTTAGAGAAATAGGTTTTCATAACTGTACAAAGGAACTGTACTGCTCAGCCTTTTTTAATAATTAAAATTAATTTTCATCTAAAGGGACATTATTTTGACCAAAACATCCTCTGTTTTTCGTAGCTTAACATAAGGCTACATGCCTTGATTAAGAGTGCTGGATATAGCCAAAGTGTATTTATGGCATCTAATATAAAAACACTCTTTCATTTGCATATTTATTCGAGCATTTCATGAATTAAACATTGTGCAATACAAACACCCCCATTTTACTGTATTCTTATAGTTCATCACAAATAAGCTAAGACTTACAATGTATTGTGTATCATTAAAGTGATCTTGGAAGGGAAGAGGGAAGTGTAATCTTGACCTTTTCATATTCCTTCAAACCATAGGTAAATCAAACTCCTTATTCTGAATGGCTGTCAAACCAGTTTTTCCATTTCCACAAAATTTTCCCTAGAAGTGTGTTTTACATCATTTGTTAAGTTAAAACCCACCAGAAAAACAGTGTTCTAGTGTACCAGCAAGTAAATGATGGTTATATTAATCTCAGACTATTGGAATTGGGATTCTCTGGTGTAACTTCATGTAAGAGACTTTCACCAAGGCATTTGGTGTATTCTGTATCCAGGATGATTTGTTGTTAAAAAAGGTAAAACTTGTCAGGTATCTCTTCTCAAACTCCTGCAAATACCGTGAGGAGACTCTTGTGCAGAAATTGTGTGGATGGTGCAGTGTAGATACTATCAGAACAGCACTATTGCTTTTACTCCTTTTTCAGTCTGAATTTGCTTTTTAAAAGGTGATTCTTATGAATATAACCCAAAGTAGGTCAAATAGCAAATATAAGGAATAAATTAGTCTGATGAATGAAGACAACTTTATAAAGGTTGGAATATTTAGCATATGTTATCATTTAGTGCTATTGCTCAATTCAAGCAAAAAAAGGACTTTAAATGTATGACAATGGTTTAGTACAAAAAAAATAAATTTAATATCAGAAATGTCCAGTCTTTGCAATAAGACAATTGGTTTTAAGTGCTGTCCACTTTACAGTCTTTTTGGTAGAATAGGAACAGTAATTCCTAAATTGTAGTTGCATGGGAAATTGTAACACAAGTGGGAAGAAAAACAATTACAGATTCTTGTTAATTAAAGTTCTAAAAATGAATTAAGAAAATAAACCTCAAAAGGCTTTTTAAGCTCTTTCCAAGATTTCTCTACAGCTTTTAATGAGTATTTTTGAATTGCTGTATCTGCATTAAAGGCAGAACTTTAAAATAATTCAGCATATATATTGTCATACTAACAAGATAATAATTAATTTTGTTTTAGCATAGAAAAATAAAATATTTTCTTGGGATACTAATTCAAGATTATATATTTTATACTGTATGTAGTAGAAAAGCTGAATAAATACATAAAATCAAACTTAGGAAGTTAAGTTTAACGATCAGCTTGGAAATATCAGCAATAAAGATCAGAAGCACAACAGTTTTAACCAAACTATTCCAAAAATGTAGGCAATGAAACAAAACCTTTCATGAAGTCTTGTCAATCTCAGCAATTATGTTCAATCAAAAAGTAAATTATAGAGAATAAAAGTATGTTCATGTATAGACACAAGTATTCTTTCTCTGTATGTTCAGAATGTCATATTTTCCCTTTTTGTTTGATATAATTGACATAATTTATGTTGATGGAATTTCAGAATTCGAGAAAACTCCAAACCAAAGCAGAAGTTGTTTTACATGGTCCTGAACATTTCTGTTTGTTGCTCTGGGTCCCAAAAAAATGTGAAAAGTATTTTCTAATAATTCCAACATATTTTAGTAATTGACAAAGAGCTGATTATATATTTTCTATGGATGAATATGTCAGAGATTCAACAGGGAATGTAACAATGTAATGGATTAATAATTTATTTCATAAGCTACTTACCTAAGATCCTTTGATTAAAGGTCACTGGAAGCGTTAGTTAATTAAGCAACTCTAACAATCCATAGGTAAGATGGAAAAGGACATCAGGTTGCTCCATGTTCCTACTACAACATGCAGAAGAAAGTTTATTAGAATTGGGAATATAATGGAATAGAGCATCTTCCGTGAGACCTGACCATAGCAAAGCCTCAGCAAGGTGTTCTTCGGGGCAGCCCCTGCCAGGCTGCAGAGGAGCCTGGGTCCCAGGTGGCAGCAGGAACAGAGGAAAGTCCCTAGAGAAAGCAGTAGCTTTAAAAGGAAAAGAGCAAGATTTGAGTCTGAAAAAGCTGGAAATTCATTTCTTGGGTATCTATATACACTTCCAGACCTGTGGGAAGTTACCATGCATGTATATCTATGCTTGAGTTCTTTGAAACAGTGTAAGACAAATATACTGAGGAAAAGGGCAATATTTCCACTGAAATGACTCACAGAGGATAATTATGCATCCTAATGAATTGCAATTTCTCTTATTTTACTCAGTCCAGAAAGTATTTTATCACCTAAAGAACACAACAAACATAAATAGCCCTGAAATTCTGGAGGACAGAAAGGCAGCACCACTTGAACCCACTGCAATAACATTGAGGATTACTAATGGAAACATGGTTTCTTGCTTTTGTTCCCATGTTTTCTTCTCACCATGTGAACAAGAACATGGTGATGAGTAAATAACTTGTCTCAAGTTTCTGTCATAAACCCTAATTTATTGAATTAGAATATTCTTATTTCTTCCTAAGTAGTGCAGTCTTCTAGACAGGTCTGATACATATATCAGCAGTTGTCTTCTGGTAATGTTTGTCAACATTATATTAAGGAGAAGAATGTGCAAACAGCATCTGTACAATACATAGTCTCAGTAATATCTGACATGAAACATTCCCATTTCCAAGCCATGTATTTTTTACCTTGCCCTTATATTATGGCTGTAGCAGTCATACAGCACAGGCATAAACCAACATGAAATATTTACTGGCACTATTTTTTAAAATACATATTTTGTGTAAATCCTAGTTGTGCCTGAAAGAGCTTCATCAGGAGCCAAAAAACAAATGCACAGCAGCCACTATGAAGTGCTCTCTCTATGTATGTCTGGGTCTCTTAGAATAAAAATTATTTTTGTTCTCATTGAAGCACATTCTTAAAGTTGTCAGTTGGCAATAGATTTGGTCCTCTGACTTCTGTTTCTTTAGTAATTCGCAATTGCATACAGAGCAGTATATAGGAAAGTCCTTCCAAAGTAGTCAGTTAGATTCTACAGAAATTTCTGTATTCCTACATATATAATTTTACTTTAAGGATAATCTTCCAACTAGAGTATTGCATTATTTCCAAAATCAGAAAAAAACATTTAGTTAGAAGGAAGCAGATGAAGTCTTCACGAACTTCATGAGGTCATCAGCAGCACAAGTAAATAAAAATTAACACCTTTTTAATTAGCTTGCATACTGTCCCATAGGAAAGACCACTGCAACCCAACAGAGGGGGGAAAAAAAAAAAAGCATAATTTGACAAGCTTTCTGCCTTCTTCTCTGTGGTGTTGAAAGCACAAAATCACACCCACCCTTGTAGTGGTAAACCAGTACGAATGGCCTCCAAAGAAATGTAATTGTTATTTTAATTCTAGATTTACAAGACAATAAAATGCCAAGTCAGCGTCGGCCATTCCCTTTTTTGATCATTACCTGTCAGCTTTTTGTGGCTTTATCACATGGCCTCCAGTTTCATTAAAAACAAAACAAAGACAGCCAACAACAAAAAGCCCAAAACAATGCACATACAACAACAACAAGCCTACACATCAACAGCTAAAGGGAAGTCATTCATCCCATAATTGCCCTGGCCTCAAACAAGCCATGAAGTAGTGCACACAATAAAGGCAATCTGTCCTCTTTTAAAGGGAAGTTCAAACAGCTGCCTTGAGTTTTCTATTGCATATTCAAAGTGATAATGTATGAAATTATTAACTTCTGCACTGGGTTTTATGGCATTAAGAACCCCCCATCAAGCAAACAAACTAACGATGTGGCTGGTTTTAAGGATTGCTTTGTTAGAGACTTCTGGGTCAATTGGGCTTTCAAAAAGAGCTTAGATACTTGAAACATTTCGGAAGCTAACTTAATTGAAGACGGATGGTGTCTGACATCAGAAATGCCCGTTTTCCTTTCTTTGCATGTCATTCCCCATGTCGATTTGTAAGGATACCTAAAGGGTTATATGCCAAGCTACCCAGGGGAGAGACTTTTTGGTTGTTTGACAGCTAGCGTAGCTCAGCTATAAACCAGTGAGCTGCACAATTCATCAGGGGTTTGATCCAAAACTTGTGAGAGTTAATGCGGGCACTTCCTTTGACTTTATTACTTTGGGTCAGAACCACTGCAAATGTTGCTACAGCCATACCTTGAACCCGCCCAAAGGAGCATGGATTAGGCTGACTGCTCAGCTTCTGATTTATTTAATAAAACATTTTCTGCAATTCTTCTTTCCTTTCTAAAATAAACATCAGTGTTTACTGTATTTTCTGAACTTCTCTTGCCCCCTGCCAGCCACCATGCAAATGTTATCTTCTTGCTCAAAGGTGTTGACCTCTTTGCTCCTCCTCCACCTTCACAGTTCTTTCCCTTAAGAATTTGAAATCATGAAAGGGAAAATAAAAGGTTTTCTTTTTGCAAATCAAAGTTCACAGGATTTTCCTGTCATCTTTTCCTCCCTCCGTGACACAGAACAGAGCTTTCTACTAAGATTTCTGACTATTCAACATCTGTGCAAAGCTTCATGTAGCAAATGTTTTATTCCACTTTTAGTAAACAGAAGGAGTTTATCATTGCCATTTTTCATCTTTGCTTTATGCAAAGGCAGGAAGCTGATTAAAGATCATAGAATATCCTGAGTCAGAAGGGACCCACAATCATCAGGGAGTTTATCAGATCAGTTGACCCAGTAAGGACAGTGTCATACCGGGGACCAAAATCTGAGTGAACAGTCCAGCTCTAGTCCCTTAAAGGGCCATAAATTCCTGGCACAACTTATGAAATCCACAGTCCACAATAAAGTGTGATTGTGGAGGAGCCTTAAGTAACTTACAGGGAGACTATACCACTTTGGCATGGGGCTCACCGAGAACCAAGCAGGGAGCTGCCCAAGATAACCAGTATGAAATCCTCAGGTTAAAAACAAGCATCTTAAATCCCACTGCTTTGGGGGCACTCATGTGTTCCCCGGTTTCCACTTTTATTGTAATCTCACCTGTGTTGGAATGTCTAAGATGCTCTGTTTTCCACATGTGAGGCATCCTCTCTCCTAACTCTGAAACAGAATAATTTGAAACTTTTAATTCCATATAGTAACTGAAGCCCTACACTTTGCTGAGCCATGAATTATATCCAACAGCAATTAAGTTAGCCTTGCCTGTAGTTCCCTGAATACCTCAGAACACATAACTTCCCATTAGAATCATAGAGTTGTTTAGGTAAAGCTCAACTCGCATATCTCAAAAAATTCTTTAAGCATTTCTTCAAGAAAAATAGAGAATCCACTTCATTCCATTATTACTATCAATGGCATTCTGAAAGAATACACAGATTATTTGCCACATTCAGGTAGCCTGCATATTTAAACAAACATATGCTAAGACTCTAACCTCTGGGGCAGAATGTCTCCTTGATGCTAACACTTGCTTATTCTGGCACAACAGCTGGAGGAATCTCTTGGCAGTAGTCTAATATATGCATTACTTAAAGTATATTTAATAGAGAAATAACACACTTAAATGGTTTAATAAAGATTTTATTGATAAATGAACTTTTACATTCTCCTTTGCTGGTCTGACTCCTCTTCGGTGAATAGCTGAAAACAATGCGTTATTCTGGTTGACATAACAGGCGGAACAAAATCTGTTCCTGGGAGATTTAAATGACAGGAACTTAAGGGCAGCTCAATAATTTTAAGGCATGTTGCTTCTAACAGTGGCTTACACTTGCAGTGATATACCGCCCAGTGTGTGGAAGAAGCTACAGAAGAAGCAACAGTCATATCCACACTACTGGGTCATTGTGCCTGGGGTTGTACTGCTTCAGCCTGACAAGTGAAAACTCACCCTGCGCCGGACGTAGAGCCATCTGAGCAAGCACTACTCACAGAATGAGCTTAATTGTCTGTGTGAAACAGGCAGGGACATTTGCAGATGTAAATTGAACACTGCTGAAGGTAGCAGTATAGTTGTAATGTTCTATAAATTACTTTCGCTGGCCTGGCTCAGCACCCCTCACAGAGCTTTCAGCTTGATTCAACAGGGCTCTAAGCAACCAGGGAAGAAAATTTCTTTTAAAGAAATTTAATGCAGCAGAACTGATTAACTGGGGAACAGCCTACAAACAGGCAGCTGAGAGAATGTTCTCGGCAAGCCAAATAGCCCTGTTATGTTAGTTTTATTAATTAACATCTGGCTTCCTGCCTCTAAACTGGGTCCCCTTCTTTGCTACTTTAATGCCATGTTTTCACCACTTTTACTCTGAAATGTACCCCGAGACTGTGAGATTAAATCCTTTGGCTGTTCAGCGTCTGAAACACAAGTCAATCCCCTCTAAATAGCATACAGCAACACAGCTCTAGTGCTCTCAGCAAACCTCATTTTCTTGCAGGGCCTTGGTAAAGAATGGCAAAAGGAAGAGACAAAGTCCTGCATCAAAGAGAGAAAAATAATTAGTGAAGTAGACAGGGTATGTAGGAGACAGCTTTTAACTGAAGTAACACTCTCTATCATTAGAAGAGTTTGGGTAGGCATACCAGAGCAGCATTATCTCTGTGGGCTGGGCTCGTCCTAAACTGGAAAAATAGCTCTGTGTTATGGTTGTGGTTTTGAAAAAAACAAGACCAAACCTTCACACAAGTTGCAAAGCAAAGCTGGCCACTGCAAGCTGCCCCTACAGTTTCTGAATGCTACAGTCCAGCCTGCAAAAGTACAGGTTTTGGTCTACTCAAGAAAAACAGAGGTCTTAAAAGAGATAAACTATATAATAAAAACTTTTTAGTTGATGGTTTTCAGAACACATAGCAGAAACCATACATGTAATTGAAGAAACCATACATGTAATTTAAGGCAATAACTTAATCTGAACAGATTAGAAAATTCTGTGTTTTACAACTTCACAGTTGCTATTATCTTTTAGCCTCTGTTTCCTACACATTGATATTTTTTAATACCCATCTTGGCTAGTGGCCATGTATTTTATTTGATAATTACCTTACAACTATTATAAAACAGGGCTTATTTTAAAATTTTAATTGATCATGTACTTCTTTGTCTTCTTTTCTGCCACTTAGTTTGTCAGGGATGTGTGTGTTTGTTGGGTCCTGGAGAATAATTCTTTGGGAGTGACTCTGTTATATTGTATTCATTGTTGCTCATAATATGCTGCCTCTTTGGGAATTTTTATTAACCCTTAGGCTATGTTCAATTTCACAAAATGCTTGGGTGTTTTGTTCCTCTCACAGTTTCTGGTCTCTCACCACATATTCTGTCGTCCAACAAACGGCAAAATTAGTGACCATCTTGCCAATAAATGGCATCTTTATTTTAAAAGAGCTTTTCTTAACGTGTGCAATTGCATCAAGTGATAGAACATGATTGTCAATAGGTTCACATAACTTGTCCCCAAGTGACATGTTTACTTACTTACTGCTGAGCCACCAGTTCATCGGCTGTAAGATTAGTAGAGATTTACAGAAAGAAAAATATATCCTGTTAATGCTTCACAAGTTAAGTTTTGCAGTTCACTGTTACTAAATCAACTGTTTTCACAGTGTTAATGCACAAGTTGAAGCAGCTTATTAAGTGTTAGGAGGCTGATTTTATTCAGCGTGTAACAGTATACTGTGCTGATTTCTTCACATACAAGGGTTTAAAACTCTGCTTTGGTAAGACCTGAGCTGATCCCACTTTTTAAAGAAGTCTGTGCATACGTCATGGTTTTAGTCCACTTACTGCATTGCCTAAAGTGGCCACTGATGTCATCTGATGAAAAGAGGGTTTCTGGGTCATCTGCTCAAGACTGCGCTTTGCCATGAGCAGAGCTGTAACTGTGATAATCTCCTGCTGTAACAGATAAGAAATCTATTACTGGCAACTGCACATGAGTGCAGAAATCAAGGGTCAGCACAGGTTCTCACCTCAACTGGTAGAAATTTTCTAGTGATTTTATTGAGCATTAAGTATAATTGAGAGGAAAATAGTTAAATATTCTCATGAATGGAGCTCCAGCATTTTCGGCTCACAGAATCCAAAGGGAAAGGATTATCTCATCTATCTTTGGGCATCTTAGTGTTATGTTTACAATCCAAGTTAGTCTTTGTTTCCCCTACAGTCAGTGGGAAGAGGCAGGTAATGTAGATGAGCCCATTTCCTACAGGGTTTGACAAGAGAACACCAGCTGATATTGGCTGCACAAGATTTGGACTGCTGAAGCTGACATGAATTTCCTCTAGTGTTATGCACTTCTAGGAAACGAATGAGATAATGAAATGCAGTTTTGAGGGATGTCTTACTTCTCTGTTATTTTCTTTCCTGCTTACTTCCTTCATAACAATAAAACCTATGCATTTTCAGATGGCCCTACATTTTCTGTAACTGATCTCTGTGTGGGAGGTCTATGCCAGACAGTACTCCATGCAGCCTCTAAAATTACTCTTCTTCTAATTGACATTTGGTGAAAGAAGGCTTGTGCTTCCAGTAATCTTCCATGTGTAACTATTAATTACATTTCATAGCCAGACTGAGGTTTGATTTGCATGGTAACCATGCTGGAGGAGCCATATGCATTAGCCTATAAAGACAATGAACCTTCCTGAGTTGTCTAAAAAACAATTTCAGATTTGTCAAAAAAGTGTTGCCTCTACAGTTGCTGCATAATGAAAACTACAAGCATTAATTTCATTTTAAGTAAATAAAGCATTTTATACCATTCCTGAGTTCACTGAAACTGGTGGTAAACCCATTTTGGCTTCATTGGTAGTCAAGCAAAGTTTTAAAAGTACCTTGCAAGTTTTAAAGTGAAAAGAAGTTATTCTGTGGTTTTGGTCAGTATTTTCTTTCAAAATCACTTCATGGATGTTATTGCTGAATTTGGCTGAGCATTCAGAATTCTCTGAATTTCTAAGAGATTCTGAGATATTTTGTCTTTTAGGTGATATCTATCATCAAAGAGAAACCATTAAAAAAATTCTATTTTCTTAGACACTATTGAAAAAGTATGCCTACTTATTAGTTGATGAAAGCAATTGCCTTTGTTTTTCAAAAGATATTACAATGAGATTCAATAATTTTCAGGAAGTTAGAAATTATTCTCCACTCCTTTGAGCAGGGGGATTTGAAGCGTTCAGCATTGCTTCCTGCAGCAAGATCTTCATGCAGCACAGGTATTTTAAAGGGATAGATCTCCTTACGTAAATAAGGTAAAAAATGTTATTTTTCTATTTGTTCATACAAGTCAAGAAAAATAACCCAATTTGAAATATTATTTAGTACTTTGTGTACACAGGATCTCCATAGGGTAGTGTTGGCTGGAGGTCTTGTAACTAAGAACGTGCTCCTATTAGACATGAAGTGGGATAATAAATAAACGTACTGAATTTAGTTCATTCTGTGTGCTTAGATAAAATGTTCTAGACATCAGCACATTGTAGAAATAGACCCAGACCTAGGAAAAAAAGTGTTCTTCATATTTAATTACTTTCTTAGATTTGTCCCAACTCTTTCACAGCTGTGATAGGTTGCCAGTTTTGGTGCACTTCCAAAGACTTCCATGCCCCCTGAAGTCACGCAAGTCCTTAAATACCCAGATATGAGCAGCTGCACAAGGAGGAATCCAACAGCTGTTCAGTTTCTCTGTCCTGCCAGCTGCAAGCCAACACCACCGAGAAAAGGTGCTGGGCTGGAGGAGCTCATCCCAGAGGGCACAGTTGCTTCATGCCCCATTAGCCAGCGTGGGGACAATCTGGCTACAGTCACTCAGGGGACTGAGCACTGAGCAGGGCCAGGAGGGCATCCCTCCCTACCTGTGGGATACAAGCAATTAAGCCACTTTCATTTTTTCCTCCTACTCTTTGTCTTTAATACATCTTAGATCACAAGCTTTCCACAGTAAAGTTTTTCTCCTATTATGTGTCCAGTGCAGGAGAATATCCTCATCTCTGCAGCACAACTCAAACCTGAAATTTGTACATCTCCTTGGGAAGGTGAAAGATCTAACTTTTTCCACTTTGAAAAATCCCTCCTGGGATCATCCAGCAATGATCCACCTTAATTCATAGATTTTTGATGTATCACTCAGCTTCTTTCCCCAAGGAAAAATGCCTCATGTTCCTCAAAAAGCTATATATTTTTAGAAGATAAGAATTTGGATTTGTGTGGTGTTCTTCTATTTTATTTATTTTTTACCAGAATCCATGTTCTATTGGGGAGTGGGGAGAACAGGGGATTTGCTTGGTTTTTTGCTATTTGTCTTTCCATATTTTGAGATAATAAAAATATTCCCCAGTTTCAACATTTAATTTTTTTTCCTTCGTTACTACATACAGAAAATATACACAGGCTGTAGCTTTCCTCAGTGAGAGATTCAGGCTCTCAACAAACACTGTCAGACATTACTGAGCATAGTTCCCATTCTGCAAAGAGCTCCCAAGAATAGCATATGACTAAATATATTAACAGAACCAGGAACGCTGAAGAATAGCAAAGATGTCCCTCACTATTCCTGTGACAGAACATGTGTCTCACTGTTGGAAAATATTAACTCCATACAATAAATAAATATCCTGGAATTCCTTCTTGCACTCTGCTTTTCTAAGTAAGTTTCTTGTTCCTTAAAAATTAGCATTTTCCTTTCATTCAAAGGAAGAAAATGGAACCATATTTTGTTAATATCATAAAATGGAATATTCACCAAAGAAGTGAAAACAAATGGTCACGGAAAAAATATCAATCTTTTCTTTCTAGGGAAAGGGCAAAATTGGTTGCACAGAATGGGGCTTCTCTTGAGGGAGGGAAAGCAGAAGAGCGTGGTGGTTTCTTGATGTGGGTTGACCTGATGCTTGAGAAAACAAAGAAATCTCTTGAAAGTAAATATTGCTTTCCCACTGCTCCTTATAGCACCTTCCAGTACCTAATGGGGGGCTATAAAAAGAGCTGGAGAAGGACTTTTCACAGGGGCGTGGAGTGATAGAACCAGGGGGAATGGCTTTAAGTGTAAGAATGTATGTTGAGACTGGATATTAGGAAGGAATTTTTACCATAAGGGTTGTGAGGCACTGGCACAGGTTGCCCAGAGACTTTCTGAATGCACCATTCCTGGAAGTGTCCAATACTAGGCTGGATGGGGCTCTGAGCAACCTGGTCTGGTGGAAGGTGTCCCTGCTCATGGCAGGGGGGTTGGAACTAATTGATCTTAAAGGTGCATTCCGACCCAAGCCATTTCATGATTCTACTTTTTGATAACTCTTATCTAAGAGACAGGTTGAATGGCAACACAGTTGTCATTCAGAGTCTCGTTACCCACTGTGTCCAAATGTGAAAGTGAGAAACTGCAGCTAGCAAAAACTGTGCTGTGAAGCAGTGCACTTTTCTTTCATCACAGAATGAAAAAAATGAAATGTTTGAAACTGGACATCAGTAGGGTGATCCAGGGTGTATTTTAAATATGGAAATGAGATGAGTGTTCAGCACAACTAGTTACTGCATGTCAGCACAGCCCAGGCCATCCACCAATACCCACAGAGACCCCACTTCAGTTCTGGCATAAAATACAGTAAATTAAAATCCTGTCTTTGAAAAAGATTGAGAACATGAATATGAATATTTGTCAATGAATCAGTAGCCTTTCTGGTAGTTCATTAAATAATCATAACTCTCTTTTACCACTAGTCAATTCACAGCTTTGATCCTGTAGATCCCTGCCAGCAATGAGCTAAAGTTTGCATCTCTTCTACAAGGCTGCTCTTGAATCAGGGCTGAAAAGTGTGACCTAGATTTAAAAACCTGAGATCTCTTTCAAAGTACAGTTGTTCAGGACTCATTGCAGTACTATAAAACACATATCAAACCAGTTAGTGAGATGAGTAGCTTTTTAAGAGCTAGATAAGACAAACATTTCTTTCCAGCAACCCCTCTGCTGACACTTAGATCACGGACAGCACAGAGAGCTCATCCCTGCTTCAAAGCATAGGGAATCTGCCCCCGAATTTTTCAAATATTTCCTCTCTCACCTTGTTAATTTCACAAATATGGCTCAAAGGAAATTATTCTTTCTATAAGAAAAGTATGGTCATTTTTTAAAGCAGCATATTCCAGAAAAACTGCAAAGATCAAAATATAATAGTGAGTTTGAGGAAGAATGAAAAGGACACCCACTGCTGTGCCCTGCAGAAAAACTGGAGGCTTTTGTCTTAGACAGAGGAATTTAAAAATTCATTACACTGGAAGTGATACAGTGGGTTAATTCACTGCCCTTTGGAGACTCGAAATATATTTGTGCAGCGATTGTGTTTTTCCAAATCCCCAACCCACCACCAATCATCTTGGCAGAAAGGGGAACAGCTGCAGTGCTGCAGGTCAGGGGGATGAGTATTGGCAGAGGCTGAGCGGGGGAAGCCTGTCCAGCACCTGCCTGCGTCGTGCCTGGCTTGAGCCAGCGCTATCAGTTTCTGACTTTGTTAAAATCCTTCAAATCCACCACGTTCACAAATCTTTCTGCAAGATAACTCTTGCCAGTAGAAGAATGCATTTGCCTTCATGCCTACAGTTTTTCCCTCCGCATTTATTTTCAGTTTTATAAGAGCAACAGAGGGAATAGAAATGTAGGTTGTTGTGTAATTTAAGTGATAGAAAATGCTTTAAAACTTTACATTGTTACAAGTATTTAAGAACTGAATTAACATGAACTACATCAATAAACAAAATCATGCAAATAGTCTAATAAAAGACAAAGTCCATTTAATTCATCTTGGACTGTTAAGGAATTTCAATTACAAAGGAATATTTACATGGGATCTGAATGATCATAGAGTTATAGGAGAGCTAGGGTTGGAAGAGACCTTTAAGATCATCTAATTCCAACCCTCCCACCTTCCATTAGATCAGGCTGCCCAGGCCTGACCCTGAACACTTCCAGGGGTGTGGCATTCACAGCCTCTCTGGGCAGCCTGTTGCAGTGCCTCATCACTCTATGAATAAAGTATTTCCTCCTAATATCCAATCTAAATCTCTCCTCTTTTAGTTTAAAATGGTTCTCCTTGTCCCACCACTATCTGCCCATGTAAAAAGTCTCTCTCCATCTTCTTTATTAGCCCCCTTTAAGTACTGAAAAGCCACAATAAGGTCTCCCCAAAGCCTTCTCTTCCCCAGGCTGAACAAGCCCAGCTCTCAGCCTGTCATTGTACAAGAGGTGTTCCAGCCCTCTGGCCCCCTCTGGACTCACTCCAACAGGTGAATGTCTTCCTTGTGCTGAAGGCTCCAGATTTTCAGACCTGATCAACCAAAGCTAGGCAGCCCCCTGGGTTACTGTCATTAAAACACATGAGACTCCAAGACTACATGTCAGAAGAGGTGAAGTGACTCCCTCTTACTGCCCGAAACTGTTTGACCTGCACAGCATATGTCTTTACAAGGGAACTGGGCTGCTCAACTTCACTTCTGTGTAACAAAAGGAAGAATGCAAGTGATTAACTTTAAAGATTCCAGTAGATTTGTATATAAACTGTATATAAAACATTTGATTACATGCTTTTCTAAAAAGGATACAAAGGCAGTGCAATATTTCTTCTACAGATATTATGGGGTGATCTGTGCCCTCCATTAAACTCACCTCCTTACTGGTGTGTAACTATGCTGCACCAGATACCTAGGAAATACATTGAATATATTGAATATATTGAATATATTGGTTTAAGAAGTGTGAAGTTAACAGAAAAATGCAATTTGGTACTTTTATTCTCATTATCCTGTAGGCCAAAGGTATGGGACTTTATCACCAAAAATACAACATTATCAACCAGTCAACACAATATTCTCATTCGTAAGTTTTCTTTTTATACAAGACTTAATTTGTATATGAAGCATTTATTTAGGAAACAAAAGACATAGGATTGGCAACAAGGTCTGGGAGGAGATGATAAAATATTTGGCTGCTAACCATTGTGTGTATAATTTGACAGCCATAATCTTTGGTCATGGCTTACAAGAGCAATGTTCAGGGAGCACCTGATTTAGATCTTCTCAGCTAAAGATGATGCTGAATATAGGGGTTTACTTTCTGGATACGTATGTTAGATACTCAGGTACTGCACAGAAGAAATTAATTAATTCCAAAGCAGAAAAAATTGACTTCATATGGTAAAAAAAAAAAGGTAAGAAAAGATTTATCTTGAATATGACAACATTTTCATAAGTTTAATGTGTAATGGAAATTTCGTATGAATTTTACATAGGTGAAACTTACCTATATGAAACTTAAATATTGCAGCAAGAAGCAGTTAAAATGGTGTGTTCATTCCGTAACATTTTTTACAAGCTATAGCCCACAACTGCTGCAGTTGTATGTGCCATTTTCTCAGCTGCACTTAAAAGAGTAAAGTAATCATTTTGCAGTTTAAGTGTTTATTAGGCCCACTGTTTCTGGGTAAAACCAGAACTTTGCAAATGTTAGTTTCATACTCATACCATTCATTTCTCTGTGCAATAATACATATATTTAATGGAGAGAAGGTTGCTATCATTCGGCTGGTGCAGCCAGTACTTCTGTGTGCTTTACAAGATAAATATTGTTTTCTTTTCCCTCTTTAGCGCAGATTCTAATAACTCTACTCATATCCACCAGTATATTACTTATAAATAATTCCAATGAAGTCTATATAATTGCTTTTAAAGTGTTATTCACTGAAAATGGATCGACATTTTATCCTTTGTTTAGATCTTACAAACCACTAAAATTTCAGCCAACAGTACTTATATAATATAGTATCGCTATATTTTTTGTGTCATAGCCACCAAGTTTCACTGAAGTAAATTAAAGATTTTTTTATCAACAGCCAATGGATTGGGGTCATACCTTATGCAAACTTAGTCATAGTCTGGCATCTTCAAAAGTACTCAGCTTTCGTCCAAATCCAGCTCCAAATTATGTCAAAGCAAAAAATCCCAGTAATTTCAAAGGAAACATATAATCAATATGAAGTGCTTTTGAAAATCTTACAAATAGCTAATGTTTCAACTTTAGCACCTGAACTACATCTCACTACATATATTCACAGGAAATATATATTGAGATCAAAGGTGTTTCTGTTAATGACCTTTCAACTGCTCTTTGATACAAATATTAATACAAAGGAGTAGGAAGAAGAGTAGAATAGCCTTGCTGCATTTGTTTGAAAGAAGGCCTGAAAAAGAAAAGTGGTATTCTGCTCCTATTTAAATCAGAAGTACAGTATCTGCTGAGTTCAGCAACTCCAGGATTTCCTCCTAAATGTATTTCAAGTTACTTAAAAGCTTCAGAGTATTCCTTCAATGAAGTAGCTTAAAAAAAGAATAAAGTCTTATTTGGATATTAATAGATGACTTTGCACAAGTATCATATATCACGAAAAATGTAGCAAAAATGTATACAAGCTTGAAAGCATATTTTCCTAAAAACATCTCTGGAGCATATTTCTGACAGCTAATTAAAGCTTTTGCATTCTATCAGTCATGTTTGTGTGAGGTCCAATGAAACCTGAAATGAAATGCATTATGAAGGCTATGCTTTAACAGTCAAATTCGTTTTTCTCAGTACATCCAGAAATTAAAATCTTGCTATCATTGAACTCCAATGGAAATTTTACACCTGAATTATTCAAGTTTCTTTATTTCTAAAGCCATAGAATTATAAACAGGATATTCTGGGAAAACCCTAGATGCCCTTAGGCAAGCAGATTTTGACCATATTACGCTTTATCTTAGTTGAATCTCATATACAGATCAAAATGTCATCCCAATTCTCAACCAAAGCAATTTCTTCCTTACACAAAGCAGATTATTTCTGAAAAGAATGTTGTTGCACAAACACTCCAATGCTCTTCTAAGTTTATGCAGGAGTTTTCTGGCTGAGGGCAGTTCCATTCATGCAGCCATATCCCATGCAGAATTAAAGGGAAGAACCATCCTCCCATGAAGCCCCAGGCACTATCTTTCTGCAGGTACATGGAATTAAGCTGATCAATATCTGAGTCTGTACCCTGACAGGAACAATTGTTTCATTCTACAGCACAGTCTATTGCCATGATCCCTTCTCTGTAGACCACTTGTGTTTTTTTAATAAAATGTCCAGTTTTCAAGGCTCTCCATGCTTCATTCACTTTTGGTGGAGCTGCAAGATGTGGAAAACTTTCAGGCCTTGGCATTTGTTTCTGTTCACAAACAGTTCTAAAACAAGTCCGTATAAGTAACTAGAGAATGAGAGTGTGTCCTGCAAATACAACATGGTTGCATCAGCAAGAAGTAGAAAGGCAAGTAAAAATATTCCAGTAAAGAAGTTAATTGAATCCAACAGCAGGTGTATCAACATGCAAGCCTGTAGGACCAACACAGAAACATAAAGATTGCTTTAAAATGTAGTAAACCAGCCATGTCCTTTTACTTCAGTTTAGAAACTGTGGGATTAAATGGACACCTGTGGTGCCATAGGAATAAAAAATAGAAGCAAAGAATATCATTACAAATTGCATTAAGAAGAGATTTAAAATTAAATATAATTAACCTATTTTGTGCTGTGGCTAGAATATGGTAGTTTTGATCAGACAAGTTAAAGAATAAGCCCAGGAAGACAAATTTTCCTTTGGAAAAAACTTGTTTAGGTCAACAGAACTTTTATTTATATGGCAAAAAATCACCTATGTTAAATTTTACTGTAACCACTAAATTGAATTTATCTCTGTTTATTGCTATATTCCTCAAATAATAGCATCAAATATCACGTATTCAAAGTGATATACTATGATGCATTTTAACAATGGTAATCAATTAAATGTTTATTAAAACCGGGTGTTAACCAGTGATACCAGAGATGGCTTCCATTTTTATGAATCGACACACAGACCTCATCAGAGAACAGAGGCTCTTCTGTTTGTGGCTGGAAGAAAAAAAGGAAAACAGTAGTGGTACAGAGTCTTCTCTTGATCAGTGTCTAAATCAATGACAACTCTTGCATGACTGCTAATTCTTGCATCAACTGACAGTGCTTGTTCGCTAAATCCATACATGTGATAAGATTCTTTCAGCGCATATGAAAGAATACACCTATTAGCCTTTTCTTCCTGACAGTTCGCTGACAGATGTACCATTTGGATTAAAATATTTCTTTTAATTGCAAGAAAGAAGAAGAGGCAGCAGTACTTGAACTAGTCATGCCACAGGACCACCATAAAATGACTTCTATTTGTTAATGTCATTTACAAACTGCAAAAGTAACATTAATAAGTGGAAGCACTTGATGCTAAGGGAATTAACCATACAGTAAAGGAACTTTATGGACAGATCATTAATCTCTGACTGCAAAGAGTTAGACTTGATTTTATGCCAAATATTTGACTCTAAAAACTTTGCCAAATGGCAAAAGCTAAATTATAGAAGAAATACATATTAAAAGAAGACCATTTAAATTTTACATCTACTGTGAGAACAGGCAAACACCATCACATTTTTAACATAATCTTAAAATTCAATTCCTAATCCAATAAAAACATCTAATAAAAATTGGTATAAAGTTGTAATAAAATTAATTAATGAGTTGTGTACCACATTATGTTTTCATTTCCAACTTGTTAAAACAGCAGGTTTCCCCACTCATTCTCATGTGCTACATTTCTCTCACTTTTCTTAGTATTTGTGTGTGGGCACAAGAGTAGTTGAACAATATACCTGTTCTGCTAATAACACTACCTGACAATCAGAAAATATTTCATCACAGTGTTTCAAGGAGAAGGAAGAGCAATATTTTTGCACACTAAATGGGGTGATAGAGGCAGAGTGCTCTTTTCAGGCCATCTACTGTAGCTGATTAAAATGGCATCAGTACTCCTAAGACATTAAATTTTGGCAGAAGATAGAACAGGTCTCTGCCTGGCCCTAGTTCCAAGCACAGTTAAAATGGGGAGGAGTGGTTTTGTTTTCCAAGAGAAGCTGTCTACAGTGACTGTCCCATGGACCTTGGCATCCTTTGGAAGATATCTGTGATGTGCAGAGGCCCTGTGAGCGGCCCAGGCTCTACCCTGCACAGAAGCCGGGCCAGGACAGAAAGCTGCCTCATGGGGCAACCCACCCAAATCGTCCATGCCTAAACTCATGAGCTAACAAAGCTGGGAGTCATCTCTCCCCCTGGGAGGTACAGTCACCTGCATCCATTCAACTGAGCTGCTTCATCACCTACAGCTACATCCAAGATGTGTTTGAGTCCCTGGGCTTTGCTATCCCCCAGACCACGTTTGGCAGCTATTTGAGAGAGCACTATTGGGCACAGGGTGAAAGCATGAGAACAGCCCTGTCACAGATCAGCAGTGCCTGGTCCCACATGCTTCCACACTGGTTAGTCAAGCGTAGCAAGATATAACCTGTAAGTCTTCAGCTTGCCAAGAGCGTGGAAAGTGATTGCACTCTAGGATCCAGCAAGAATCACTCCCCATTTGCCTGTCTGAGGGTGCCAAATGGCTGATGGCATTAGCACGCTGACCATTACGCCAGTGGTCAGTGCTTCAGAATCTAGAGAATGTTAACCAGCAAGTTAACCAGCTAACAGGAAGAGTGAGGTGTTGTTAAGTGCAAGAGGAAATCACCAGTTCTGCTTCTCATATATTACTTTGGCCAATATTGAAAATGTTGCAGAGAACAATTCTTTAATGTCAGTAAATCAGAGATTATTAGGTAGCAGGTATGGGACTCACAATGATTGGCACTTATAACTCAGAGTGAATTCAAACAAAGGAACTCACCTCAGTGTAATTAGATTATTTACAGGTGCTTTCATTTTATTGCAAATAACTGGTGACACTGGCTGCAAACTGCCCGGGCTCTGCGCAGCGCCTGACTGCTGGAGGTGTCCCTGCGGACGGGATTCAGCTGCAGTAGCAGACAGGACTTGGCTACAGGGTAGCAGCCGATGCCAGCTCCCCTGCGAGGAGCAGGCTGCAAGCCGATGGAAAAAGAGTGCTGGCAGAGGTAAAGGATGAGAGAGGGGCTCTCCGTGTGTTTTCCAATCCTTTATTGCAGGTGAAGCATAAGAGCAGGAGAGCGAAAAATGTGGGTGGCAGGGATTTTTGGTATGGGGGCGAAAAGGGGTGGAATAAAGAGTTACAACCAGTCGGGTTCGGTAAACTGTGGGGTGACAGGGGGGAAAACATCCAATGGGACAAACTCAGGGGAGGGTTCTATTTGAATTAACAAATGGGATACCGAATAGACAGAACTTTCTAGAAATCATACATATTCCATAAGGGATATGCATAAACATAAGGATGTACATAAAACTGGGTGGGGAAATCTTAAACCTATAACAGAACAATATGCAAAACGCAGTTCCCAGGGGAACATGGGAACTTGCCGTGACCACAAGTTAGACTCCCGTGCCCTGGGTGCTTGCCCACCAGGAATTCCTTGGTGTGGACCCTGTAGCTTCTGCCACATGCACTGCAACAAACTGGCATGTTTAATATTTACTTACAGGAAATGCTATGCTAAAACTGTTACATATTTCTGACAAGGAAAAAAAGTTCAATTTCCACAAAATGTGCATTACAAAAAAACATCCTATAGGGATAGTTCTTTACATCAGATAGTTAACAGGAACCTACATTAAAAGAAATTAAATTATTATGTAATTTTAATGTCTATTTCTCAAAGCACTTTATAATACTCTTGTAGGAATCATATATATTTGTCTTTTTCTGATAAGAAACAGACACTTAACAAATGTCAGTTTGACTTTTGATACCTGTGATAAACTGTCTGTATTTTTTTATCTTTTCTTCTTTTCCAAGGATAGCATAAACTCCATTGTTCTATATGCTAACACAGTAAAGGAGACAGCAGCTTCCATGGCAAACTTCTCTTTTAAGGAGAGATATTTGGTCCTGGGACACAGAATGGATCTGAAAAAGCTGTAACTGGAACCTATGTGATTCTTGCTTAAAGAAAAATTCCTGATAGATTCTGATGACTTATTTATGCTTGATATTATAATCACTTGGGTTAGTCTTCCTTGGATTTGGATGGAGCAAATCAAGGTTTTGTACTTCGGGATGTTTCCTTGTGTTAAAATAATCTGTTTAGGGACCTAGGGATACATTCAGCTGCCAGCACACAACCATGCAGTGCCACAGGGCACCAGAGAGGTACAGCACTGGGATCCTTCTGTATTCCACTGGAAACACGGGTGAGATGCCATAAGCTGTACTGATGGCTCCTCCTCTGCTGTGTGTGAGTCCTGGGGTGAGAGGTCTCAGTCTCAAACCCAGTTCCAGCCTGATTGCTTTGTCATTTTAAATAAAAATCTGTCCAATACTGTGCTGGGTTGAGACCTTGCATCAAAACACAAGACAGGGTCAGCAGCTTGGTTCCAGCTTGCCCAAGGTGAATAGGAGACTTGGAAAAGCACAAGCATGGCACTGGAAGTTCCCTGTTTGCTTCATGCCATTTGCCTTTAAAGATCCCAAAGATTTTAGAAATTATGAGCAGGATCTTAAATGTGCAGACTCTACACTGATACACAGACATTTTGGGCTGAATGATTCCTCCAGAAGCCATAAAGATGTGCAGTGTCTCTAAGGAGTGGTCTGCTGGCAGGGTAGCCCTTTATCAGGAGGAAGCTGTCTGCAGTGTGGATGTGTGAGTGTGAGAGAAAGAACTGGTATCTCTTCATAAACAGTTGGGTGATAAAGTGCAGTTTTCTATAAGGCTTTCTGAAAGGAAGCAGGGCCAGCGGAAGGAAGCGTGCTCATGTGCCTGAGGGACTTGGTAAACAATGTTAGAATAAAGTTAATATCTAGCTCAAAAATAGTCTTACCTGCCAAAGCCACACCCCGAGTTTAGAAATCACGATTTTTAAACTTCTGGTGTTTGAGCTTGCAGTGAGGATTTACTGGGATTGTGTTATCAAGATTTCCCTGATTTCCCTGAAAAATGAGAAGCATGCAGAGAGACAGACAGACAGAGAGAAAGAGAGAGAAATAGCAGATTTTTCCTTGTTTGACTCTGGGGGCTAAACCTTGGAGTATTGAATGCAGTAAGATGCAGCAGTAGAAAATGGAAACGATTAAGGGAATGAAGGCAGGAGGGGAGCATAAAACTGGAAAAACAGCTGAAAGCTTTAGGGAGAGGGATAAGAGAAATAAAGCCATGAAGGATCAAGTATAAAATAGAAGGGAAGTCCCTCAGGGTTAATCCAGAACCACAAAGTAGCCTTGCTATGTTATTAAATACCAAGTTTTGTATAAGTATCACTTAAGCCATCTTTTTAATGGGATATGGCAGCTGCAAGCCAGGGCACAGTGGCACTTAACAAACAACTGAGGAGAGGAAGGACATAGTACTTTCTACAAGACGAACTTTATGAGTTCATGATGTAATGTACTAAGTCAGAATCTGGCTAGGATCTTGTAGTTAAGCCTTTCAGTCTTGTAAAAAAAAATTCTATTAGTTATTTAACAACCCCAACATTAACTTTGCATTTCACCTGGGAAAAATCCTGTGCCCTCTGCCAGCTGACTGCTCTAGCACCAACTTGGACGTAGATCCAGTAACATCTCCAAGGAAAAAAAAAAGACACTAACATTGTTTCTTTCCGCAGTCTTTTTCTTTTATTAGTATTGTTCCACGTAGCACTGATCTCAGGGAATGCCACCAACTTTGCAAGGTATGACAGGGTGGCATGCAAGAGTGGTGCATCTCCCAGAAATGTCTGCCTAAGAGCAAATATGACAAATTCTTCTGCTCTCTGATCTTTGAACTTGTGCAAACCCAAGCAGTCTGGGAACGGGTTTCCATGCTGTTGACCTTGTGCTTAAATTGTTGGCTTTCATCTGCCTTAGGATGAAAGTTCACATTATTTCCCTCAGGAATAGACAGCAGTACTTGCACTCAGTTAGATTTCTCACAATTTACTCAGTTTGTCTTAATGGTATTTATGAGGAAACTGGGAGGAAATATTACAAAAAATAGGTATTTTTATTTAAGTAAACACTGGTGAGTACTGAAGCTGTAAATGCTGTGACTGTGATGCCTATTGACATTTGCTCAAGAAGCAACCTAATTCCAAATTTTATCCTCAGTTAAAATTGCTGTTTAAGGATTTCTTCTATTTTAAAAATGGCCATAATTAAACTCAATTTGTTCAATTAAATGATGCAGATTTCACATGTAGATTCATATCAATTTAAAACACATAAAGGAGCACTGGCTTGCATCCATTCTACGATGTTGTTTCTTTCATCCCATGGATGAATTGTTGGTTAGACACAGTAATGGTCATGCATCAGCATCTCTGAATATTTTTTCCAATATTTCAGTTGGCACAAACATATGATGTTATGCCCTGTAGAGCTATTCCACTGCATTCCTACCATATTTTTGGTCAAAAGCTTTTAAATTTTAGCTATCTTTACCCTAAATAATTTCATTTCTTTTTAGGGATCAAAAGTGAAACCAGAGTTCAATTCTGAACAATTTGAAATTACCAATAGGAAAAATCTCCATTTCCTAGCCAAACCTTGCTGGACCACTCACACAAATAATTTCTATGCCATAGTACCCCACTGCAACCACTACAGATAACATAACATTATTTAATGAAATAAACTGCAAAGAATAAATCTGAAAGGCTTTTCTTTTCAGAGGATTGTAACATCAGATTTGGACCACTGCTATACCTGGTGGATGACCTCATCTTACATTCTGTACACTTAAGGTACCTAAACTGAACTCTAGGTACCTAAATTAAATCACTATCCTACTGAGCCCAAGTATGGTGCTCTTGACTAAAATATAAAGGCCAGAGGGGCATCCAGTATTAATCTGAAAACACCTTCAAGTAGATTTTTTCCAAAGTTTATCACTCAAATATTCAAATTTAGCTATCCCATGTTTAGCTCCCAACCAGAATTTCTTTAGAACCACTATTTTCTCTGAAGAATAAATTTATGCAGAGCCTTCTCACTGGTATATGAAAAAGGGTGAGATCCACAAGGTTCATTAATGGTATTACTCAAAGCTTTAATGTAGGGAGGTCAGCTATCCATGTAGCTCAGCAGCACAGAGATCATTTTGCCCGTGGCTTAGGTGCTTGTCTGTAGACCTGCACGGGTGTCAAGGATCCCAATGGTGCTGTGATTTCATGGAGCACTTTAAATGATATTATGACTACACTATTATCAATGGTAAATGCCAGGTTAAAGCCAGGCTACCTGTATAAGCTGAGCACATGTCAATGTTAATTCTTTGACAAGTATTTTTTTCCCATCCACAAAGGATTTTTGTGATTTTTTTTTAATTAAAAAACCCACATTGAGATAGACACCAAAATTAGACTTTATTCATTTGTAATACATTGTTTTGCATTTCCCTGAACACCTCCTGGACCACCCTGGAGTCACCTTCTGTTTAGAATTTGTGATGGTTTAAAAAATAAAACTGTGAATTAAACAAAAGAGGAAACAATCCAAGTATAGTTCATTTATCTCTCAAGTCATACAAATAAAACTTAGTTTTATTCATCACAGCAGTAGCAATGTGTTTGCTAGCTTTATAAAAGAACAGAAAAATACTCAGCTAATGGCTTTAAACTAAAAGAGAGTAGGTTTAGATTAGATATTAGGAAGAAATTTTTTACTGTGAGGGTGGTGAGGCACTGGCACAGGCTGCCCAGAGACGTTGTTGATGCTGCACCCCTGGAAGTGTTCAAGGCCAGGTGGGATGGGCCACTGAGCATCCTGGTCTAGTGGAATGTGTCCCTGCCCATGGCAGGATGGTTGAATGAGGTGATCCTTAAGATCCCTTCCAACCCAAGGAGGGGACCTCAAAGATGACTCTCGGAGTCTATGATCCAGTGAGATTTTATGGATAATACAAGCATCATCAAACTGGAAGGACTCTGCCCAAAGAAACATTTTTACCCAAATATATAACAAATGGAGATGCTATTACCCACAGTTCCATGACTGTTATAGAGGGTCTCATTTTCCATGATCTTTTTGACCTTCATTCACAAATAAATACAAACAGAGTTCCATGTCTAGAAATACCTTACAAGCAACTACACCTTGCTGAGAAGTTTCTGTGCTGAAAAGATACAGAGACACCTTTTAAAATTCCCTTATTCCTCCATCTTATTGAAAAATTATGTCCAAACTCAGACTACAGTACACAGAAGAGTATGATTTTAGACAAATTTTGTAACAGAGGGGAAAGGATTAACAGAGGTCCCTTTTAAAACCTTTTGCTGTCTAGTTCTGTGAAAATTCCTTCTGGTCCATTGATGTCCAGTGTTGTATCAGACTGTGTCAATTAACATTTTTTTCATACAGCAGAGGGTCAAATGTGTTTTTATAACTCATACAAATTTTATTATGCTATAACTTCATCTATTCCAAAAGACTCATCTCTGAGATACACAAGCACCAATGAGAAAGCAAACAGACCCATTTTCTGGAGATAAGTAGACTTTGGTGTCTTTTCATTATGCATTTCTACTCATTATGTTTGTATCCCTGCTCCCTATGACAAATCCCAAGAATTCAAACAAATATTTTAGAATTTTAAACAATTTTTTTTTACTAGGTGACTTTTAAATTTCCCTTCAAATCCATGATTCTATGACTTTCTTTATTCATGGAAGCAGAGATCATCAGAAACTATCAGAATGCATCAGCAGTTTTCAAGTACTTATCTGCCTGTTTCAGTGGGTATTCTGTTAGTTTTCTATTTTCACAGATTTCCTAACACTTGAAGTAAATATTTCAGTTAAATGTTGAGATGGCTCTCAACTCCTATTGATTTCTTTTTTTATTACCACTTGACATCCAGGAAATGAGAAACATGGGCAAAAGTGGAAGAGACAGCATGGACAAACCCTGAATCCATCTTTTTAAAAATTTTATAGCTTGCCTGGCTGCATCATAACATTCTGGACATTGTGAGAATTTAAATATGCCTCAAAGATGAAAATTTTAAGGCATGAGATCATTCATGGATAAAAGTGCATTTTAAAACAAACATGTTTTCCTGACAAATATTTTTATGAGACAATTAATAGCCCTTCCCTTCACAGTTCCTTCTGAAAATAAGCAGACACTGATTCACTTCCAAGCTGCTGATGAAATAATAAGGACCCAGAGGAAAACAAAGCAGACAGGGACAATACTGTTGATATAAATGAATGAATACATTCCATTGACAATTCAGTTTGTCAGTGAGACTCTAAATAGCCAAAAAACCCAGACTTGCAGGGAACCTAAGTTTCCTGCTGAACTCTGACATGTGATAGAGAATGAAGATTAATATCTCAAAATATTTTTCAGAAGCCAAAATTACTAACATTTTTTGGTTCATAAATGATAGAGGGACTTTATTAAATATTTCCTTTTTGATAATGTGTAAATAAAATATCTTGAAATTATTAAAATATTGTTATATAATATTACATTTTAGAAGTGCAAAACAAAATGCAAAAATAAAATGCATTGCATATTATTTTAAGTTATTAAGTAGCCTTCCTTAAATCAAACACAAAATTTAACATCATCATTAACTTTGATTTAAAATAAAATGCCTGTAAAGTCGTTTATGCTAATTTATAAATTAATAGGACAGCAGTTTGAAGTGATTCCATTAGAAGTACATATTTACATAATCACTGGAAACATTTTTATTTTGACAGAACAGCATTTCACCTCAAAGGGTGTTGAGTAACTCTTATGCTAAGAAAACAGCCTAATGTTGGGATATGCATCATGATAACTCATAAATTCATGGGAAATCTCATTTTATACACATTGCAGACAGCTAAGGACTCTGCTCTGCCTTTGGAAGTGACTCACCATGACACACACACAGATACATCTGGTATTTATAGTTTCTTTTGTCCCAGCTTTGGTTGCCTTTGCTCTCATGTCAAGTCATAAAGGTCCTAGGGCAATATAGAATTTCCTGAAAATAGTTTAATTGCTCACTGACATTATCTTGAGTGAAATCTAATTTAAAATGAAGACTTTGCCAGTCTTGCCAACTTGTGAAACATGCAACACTACATTTATTACTGGGTAAGAGAGTATCTGTCATGTCATTTAATCCATTCAACATGAAACAAAAGGCCAATATTCTTCACTTCCAGCTTTAACCATATAAAAGTTAGATCTCTCAGTCTAAGCTATCGACCTTAAACTGCCTTGATGGTCAGTAGAGAGAAACAGCCATTTCACACGACAATCCATCTGACCTTTCTTAGGTACATATTTTAAGATGAGATGAACAGTCCTCCAGGGAACTAAAATGAGATAAACTGCCATCTAGAAATTTGATATCTATATCTAACCTAATCACCGGAGGCTTCCTCTGCAGTCAATAGAGAGAAATAGGCTTCCTCACATGACCTTCATTGTCCCCAAGGCATCTAACCTCCTAAAATATGCCTCAGCCAGGCTGCAGAGCTGGGGAGTCTGATAGCAGAGTAAAATCACTGTGTCCCTGCATGCAGCATAACTTTGTATCCCATCTGTCAGAGTGCAGCCCCATATCACTCATTTCAAACGATCTCGCTGCTTAGGGCTGACACCTTACTCTGTAATTGCACCAGGGCATCTCAATACCTGCCTGTGCTGCTCCAAATGCTCACACTCATACTGCAGTGAGTACACATACAACAAAGGAGCATTAAAAACACTCAGTACGTCAGGATCTAGGAAACACCCCATCTGTTTTTTGTACTGGATTAAAACTTAATGCTACAGTGGTGTAATTCTGAATTAATCACATCAACTTCAGTGAAGTTATTGTGGCCTGGAGCCAGTAGGAGAGCACAAAAGCAGTGTTTGTGAGGCTTTCTTCAGCTTATGGCAGCTGTTTAGCTCATCTTTGATCATACTTACTTTTTTTGCAGTTAAGCTTTTTGGTCACACTATCTTTGCAGAGATAGCTCTTCCGAACAATACCCGTGTTCGCATGCCAGCAAAGGTATTTGTGCATGTGGATTAGCTGGTTTTTGCTTGTCATGCACTTATTCGCCTTTGTGTTGTTTTTGTTTTGTTTACAAAAAGATATTCAGCTACTCAAGGAACATAAGCAGCAGCATATGACACAGCTGAGCAGCTGTACACGAGAGTTAACATTGGTGCAAATGTTCCGCTGTGGGGATAGGAAAGGCCGTGCCATCCTAGGTCAAGACAAGGCTGGTGGCTAATAAAATACAACAACGAGCAGCAGATGCTCTTAGGAAAGACTAGCAGGACAGGGCATGCCTCTGGCAATGCATCCCTAGAATACACATCCAGTTTTCAGTGGCTCAAAGACTTCCTGAGCTGCTGTGAATGTCTTTGCATTTAACAGCCCTGAAAGGATTTGCTTCCCTGTGAATTTATTACTTTTTTTAATCCCTGTAAACTTTGAGCACTGCAAGCATCCAACAGCACAAAGTTTCCCAGCTTAAATATACACCGTATGAAGGATCCTCTCCCTGTTTTCAGTTGCCAGTTATTAGTTTTATTTGATACTGCCTGGGTTTTATGGCCAAAGAGACAGAATGATTGTTCCTTATTAACCTTCTCCAGCACCTACACGATTTTGTAGACCTGCATCACATGCCCTCTCATTCATCTGTTCACAAGGCTGAGTGCCAGTCAACTGAGTCATTTCTCATTTCCAGACGTTCCATATCATCGATCACCTTTGCTGTTCTTTTTGTACCCTTTCCTGTTTTGCTCAAGTGCTTGCAGGCAAAACATGTACCCAGAGAAATAAAGGTTTATCAAGGTAAAAGATAAATAATACAGTATATATTTGTAAGAAATGCATATTTTAGGGATATACAATGAGAAAAAAATAGAAGCCTAACTGATTTTTTTTCTTCCTAGGTGAAGGTAGTAACAGCAATTTAAACAGATCAATATACTTGAATATTTTAAACAAATATCTTCATCTTATTTGGTCAGAATCTATGTAAGGAGATCTCTCATAGGTGATAATAAACCACTTCCATAGAAATTTAAGGAATTTTTACAAAACCAGTATGAATTTTAATCCTCTCCAAATCACAGTTCAGTAATAAGCCTACCTCAGATCTTCTTTGATGCTTTTTTGTAGAAGTTCCAGAATGTAAGGAAATAAAATGCTATGCAATATTTGAAAAGGACAGCAAGACTCTTGTCATGATTAGTTGTCAGGTTGTCACTGAACTCCGGAAAACAGGCATTGAGTCCCACCTGATACAGGACTAGGCAAAAAGCTAAATGAAGGTAATATAACTGATGTCAGTCTAGAAAACTACAGAAAATAATTTCTCTCAAGGTAGGATTATATTTCTGTGGGATTATGGGCCTATTGATGAAGAAATTTGTATTAACCCTGTTTTCCCTTTTAGACTTCCAACTTTAAATTACCTTATATTTAATTAGATGATGTTAAATTAGTGTGGTACATTAAAATTTAACAGGACATACACCCATGGATTAGAAACAGAAAACAGGCTCTAAAAATATTTTTATAAAATCAAACCATTTGTATAGGATTGCTCTTGATTGTACTTCACCAAATGACTTATTTAAAAAATTTAATAAAGCTTACTAAAATCTGTATTATAAAATAATCAGAGTTAAACTTTGTAAGTGATCATTGTGATAGTAATCAGTCATAGTAATCAGTCATGAGGCACTCAGGTTTCTCGTACACAGCTTGGAGGACTGCATGCACATTTTATTTTAACTTGATCAAGTGTGAACGGTAACATTGATCAAAGCTCCCCCATGTCAATGTTTTTAGGAGGGATAATTCAATCTTTCCATGTAGAAAGCATCTTGAATAGGTGTTCAAAGTTCATGTTATCTCAGCATTTGACCTTCATGCAAATGCTCCTGTAGTATTTTGTTTAGTTCTTGTGTCATTCTTTCAAAGGTTTTCGAAGGACTGAAGTGATTCAGAGAAGAACCACTAAAAGAACTTTCCTTGCACCAAAAGCTTCCAGAAACTCAGTCTGAGAGACAAAGCAAAGTTTATAAGGGCACAAAGTAAAACTTTGATTGTGATTTCTAAGGTCTAAGACATAAAATACAGTGGCTGAAAGTTGAAGCTAAAAAAAAATCTAATGCTAGAAATTAAGAACAAATTTTTTAACAGTGAGCCAATGAAACAACTAACAAATGCTTTCATTCAAGACCAAACGTTTTTCAAAACACTTCCTACTCAGTTTCAAACAGACAATATATATTTCAGGCTAGATGATTGCAAAGATCCCTGTGACTTCCTAATGTATGTCTCTATGGCTCTAAGTGCACTCTAAAGACTAAATCTGAAAACAAACAAACACAAAATAAACAATGTATGAATACTTTTAAATACTATGCTGTTCAGAGAATCTAGAATTACTTCAGAAATAATTGAGAAACAGAAAAAGGAATAATCATTCTTTAATAATTCATTATTTAATAAATCATTTTACACTACTCTGAATGTTTTTCTATTTTTTTTTTAATTCACTGGAAGCTGAATAATGCCCATTGACTGTAAGTAAGAGTTCAGTAAAATAAGAAAAACAGAAAATGCTCCAGTGACTTTCTGAAGTTATTTTTACATGATTTCTGGCATTTTCATTTGAGTGTCACATGATTTTTCCTAATCATTGTCAAAGCAAAACTGTCCAGGTACAGGTAACATACAGGAATGTAAAGATGTTTCCTGTCTCTTTTGAAGTTGAGTCTTTATACTGACTTGAAAAGTTTTGTATTTGAAACTATCTGCTGATTGCTTACTAGAAAGATATTGTAGGTGAGTTAGAGGATTTCTAATGCAGAAATAGTAATGTCTCTATTTTTCTGTTCAGGCAATTTTTCATTAACACTGTCTTGGTTTAAATAAGACCCATCTCCGTTATGGTAAAAATGAACAAACAATGCTTTTCCAAACTTTAGATAAACAGCAATCCTTACATAATGGTGGGCATTTCCTCTTTGGAGTTCACCACTGAATCAGGACATTCAAACAAACTCATCACTAAGCTCTTCCCTGGGGCCAGGCTCAGTGTGTCCAAAGCTGTGCTTATTCCATGTGCTTTGGTCAGCAGATATGCAATCTTAGACAATAGCTTCTTTCTGCAAACAATGCCCAGTATTAAGAATGTCATCAGATATAACGGCTATGAGTGGGACAATTCTGCTTTCTTATGAAAGCGTTCATAATGGAGCGGTCACAGCATGCATGTGTCTGTGTCTGTGTGTCTGTGTGTCTGTGTGTGTCTGTGTGTGTGCCTGTGTGTTTGTGTGCCTGTGTCTGTGTGCATGT
>WEIT01004362.1:0-24715 GCA_013389985.1 Dryoscopus gambensis | reverse complement strand
GTGTGTGTGTGTGTGTGTGTCTGACTGTACCTGTGTGTCTCTGCGTGTGCCTGCGCGTGTGTGTGTCTGTGTGTCTGACTCTACCTGTGTGTCTGTGCCTCTGTCTGACTGTGTCTGTCTGTGAATGTGTGACTGTGTGTCTGTGTGTCCATGTCTGTGTGTCTGTGACTGTGTATCTCTGTCTGTCTCTGTCTGTGACTGTCTGTGACTGTGTGACTGTGTCTCTGTGTCCGTGACTGTGTGTCTGTCTGTGACTGTGTGACTATATGTCTGTGTGTCCATGTCTGTGACTGTCTCTGTGTATCTCTGTCTGTCTCTGTCTGTGACTGTGTCTGTGTGTCTCTGTCTGTGTCTGTGGCTGTCTGTGACTGTCTGTGTGACTGTGACTGTGTCTGTCTCTGTGTCTGTGACTTTGTCTGTGACTGTCTGTGTGTCCGTGACTGTGTCTGTATGTCCGTGTGTGTGACTGTGACTGTGTCTCTGTGTCTGTGACTGTGTCTGTGTCTGTCTGTGACTGTGTGACTACATGTCTGTGTGTCCATGTCTGTGACTGTCTCTGTGTCCGTGACTGTGTCTGTGTGTCCGTGTGTGTGACTGTGACTGTGTCTCTCTCCGTGTGTCTGTGCATGTTTTAGGAAAGATCCCCCAGCACACTGCAGAAGCAGCCTGCTGGGCTCAGAAGAGCTGGTTCATGAAAGGTGCCATTTATAGTGCTTTCATAATATCATAGAATGGAAACATTAGGTAATAGTAAAATCCCAGAACTAGACTTACTAAATTCTGAAAACTTACTCACATTACCATGCTTTATGGGGCTTTAGGGACTTCATAACAACAATCTGTGCAACTGCAGACTTTGTTTAATGAAAAAATAAATAGAAATAGTTACCCAAAAATTAGCCTAAAGACTGGTATTCCCTTGTTAGTGCCCTTTAATAATTTTCACCATGCCTCCATTTGTGCCCTGTCTAAAAAATAAAAGGCTTATTCATGCACGAAAACACAGATCTGCCTTCTCAGTGAGAAATTTTGTAACATTTCTGAAGTAGAATCAAATGCAGCAGCTCAAGGTCTTTTTCTGAAAGAGGAAAAGCAGTTATCTGGATATTGCATTACTTTCAGGAGATTTCTTCACTGTTGTGTAATTTTTCTGACAGTTGCCACAGGGCTTACATGCCACTTTAGTTACCCTACTGATTTTTAAGAGATGGATATGTGTGTGGAGATTAGGAGAGCATTCATTTTTCCCCCTAATTTCATCAAATTACATGCACTGTGATTTTAGATAAATCACACTATTGCACTGTTTCCTTTTCCACATTTACGGAGTCTTGTGGGCTCTCTTTGGTTTGCCTTTAAGCAGCCATCATTTGCATGAACATGCCACCCAACTGGGTTAGTCTGATGTGTCCTCTAAATGGTGTCCTCTCAACAGCTCTCCTTAATTCTCTGTCATGGATTTGTTTGGGTTCTTCTTATAGGGAGGTATCAGAGCCAAAGCTCCAGAATGTCTCACTTTCATACAAGGCTTCCTGTGTATTTTAAATGAAACAGATATAACAAAGAAAGCAATGTGAATTTATGCAGTTCCAGTGTGGCAGAAACAAAGAAGTTGGTTGAAAAGACAGACAGAAATATATCAGCCTTGCAATCTCCTGCAACCCTCGGGCAGGTACAGCACATATGCCTTCTGGCTTCAGTGCAGACAGAATTCAAAAGATCAGCCTTTTTCTGACCCCAGATATGAGCATCTGGTGAAGACCAGCATCCTTCACAATTCTGGCAGTTTGCAAAGACACAGACTGGCCTGGATTACAAATCGGAAGCACTCATGGCAGCTCAAAAGTGTAGTTTTTGCCACTGGAGTAGTAGAAAAGCAAGAGAAACAGACGCATGCTCGGAGAAGAGGAGGCAAAGTAACACTGCTTTTTCTCTGCTCTTGAAACCTATGATGCAAATATTTATGTATGAGGATGAGAGGAATTCTTGGGTCATCCTTCTGCTCTGTCTAAAAACATACATCTAAAAGGAGAGCTCACACTAGTGCCTAAGTTTGAAAACATGCTGATGTCAGAATTTTGCTCTATTTACATGCCTTTGGCAAAGAGCGGCCAACTACCTGCTTATCATAAATCTCTCCTCTCTCTCCCTTCATCCTCTGCACTGAAACCCCTATGACTTTCAGTACAGAGCACCAAGCACAAGTAGGTTATTCTGTGTATGAAAGCCGTGCTTGTGAAAGATGCTGAATGCACAGTCCCAGAGACCCACATCCTCTGCAGTATAGAACAGGGGAAAAAAAGATACATCATGGATAGCAGCACTGTCAGCTCCCTCACTCCAACTTACCAGTTTCACTGAGCTTGAAGAAACACCCGCTGGGGCAGAAGGATCATTCATCCTTCATAGTCAAGTTGTTGTCCTAACTGCTAAAATTGCCACGTAGGCTGCTAATTAGAGCCAGTTATGGTTATGGCTTTTGCAGTGCTGACAGCTGTGAACTGGTCACCTAAACCTTACCCTGAAGGTTGGGCCACTTATAAAAGCTATCAGATATAATAATCTGCTACACTATGGCAGATTTACACCTGCCTAAAGATGAAATCAGAGAGAATAGAGCTGAAAAACCCCTCTAGAGATTGCTTGATCTGTCTCCCTACACCAGAGGATCATGTCTAATTCATTTCTGGGAGCTGTTTGTCTAATCTCCTTATATAGGCCTCTTCTAACAGGGACTCCAGAACCTCATCATGCAATTCATTCCAGTGCTTTGTGAGAACTTCCAAGAGAAGGATTTTTTTAATGGTTAGCCTAAACTATCCCCATACTTTCTGTTTGTTATATTCCTTTCCTCTCTGCAAGATCCTGTCACATACCAGGTGAAAATGTCTCTCCAGTCTTTTCTCAGTTTATGATTCTTTCTATCTTTTTCCAAGTGTGACATTTCCTGGATCACTCTCTGATCATTCTATCATTTTCTTTGGTTTCTGTCCAGCTGGGTTACATCGTCACTGTAACACATAGACCAAACCAGACTGGACACTGTCATAGCTGAGATTTTGCAAACCTGATGAATTCAGGAGTGTAATTGCAATGTCTTACAGGCAATGTTCCTGCCTATATATCCCAGACTATGTTCATGGGAATGCAGAAACAAGATGCAGCTCACCCATGTGTGTTATGTGAGTCAAATGACCCATTGCTGTCACTCCGTTTCTTCTTCTCCTTTGTCTGACACCTCCTCCCCCACAAAAAAGGGATACCCTAGCCACACTGCAAAATCTCTGCAGAAGCTCTGAAAAGCATGAAATGTCCTTCAATAGACAGCAATATTATAGATATTAAGGACAGCAATAAATAAAAGGCAAGAAGAAACCTTCATGAGACTGCTACTACTCACCAGTGCCACTGGTGGGTAAGACTCCCAATAGCAATATATTTCCCAGCATAGGAATAATCCTGGCTGCTTTCAAGTCATCATCTAATTCCTGCCTCGGTCCTATGATGAAGAAAAACTACATGTCATCTGGAAAACGATCATGTAATTTAAAACAGTACATAACAGCAGAGATAGGTTTGGGGACGGATTGCTTTTCTTGAACCAGATTTCTGAATACAGACAACACTCAAACTGCATTAAAACTGTTATTTTCATGACAGCAAATAACTCTGAGCTCATGTATTAATCTGGAACTTTCATGTATCACAATGCCCCAAACACATAGCTGTCAAACAGATTATTTCCGTGATTGATATAAGATGTATGGATATGACGTCGGGAAAAGACTGCATTGTGGGACAAATATCCCTGAGCTTTTGCTACTATAGTTCCCAGAGAACTTGTATACATTCAAATTGCTTTATCTTGGTATAATAAAGTGTAAAATTTCAGTAGAAGCTGTATTCACTCCCTTTCTAGAAAACCATAAAATTCCCTCCATTTAGAATTTACAAAACATATGATTTTTTTTAATTGCCCATGTAAATAAATATACACACAAACACAAATAGATACATAGAAAGGCATAAAATTTTGTCTGAGCCAGAGTAAAGTAGTTAGTCATATACTATGCATTCTACTAGGAGCAAAGGGTTTCTATAAAAATTCAAGTATTTGAATATGTATGCCCTTTGGGAATTTCCCTATTTAAATATTTGTGCTTAGTAGGAAAATGGTGAAGAAATTTAAGAATAGGCATTACATTTAATGAGGTTCCTGTATTTAAAAAAAAAAATCACTACAAAGTCTATCACACATATCAAAAATTTCCCATGACAAAAGGGGACTATAATAGCCTAGGTTCTCCCTTAGAAGCAGAAGTAGACTTGTACCACTGTCAAATGATATTAGTGCTATATCATACTCATGTCCGTTTCCTGATGAAATAAAGTCCCATATTTTGCCATCAGGGCTGAGCAGTGTCCTTCCTCACAATTCATTCCATTGAAATGAATTCTTATTTTGCTATGAAGAATTTTAGGCCACCGTAGTCTGGATCTATATGGTGAGTGGAAAGAAACAGCTTGCCTTTCTGTTGATTCTTTCAGGATGCTATCATTAAATTTCAATGACATTAAGTATATATAATTAAGTGTATATCATTTTAGACGATGAAGTTACTCATTACTTTTCACAAGATTCATCCATAATTTCACATTTTCTTTGGCATTATAGCTTAAAATAGTACAAAGATACATGGTATTTAAGAAGGTCAGAAAGACCTTTGGCCTTTGGCCTTAAAAGATCTTTATGTGGAGGCCCATGGTGGATTGATTTTTGACAGTACAGTGACAGAGCCATACAAAAAAGGTATTCATATTGACCAAGTCAGTGGATATTTCAGGTCAAAATGTCAGCAGTTGTCTTTTTCAGCTGACATCCTGGTCTGAGAAAGCTGGATTTAACGTTTGCTTGAGTCTCATATTTTGATTTCTTGCCATACATGGCTGTGCCATTAGCTCCCTGGAATGCCTTTCAGTTTCTTCCTTGAAAAATGCTAAATAAGTTCTCACTTTACCTACTGACTGAATAAGAATACAAAAACAACAGACAGCTGTGAGGCATCTGCGTGTCACACAAACACTGCTGGCACAGTTCCTGCATTCAAGAGATCAGCAAGAGCCTAGTAAATAAGCTTTCTTCACTAAAGGCCACTTTTGTCCATGATCATTGAAGCTGTGCTTTACTCATACATCCTCTGAATTCCTCTTTTCTTCAGTAATCACACATGCCTAGCATGATGGCTGATTCTATTCTACAGTCCTGGGCCATGTAATTATGTGAGTAATTGGCAGACAAGATGTTGTGAATACCTGAATCCCAGGTTAATTGAAACTAACACCTGCCTGAACTGTGCCGTTGTAACGGATGCAATAATACAACAAGATCAGGTCCTATTGAGTTGCATAATCTTTTCAAGACAGGGTTTTTGATCTCCCTCCTTTGATTTGAGGGCAGTGGTAAACTAAAGTATTATGCCTTTGTTGAAGCTTATAAAAGATGAATCTGAAGCTGAAAATAAAGATCCTTCCAGTTAATCTGCATTGAGAAAAATCAGTGAGCACACATCTTTTGCATCTTCCAGTTAGAAAAGAAACAACTGATACAGCTGTCAACACAACTGTAGTCAATAACAACATTACAATTCATCCTAAAGTAACCCAAGTTGCTACTCAGGTAGTACAACCTGTGAAACTTGGATTAACAAGGTACAGAATGGCCAAAATTCCCACTACCATCACGGAACATCCCCAACTGGGTAAGCCTTATGGCACTGCTCAGAAGAGGTTGTTCTAGATGGCATGAGGCTGATTTTCTTTTGCCTTGTTCTTCGTACCAGCAGCTCACAGGCAATGTATTCTAGTGTTTCCTGTGTTACTTTCTCCCTGAAAAAATGCTGATTATGACACACTCCTACAGCACAGACAGACTGGCAGACCTGTCAGAAGAGCAGACGAAGCATTACAACAAAGACTTCCAAGCCATAGAAAGACCACAAGAACATGTATGCTTCACTTGATAAAATTTCTTAAGAAAACGCAGCTTTTCTTTCAAATCTTACAGACTATTTTAAACATAACTTTTATCTAACTAGTTTCTGGGAAGTATTTCAGTTCAAACGTACCTCTATTTAAAGAGAGTTCTGGATCAGGGCAGAAAATGGAAGCAGCTTGGCAATAGAATCTGGTCGATAGATAGATATAGATATAGATACAGGTATTTATGAACAAAATAATGTTGTGCAGTTGCTTGCAAGAGCAAAAGACAGTGCTTGATGATCCAGAAGGTCCTCTTTTTCTAAGTTAAACAAGACATGATATTTCTATGTTAGAATACATGTTGGTTCTACTTATAACGGTGCAAAGCTCTACAAAGCTATTGTAACCTTTGTAAAGGGAAAGGAAATTCAATAAAAAATTAAGAAGCCAAAATGTAGCCAGAAGATTTGGGATTTTCAAAAGCCCACAGTCCTCAGATTACTTACGCAAGTAATCTGATTACAGACTTCTCTGGGAACTCCTTGGCCACCCCAGTTGCCTCTGAAAATCACAATCAATTTATTTGTCTCAGGACTAATGGAGGGAAAAAAGATTTCAGGAATGAAAAGATTTTACTGTAATGACCTGAAGCAAATGTGAGAACAAAATGCCTCCTTTAGAAGTCATGAGAGGCACAATCACAACAATTAACAGCAAGAAAGAGAAGTGAGGAGGAGGAGGAGGGAGCTGGGAAGTGGAGTTCCCAAATTTCAGCCGTTACATAGGCCTGTGTTTAAATGTAATATGGCTGCAAAAGGAAGGCAATATACTCTGGCTGACACCTTTGCAGAGACACTTTGACATGAAAAAACGGATAGTCTTAAACAGCGACAAGTAGGTAAACATAGGATACTGTGTCTCTCTGGGAATCATGTAACTATAGAAAGGTTGTAATAAAAGTAACAATATTTCCTGATAGAAGATCAGTGTGGTTTTCGAAGCTGAACAGCGAACTTGAGCATGTTTACCAACCCAGTGTTTTTGAAATCTTTCAGTAAAAGGCTCTATGCATCTTACTGTATCATTTTTTTCCACCCAACGCGGCCTGATTTTTTTTCAAGCTGAGCACTGTCTGAATAGCTTCCCTAATGTCTTTGTTTAGGTCTGGTCTAGAGATCCCACCTTGCTCCCACTGATGTTAGAAGGAAATTCTCTTAGCAGACATCCTGTGGGATGACAATACCTAATTCTGTATTTGCTTCCAGCATTTCATATCCACCACATCAGAAGTTGTGAATAACTCTTGTATCTGGCAATATATTCTCATTTGTGAACACAAAGGCTAGTAAAGACATTCTCAGAACCGTTTTAAAGGTGTTTTTCTACTAGGACATTGCCAAATCTGAATTACCTACTCCAGTGTTAAACTTGGGGTATGAAACAGTGCAAATAAATAGAAAATCAGATGAAAGCTATGCATGAATGTAGAGTTAATCTGACTCAGCTGCCTCAGTAAAACTAGCAGGTATCCAGTCAAGATTGGATTTCACTGAGGAATATCTATAGTACATAAATGCCGTCTTATCATGTGTGCCATCCTCTCACATCATCACCTCTTCTGCAGTAAAGACAGAAGTATGCTCATCCTTTCCACCACACATTTTCTGGCAGAAAGCACAGAGAGTAGTGGAAATTAAGTTCTGTAGTATACATTTGGCTAAGATGCTAACAAAACCCTGAATTTTTTTTCAGGTAATTCCCTGAAAGATTTCAAATGCTGAGGTGACAGCGTGGCTGAGGCAGTGATGGGGCGGAGAAAGACACTGCAATGCTGGGAGAGAGCCATAGCTATGTTTCAGTCAAATCTGACCTACTTTAATGAAATCAGGTCATCTGTGAGCTCTTCATTACCCCCAGACTAAACAGTGCAAAACATAGCAGCCAATGTCTCTGCCTTTTCAGAGTACCGCTAATTCTCATTACAACGTTGTTATGTATTCTTTAATATATATTGACTTAGTCATCTCACCACACCAAAGCTGGCAAACAGCGCTGGGGAAGGAAGGAAGGTAAACATGATTACTGACTTTGTAAAAAAAATATAAATAAAAAAATTGCAGGGTAAACACAGCTATGCCTCCAGAACGGGTCCTCAAGGGAATACGGAAACAAAAGGAGGCACAACTGTCTCAGGACATTAGCCATGACAGATGAAGCTCACCTATCACACCAGCAAACTCTTAACTGTTACCAGCAGCCTTCAACAGAAAAAGCGAGGCTGGAGTCAAGCGGAAGCTGGTACTGGAGGCTTACACCCAAATTCCTCTCAGTGCTCAGTCTTCTGTAAACCAGGAAGGTGACAGATCCATAACAAAAAATATATACTGGCAAAGCTTAAAAATATATATATATATACATGTGCAGATGGATGTGTCCCCACACACGTATTTTATTACATAGAAGTGTAAATCCATTTGTTCTTACACCAATATGTCTATGCTTGATAGTAATGTACATTGAGATTTATGCACTGCTTTTAGACCTTAGAAATATATATACCTATGTATATATTTACCTCTAGCTGTAAATACATTTGGATGTAAGAAACACATAAATGTATATATGTTTTTTCTGTATGTATGTATAAAAGCATACTCAGCAACAGACATCCTTTTGAGCATCACATTAAACCTACACTATTTACAGTATGCACATTTGTCTATTGTGAATAGGGTATATGTATTAAAGGCTACTGTGTTCCAAAGGGAAACATTCCTCTCTTATTAGAAGAATTAATATGTTAAATTTCTATTTTCTCAAAAGGCACTGTACGCTAATTTATGGGCAACTGCATTGGGCCCTTGCATTCCTTTACCTGTAGACAGCTATCATTAAAACATTTTTAATGCATTTCAGTGATTTTCTGCTTTTTCCGTGTTTAATTGGAAATTCTATTTGGTACTTACTACAGGATTCTTTTTCTTCACCTTCTATGTCATTGTCCAAATTACTTCTCAGTCTGTCTCCATCACCTCGGTGGGTGGCTGAGTGTATTTCACCTGGCCCAGTGCAGGGATCTACAGTGCAGGAGTGCACGTGTGCCAGTGCTTTGGACAGAATATTTAGGTGAAATAAAGACTTACAGAGATGACAACCTAGACAGCACAGTCCTGAGGCCGTGCCAAACTTTCTTTGGCAATGCCAAGTTAAGATAATTCAGAGGGTTCTTGCCACTTTCACTTTTATCTATTTGTTCCTGTTTCTCTTTCATTCCCTGCCTTTTATTGGGAAAAATGACTGCACAGCTATGGGGGGTAACCAACGATCCAGATCTTAGATAAGTGTGTAACTAATATCCATTGAAACCAGGATCATACACAGAAATACACTTCAAATGCTGACCATTCATTATATAGACTCACTATATTTTAAAATCATAATTTTGATGACTGGAACTAGGAGGAGGTGCAGCTCTCAGAGGTCCAGCTGGCTGTGACAGATTCTGTGCTTACTGACTATGGCAAAATAGAGTAGCCATATTTTCATTTCTTGCAACATCTGGAAAGTTATTCCCTTCCATCTTCTATTTTCTTACAGCATCTGCTGCTGCCTAAATTGCTTATTTCTTCTCATTCTAGTCAGCTGAAACTTCTATGTCATCCATATGGTGGTTTTAAACTACCAGAGAAGCAGGACTGAGAGAGGTAAGGGAAGGATGACACATAAAGGAACAGGTAACTTTCCATACATGCACTTTTAATAGAGAACACGTGACAGTGGCTAAAATATTGTAAAAAATATACATCATACAGGAAATCTGAAAATTTTTGAATAAGCATAACTAACAACTGTGTCCAAACAAAAGTCTTTCGTCACTTTTCTGAAAAAAAGCTGGTGACAGAAACTGCTGAGTCTCCTTTATAGGCTTGCAGTGATCCCTTCTCTGAAGGAGGCAGTAGGAGGGTAGGAGAGGCTTAGAAGGTACGGTAGGACAGTAATTATTATCTGCAAAGACCAGCTCTAAGCAGCGTACTTAGTGGTGGGATTTGGACAGACAAATACTGACAGTTCACTGATGTTGCTAAGCTAGCAGTGCCCTGCTGAAGGGCTGGAATGTGCAGTCACACAAAAGCCTGCCACGGGACAATTCCGAGCACCACTGAGCCAGCAGCACCTATTGGTACTACCATGTGCATCAAAGCAGAGGCTTTTCTTGCTCCTTCCAGTGAGATAGTCTTTTCTCACTTGTGGTTGTGCTTGTTGTTGCTTTTCCTGCGGAAGGAGCTGAAGAACAGGATTGAGATAGTGATTTTTCCCTCAGAGGAAGCTGAAGCTGAGCTGCATTCTCCTCTGCCACAGGGAAATGCCTAACATGCTGCTAATCCCCGCAGGAGCAGACCTCACCCTGGCGCCTGCATGTGCTGCAGCTCCAACAGAGACTGTGTCTGGATCCACATCGTGCCCAGACTCACATCCCACCTCACTGTCACCTCATTTACTGGGGAATTTTACCCCTGCAGCCTGTGCCTCTAAACGTGAGGTCATTAATGGAGTTTTGTCTTGTTACCAAGGCTCTGAGAAAATAAACTGATGCAAGGTAACTGTTGGTGTCTGAACATCATATCTGGAGCTCCACCTGGTAACTCAGCCTGTGCAGCGATCTGCTTTGACTCCCCATGGCTGAAACTGAGATATGCTTTCCATGCACTGTCACTGACATAGAGTACTTGTATATATTTTTTCTGTTAAGAGGTTTTAATCTTTAGATGCTTTCTCAAAATTAGATTTATTTCAGTTTGTATACTATTTTGAAGTAAATATCTAACTGAGAAAATGAGGATTTTAGTACTGACCAAATCCCATTATTGCTTTGTCTGAAAAGCTGTTTGTCTTATATTCCAGCATCGAATTCGCATCCAGTTGCAGGCTTCTTCGGACCACATAAAGGTTAATCAAACACTTAAAAGTGGATAGAAAAGCTCCCATCAAATGCTAGTAGGTTGGCCAATGTTCATACCAGTGGTCAGAATTGGTAGGTAGGTCTGATTTATGTAAAAACTTGCAGGGAAATTTCACTGTGAAGCTTCACACCCTCAGTTACAGCTCACTAATCCCTCAAGCACAGTTTAGGGTGTCTCCACAGAACGCAATTCTGTCCATGTAATGCTATTTGAAACTGCAGAAAAAGAAAATACAATAGTCTTCAGACATATCCTCTGTCAAATTAATCATGGATTGTTGGTTCAGAGATACCAAATGTCAGAGATCTTTTTTTTTTTTTCATTTTACTATAGCCCAGGTATGTACAAGCATTTCTGTAAAAGCTTGTGTGCCTCTGGGGAGAATAGACAATGCTGCACATACAACTCTATTCACAGTAAAAGCCAGACAAACCAAAAGACCCACTTATAGCAAGTCAGATGTTCATAATCTCAATTTTATTATCTCCAAACAGCAGTGTTTGGTTCAAAACACGAAAAGCAATGAACCAGGAAATGCCGTGACCATGAAAAAGTAAAAAAGAAACATGGCAAAAGTCTGGGGAAAACATTTCTGATTCAGTTTATCTGTGGCTTTTCTGACTTGTGCCTCAGAGATGTTCAGGCTGTGTATGATATGGGCTGGGTTTCAATAGCTATAGTATGTTATTGAGCACATCAGTGGATTAGATAGCTGGGAAGAAGAGAAAGAACTTAGAACTGTACAGTCTGGCAGTTTCCTGAAGGCAACAAGAACTGGATACCACTGAATTACAGAATAACCACACCAGATAGAAAATCTAATCATATAGAAGCATCAGACCATACATAAAGATGCTTGGTACAGACTTTTTCATTTCTTCATAAATTATTTTACTAATTTGACTATGTGTGGAGAAATGACACATTTGCTGAACTGAACTGAGGCCAAAGAAGTGACACATCTTTTCTATTGTAATATGTTGTTCAAATCCCCTCTAGGATTTATCTGACAGACTTATAGCTTTATATCCACATTAATTAAGAAACTTTCATGGGATTTTGGTTTAACTGATTATATACGCTAGCAACAATACTAAGCATATGCATGGAGTTATTGTGTACTCACAGCATTTACTGCATATATAATTCTCAGCAGTAATGTGTAAACTTTGTCCCATATCACCACTGTCGACTAGGTTTGCAATCCATCCAACAATTCCCACAAAACCATTTCTATGTAGGAAGAGAGATCATCTTAACATATTGTAGAATGATGCACTGGCTCATGTGATTTCATCCAGGCAAATGGAGGAGAAGGATGTTGGGAGGGAAGAAATGCCAAAACCAGTGCAGACACAGGCAGACATCATTGAGAGTGATAACTCTTGCCCAAGAAGTTGAGTCTGTCTGAGCTCTGGAAACAATGGAGGAAGCCTTGAGATCTCCAGAGGTAGCTCAGAGCATGAACCATGGAGGCTATTAATTACTTCCAAAGGATGCTCTCTATATTGACCCTAAGATACACTTAGCTTCTGCCAATATGTTCCACAGTTTATGGCAGAACTACCTGGAAATGAAACTCTTTAATCTTGTTCAACAAACTAAAGTAACCTGACCTGATAGATCTGACCCCAAACCAAGTATTTTATTTTGATTTTGCTAACATAAATATTTGATTTTCACATGAAACATTTTGCTTTTCAGGTTAAAAATGGCAATAGGGAAAAATCCAACATAGATATCTCTGCAATGAAAACATACGTTTTTCTTCTAAAAAAATTCTCTATTTTTTTTCCATCTAAATGTTTCTGATAAATACACAGCAATGGTGTATTCAAATATACACAGAAGTATATCTGTTAGATGCATGCACATAATCTCATATTTATTCACTCTTTGGAAAGATATCAACAATCTGCTAGCTGATAGGTCATGATTCTCCATTTCAGCTAGCTTAGAAAGATGTTAAAATAGGAGAAAGTTGGAAAAAATTCATAAAAGCAAGCACAAAAGAGACCTCTTCCTTTCTTGGTATGTAAAGAAAATGCTAAATAAACAATTTGCGAACTCAGTAACAAAAGTCAACACTTAAATCTGTGTGAGTTCTCCCTTTGTCTATTTATTTTTCTGTCTCTGAATATTAAATGCAAACTTCAATACAAAGGCAAGAATTAGGTTCCATACATGGAAATGCCTTGGTGATTGTGAAAAATAATGCTGTGGTGTCTCTAGTTGGGAGGTTTGGAAGAAAGAGAACTTAAAAAAAAAAAAAAAAAAACAAGAAAAAAAAGAAAAAAAAAAAAAGAAACTGTTCCACTTCATCTAGCAGTGCTGCAATACATCACTCCAATTAAATCCCAGCCAATAAGCAAAGGGACGTGTTAAGTAAAATTCATGAGCTTTGAATGCATGTGAATGAATATGCCAATCAGAATCAATGCCACCCATTCATCTGGTGTAACACCATGGTGATGACAATGAGCTTGAAACCAGCCTTTGTTGTCATCAGCTGTGCAGTAGTTGCCACAGCCCCAGCCTGGATCAAATGTGTGGGACATTTAAATCTTCAGCATGGCACCAACACACAGAACATCTTATTCATGCCAAAAAAGGAGCTATAATCAGACTCCGAGTAAATAATTCAGGATCAGTCCCTTATGCGGCATAAATTGCCTTCTTTTAAAATGACCAAAATGCTGTTCCTCTCCTTGCTTGACTTTACTCCATGGACACAGGCACAGCATTTTGGAGCCGTGTAGTGTATTTGTCCCTTTAGAAAATCTATTGCTATATTAATGCCTGTAGCTGAGCCTTCTGTGGGCCCTAGCTGATACTGCACTATGGAATATCTTTGCAGAGACCCTGTATCTCAGCCCTTTTGAGTGCTGCAGTGGCAGATGGCTAGCTCTCACTGCTTTTACAATAACCATTTCATTTGTGATGCTTGACCTGAATTCCATTCCTTGTTTAAAAGTGTGTCTCAGTTCTCAAATGGTATTTCACAGAATTGCCATTTCCATAGTGTTTCCACATGCTGCTCTCCAAATAACACATTTGCCCATAAAACAGGGTGGAAGAAAAGAATATGGAACTAAGTGTCACAATTGAAAATGTTTAGTCTAAGAATACGCATCCAAATACTGATGACAGCTTCACTTTTACTGGATTTAAATTATCCCACTGATATTTTCTTATATGTCAGCTTCTATCACTTACAGATCATGCTGTATTTTTAGTGCTTTGTGCTATGAGTTAGTTCTCCTTCTTCCATTGAGTTGTCAGTAGTTATAACATTGTAAATGTGAAACGCTGTGCTAGAAAAACAGGCCTTCAAGTGGTGACATACACTCAACTTCTCTGAATAAATTAAGCATGCATGCTTTCAGTAATAGATCCACCCATTAATCAGTGTGTTTAAAGATGTGACAATCACTTAGTAGAACCAATAGTCCCCCAATTTACCAGCGGATATTACTCATTGCTGAATACTTTCTCTGCACATTTATCGTCTTATTTTTCAGTTCCCGTATAGGAAATTAATCTTAAGAGGAAGAAAAAGTGATCTCAAGGAACTTTATTTGGAAAGAGGTTCTTTCTGAGGTTTCTTCTGCAGTCAATTAAAACCCCAAGCAGAGGGAGGTGAAGACATCATTCAAGTACACATTAAGAAATATTAAACATGAAGCATAGATTTGCAAATGACCAATGTATCCTTTGGTCATTCCCTTCCATTCTCTGGGCCTGAATTCATAAGGAGAAAATTAAACTTAACAGAAGGAATAAATGTGAGGACCATAAAGAGCTAGAGAAGTGATGCTGCAGAAAAGATGCTGTCTGCCTCTGTTAAGATTATCTACAACCCTGTATTGTGATCCTTCTGGCAGTGACCTAGTCTTTACCTACTGGAATTGACCTGATTTTCTTCTAATGGAATTTTGCAAAGCATTTCTTAAAAAAAAAAAAAAGTTACACTGTCTGAGCTTTTTGCTGCACCTTGAAGTGATCCACAACAGTTTTATGCAGCTTCATGCAACAGGCCCGGGTATAACTGAGAGACACACAGCAAAGTCACACTACACCTTATAGCAAAAGACATATTTGTTTAGACTTGAAATGAATGGCAGATTATTTCCAGCTGTAATTAAATCCATACTTTATGGCATTGTGCAGTCAACTATAACTCAGATTTAAACAAATTCTATCTCTCTTAACATATTGCCACTTAATTCTTTTAAAGAGTAATAAGTGGATGTTTTTGTAATTTGGGACAAAAACTTTGCAATTGATCTGTGATACCATGAAAGCATAGGAAAATCCTCTGTTGATACTTCAGCCCTTTAGTTTTTTACCCGTCTGTTGACCTGGCCTGTGTCAAAAATAGTGTGGCCAGTGGAAGTAGGGAAGATTGTCCCTCTGTATTTGGTACGGGTGACGCTGCACTTCAAATTCTGTGTCCATTTCTGGGCCCCTCACAAGAAGAAAGACATTGAGGGGGTGGAGCATGTCCAGAGAAGGGCAGTGGAGATGCAGAAGGGTCTGGAGCACAGGTCGTATGAGGAGCAGCTGAGTGAGCTGGGGGTGTTTAGCCTGGAGAAAAGGAGGCTCAGGGGGGACCTTATTGCTCTCTACAACTGCCTGAAAGGAGGGTGTAGCCAGGTGGGGGTCGGTCCCTTCTCCCAGGCAACCAGCGACAGGACATGAAGAAATAGACTCAAGCTGTACCAGGAAAGCATCAGGAATAATTTCTTCACTGAAAGAGTTGTCAAGCACTGGAATAGGCTGGCCAGGGAAGTGGTGGAGTCACCGTCCTGGGAGATGTTCAAGAAATTACTAGATGTGGCACTTAGTGCCATGGTTTATTTGATGTGGTGGTGTTCAGAGTCAAAGGTTGAACTTGATTTTCTTGGAAGTCTTTTCCAACCTTAATGATTCTATGATTCAATAACTCTTTCAAAGATCCAGAAACCTCTCTGATTCCCAGTGAGTATAATGTAAAAGTCCAAGAACCATGATCCTTTTTCTCATGTTTATCCTTAGGCAGCCACTAAGTAAAATGAAAAGCTGAAAAAAATTCAAGTGTTATCAGGAAATAACACACACTTCTGCAGCTATTCTTCATGATAAAAATCATGTCACTACCACCAAAGCAAAACCACTTTTAAATTGATCAAATAGAATGCAGGTGCTCATGGTGAGGAGGTTCTGAAGTTCATTTCCTGGTGGAATTTATGGTTAAGAGTACATACCTACCTTTCCTAAACTTGAAAAGCTCTTGGGAAGCTCCTGGAAAGCTCCTGGTCTCTTTACTTGCAATGAGTTATCACATTAAATATATGAAAAATTCTTTGTCCCACCAGTGAGGACAGAATGTCATCCTAGAAATGACCATACCATTCTTACACACCTGGATAACGGCAGCACAACCAGCATGAAGCTATCAACAAGTTCCAGGTCACCTGAACTCTTCTATTGCTCTCTGCTCTGTCCCACAAGCTGTCACAAGCTCCTTAGACCTTTCATCTATTTATTCCACCAAATAAATCTCAAGGTTTTGTTTCTTATTGTCCAAACCGTATTGAGCTCACATCAGGTAAGTGATTGTACAAAGGCTCTGGTCTACAGCTCTTCTATTAGGAAATGATACCTGAAATTTGTTTTGGTATTCAGAAAGCTTTGTGGGAACGAATTTTTTATGCTATAAAAATTTGGGTTTTGCAGTAATAGACTTTGGCCTGAGAGGCAATTACTTTCAGTTATACCTAAGAGGACTGATGGGAAATAAGTCACAAATTTTGTTGCTTTTTGTGCGTTGCTATGGTTTGAATGTCCATTCAATGAACTGTGAACCTTCCTGTATTTGAAAACATATGACTAATGAGATAGAAAATGACATAGAATCTGTCTTTCTACAAACATATTTAAAAACCACATACATTCATACAGAGGATTTGAACAATTTTAAATGTCCCAATTTTCACACTTAACCTTTCTTTCAGGCAGGTAGTCAAAGAAATTTCATTGCATTTAGCAAAACAGATTTCACACAAAATTTAATAAGAAGTTGCTTAATGGGTATGCAGAGACAAATTAAAAACAAAACAAAACCAAGCAAAACAGTAAGGCCACAATAGCTTTTCGAACTTGTCATAATTATATCAATAACTTTCCTCAGCAAAGGTGAAGCTACAGTTCCATCTTTTGACTCATTCAACCTTGGACTGACTTACAGAAAAAATATAGAAAACAGTTAACACTGAGCACAGTGATATCTTCTGTATTTTATTGGGATACTTGTCTGTTGGTATTAATGAGAAAGCCCAAACTCATCTCTATTTGCCCACTAATTAGCCACAGTTTTAATTGGTGGTGACTAAAGCTGAAATTTCTGAAGTCTCTAAAGGAAAGAGATAAATTTATACTGAGTTTTAAAATCTGAGCTTCTCTTGACTGAACTGACTGAATCTGAAGCTACAGCTGAGAGGTGCTGCATTTATGTTTAGTATAACTCTGTCTCAACATTAGAATAAATGTGATGTATCTTATGAATTAAGAGCTACTGTTGGAATATTTCTTTAATGGGCAATGCAGTCACAAAATATGTTCACATCACATTTGCAGGATGTTTCTTAAGATCAGAAGTATACCTTATTAGACCAGAAGATTTAGAATCAATACTCCTTGCAATCACAATAGGGTTCATATAGAGAGAATTAGAAAATAAAATGGCATTATTTAAAAAGCATAGCAAGTCTCCAATTATTTCAGATTTAGGGAGCTGCTTATGGGCTAGCTTGAGATGTAAGCAAATAAGTGCCAATTAATTAGAGTCTGTGACAGTGTTCAGTACCATCTCTTTGATCTTTCACTAGTAGCTGACAACAAAGCAGACATACTCACAATGCTTTAGTTTCAGTCAAGTGATCAGCAAAACATGTTCAGCTCATTTAAATAACAGAAGCTGGTAAAATACAGCTATCTTTTATAGCATTAAGTGAAGATTTGAGTTCAGATGACAGCCTCTCGCATTTATAGAACACATAACTTGGAGCCATTTGCATCAGATGGGTAACTTGAGTTAAACTTAAAAATGGATGAAGCCACAAGCCAGAGGCAAGAATAAATTGCACAGTAACTTCCCTGATCAGCCATTGGTATTCTGGCTATTTAAACACAGATATACCATTGCTCTATGAACAGTCTCACACGAACACTGGGGCACAAAGACTCACGGTGGATAGTTCGCTAACAGAAGATGCATTTGTTTCAACTATACCAAAATTCAGAGGAAACATACGGCAACAAAAATAAGTGTTGTATACAGGCCAGAATATAGAGTTCTGAATAAACAGTTATCACACCTTTTCTGAGCTGGAGTGTCAGGATTTTTCCTCTGCGTGTGTATATATTTTTGAGACTTATTCAAAGGAATAGCTACTTGTCTGTGAAAATGGGAGGTTTATAATATAATCAGCAATATATATAATGACATGCTCAGTTGAAAAATTTAGAATTTTTAATACAATTTTAGACATTTCTAACAGTGTCATATTTTAACCTACAAGATAAAGCAGTCATGCTTGTCTATTTTCTTTATTGCTCCAAGTATTTTGGCTTAGTAGGATTATGTAGTTCTCTTCTAGGAGCCAAGCTGTTGAGAAAAAGCACAAATTTAACTATACTGCTGTTCTAGTTCAATGGAGAGCTTGGAGTTAAATCCCACCTCTAATTATCAACCCAAGTTGAAGTCACGCCAAGTACTCTGTGGAGTCAAGACTCAGAGAAGATAACCGTGGAGAGACACTGATTTTATGAGGCGCTGAGGACCAGATGCTGGGGAGAACCCCGGCAGCCCTGTGATGCAGCATGAGTGGTCTCCGCCTCTGCTGACTCCCAGACTCTTCTCTGAGTTTGTGTCTGTGCCAGTGATGGTTCAGCTGATGGGACAGCAGAGCTTAGCAAGTCCCAGTGCTCAGGCCTGGGCACTGGCCGTTTAATTTGCTCATATAGAATTAGCTCGTGTGCATCCATGTGCCCGACGAGAAAAGGTCACAAAACTGGCAGGTATTTTTTGGCACCTAAAGGTTTAAAGAGTCTTAGACCTAAATAATGTCTAATTATTTGTGTGTCTGCTACCTACAGGAAACAATCATGTTCTCCAGTGAAAAATCTTCAAGAAGCTCTGAGATTTGGCTGTCTAGAGACACATAAAGGTGCTTTGCTTTTCTGTTTAAATGTGTGGGTTGTCTTTATTTTTTTCCATTTATTTTGTCCACGACTCAGAGTGCCCCTCTAATATCCCAGAAATAAGCACGGTCCTCTCCTTAGGCAGGGGCCTGTAAACTGTGGGCCATGAGCTGTCTCCACAACCCCAGGTTTGTTTGTGAACGGGTTGATACTCTGCATTAAAGCCATGATTGATCATATTATCCCTCACTCTGACTGTGAGAGTGCCAAGGACAGGAGGCAGCTGCTCCTGGGAACACCAACTGACCGACCCCTGCAACATGAGAGATGGCACCATGACACCCGTGCGGTGGCCGTGGGCAGCCCTGAGCTCCTCCCAAGATCGTGTGCAGCACACGTCACACAGAGGGGGTGTGCAGGAGAAGGGCAGGGTGTGCAGGAGAAAGGCTGAGTGTGCAAGGACGGCTGGTGCATAAGATGGGTTCAGAAACAAGTGCCACCTGCATGGGATGAGGGTTCTGAAACTCCCTCCACCTCCTTTCAGAAAATGTGTGGCCCCACATTCTTCCCCTTTGATTTCAACAAAGCTTGGACAATTTTTGTGAAGGGAGGGTTCATTTCAAGAAAAATATTCTTCCTGCACACTCTCCTGTGGCCAGGGAAGTGGAGCTCAAAGGTCATATTTTCTATGCAGAGTATAAGAGTGGCCATGTCATGTAAAATCAAAAGTTCTTCTTGCCCAGCATCCCATTCCCATCAGTGGCCAGCAGCGGTATCACAGAAAGACACAGTAGTGAAAAATATATCTAATTTCCTACAGCAAAAGCTTCCAAACATCAGTGGTTTAATGGTTCTTTGAGACCTGACACCTGTGAAATGGTAAGGCTGCAGTTTGCAAAGAGGTTACAAAATCATGCATTAGGCATAGATATAGCTCAGGGCATTATCACATGTAGACCTAGGAGAATGGAAGATGGGAGGAGGGCAGGTGTTTTGCCCAAACACAGCTCCAGTTTTATTAAGCTTTTTGGGTAAAATGACTCACTTTAACACTTTTTTCAAGAATTTCTTATTTTGGCCTAGCTTAGCCCTGTTCCAAACTGATTTAGGTTAAAACATTATAAGCTTGGTCTAAGCAAAAGGAATTTAAATAGAGTCTTTTCACATTGGATTAACCAAACTAGTTGAAAAGTATACTTTAACTTAAACTGCTGTAGCATTTTAGATGTAGATGTGTAACTGAGAGAACATGGCCTCGGGCACATGTTAAAATATCCAGCTAATTGCAGTAGTAAGATGACTAGCCCAGCTCTGAGCCACAACATGAATTAGTTTATCAGCTCTCATACTTAATCAAATCAAAACATCACACTATATTTTTCAGCCACAGAATGTAACATACAGCCTCAAACCACCCACTAGCAATAGACAAGAAAATAACTACCCTTCTTTAGCTTGTTCTGAAAACACTGAGGCCATCCGCTTGAAGAAATATGTGAAAGTTGAACACAAGCTACCAGTTCAGGTAAACTTTTCTTCTCCTAAAAACAGTGAATTTATTAGAGAAAAAAAAAGGACACAGACTCCGTCAGAAGGAAGACTGGATCTTGTTGCAGCAGTCTTGTACCCCACTTCAGTCTTCCCCACAAAAAGTCTTTTGATTACTGTTAACACATGTAACAATTCACAGGAATACACCAACTTAGAGGGAACTGCACAGGCTAATTCCCACTTCAGAGACCTGCCACATCAATTATAGATGGCTTATGCTTTCATTCTGAAACTTGAAATGCCACGCTGAAAAACTAAGCATTCTCATCATCACATTAACATTCAATTCAGCCTTTATGGCCCTTTTGCCATGCCTTAAGGTCATCTACAGCAGCAATAACAACAGTGCCAGACACTCAGCCAAGCCAATGTTCAGCTAAAACTACATGCAGAATCCACTGTTCTGTACAGCCACAAGCAATACAGGTTTCCCTGTCTGGAAAAGGACAAATTATTTAAAAGACTGTTTTGATACTCAGGAATCATGTTAAAATTGTACTACTGTGCTTCTAGTGAAGTAACTAAAAAAATTATTTTAACTTTTCATTTATGATAAAATCATTCTCACTCTCTCTGCCGGTTACTAAATTTAAGCATGTAGGTGTTAAGTGATTTAAATTTCTTAAAGTTAATCTTAGTTCAAAGTGAGTATTGCAAAATATGACTATTAAAATTCATTTGAAGTTTAAAGACATTCATTTTCAACGATTTCACGCATATTTTGTGGTTTGTTTCAGTGAACACTGAAATGTATGGCTTGACAGGCAATAATACCAAGAATTTAAGGAAATTTTATTTTTAAGTGCAAGAATTTGTAGGAAACTTAAGTTTAGGAAAGGCATCACACATTCACTCTTTCATTCATGTAAAATAAAAACAGTTCCAAATCCCAGACACTGAAAATTTATAACAAGCTTCTAGAGACAGATCTGCTAAATGAAATTTGTTCCTAGAACTTTCAGTGTTAAATCTATCAAGCCACTTGACAAAGTTGCAAGTTTCATTCTTTTTCAAATTCGTGAATACAAAAATTATTTGGATAGCTTTTTTAAGTGTTTTTCTTAAAAAAATATTCATAATTCTTCAAGTCAGATTAAAAAAAGATTGTCTTTTATGATTTGTGATTTGTGTGATTATATAGCATAATATAGAATTTGGATAATTTTTAGTGACTTTTATGACTATAGTTCACCTTTGAATTAAGAAATTATTTCTCAAAAAATAACTGACCCTATAGAATAAAATTTGAACCTCATAAAATAAGTCTGTGCTGCAATAGAAACAAATGCAAGCCCATTGGTTCAAAACCAAAATACAAATGCACCTTCCCACTGAAAAGTAGACACAAGCAAGCAAGGATCATCACCTGGAGATTTCTTTTATCAGCTGGGAAATATGGGCACTTCTGCTGCGCAACATGTGGGAGTGAATCTCTTGTGTCTAGGCAACAAAATACATGTCCTGGGTACACCAGGCTTGATACCAACAGCCAGCAGAATAGGTGCAGCAGTCAGTTAGCTGCAACTTCTGGAAACTTTCAAGGAACTAACAGGACAAATATTTTCTGTACAGAAAAAAGACAAACTTCTGATAAATGATCGTCCCACATACAGCCAGTAAGGCCAAGTATCTGAGCAGGGTTTCAAAAGACATCTGTTCCTCCATAACATACCTTCTGGCAAGGCTTGTCTCAGTGTTGCTGCCTCCATCTAGTGTCTTCCCAAAAACTCTAGTAAGAAAAATAAGACATATTGAAGTCTTGTGAATAGTTTGCTCAAGATTGTCCAAGTTAGTTTTTAGCATAGGGAGCACTGGAGTTGCCTGGCAAAAGGAATCCCTGTCAGTCTGGGTGGAAATAGGTGTATTTGCCATTTGGTTTTGCACGTTGAGTTTCTTGAAATGCTGGGGGTCCAGCAGCTGAGGCTGAAGGTAAGATAAGCAGCTGCTAACAGCTTTGCTGTACTCATGAAAAATCAACAGCTTATCACATTAGCAGATGTGAGTCATACTCTTACTGTTCCATTTGCATTTGCTGTTACTGGTAGAGTATGAATGTTACTTTCATATCACATTAGTATATTAATACAGCACTGGTCAAATGTGTTCACACTGATCCAACTATCTGTGCTATGTAATACTTTGAGGCATCCCCTAGTACATTATATGATCCCACTTTGACCTAAATGATACTTTTTTTCACAAGGCAGAAAATGAAAAAGGAAAAAAACATGCAGTACATAAAAGAATGACTAAGTGGCTTAGACCCCCTCCATCTGAAAAAGAGAGAACTAAATAGAGAACATGATGGAGACCTGAACCTCCGGAGTAGTTACAGGTCACAGTTTTTCTGCTGTGTTCCTTCCAAAATAAGAACTAGTAGTCCCAACAACCAAAACTGAGTATTTTGTAAAGTGATTCATAAATAAGTTTTTATCTCCTTTGAATAGGGTGTAATGGATGTTAAATAAAACTACATGATGTTTTAGAGTAAAATGGAATGGAAGAATAGCTTTCAGGGATGATCACTGCACACACACACACACACACACACACATGCACTCTCACAGAGAATCCCCACATTTTTGCCCTCAGAAGCTCCTGACTATCAAAGTGATGGAGGGAGTAAGAACATCCTGAGGAAATATTCCATGTGCTTATTCTGTTCTTTAATTTTTTCCAGACTACCCATTTTTGGTGTCTGTAGGAGAAAAAAAGGCTTTAGACTGATCTGGAATGACCAATGTTTGTGAAAATGCATTGCAAGATACATTGCAAGATACAAAATGCACAGCAAGATACAGCAACCAAAAGTCTCAGTATCTGGCTCTCTTACACATCTTCTGTGTGATCTGGCAAAACTTTCAGCAAATCCATTCACAGGCACAAATGGCGTCTATTTTCATACTGAAGTCTCTGGGAATGAAATGGCTGGTTGCTATTTGTAAACCTGAAAATCAGTCACCATTATCCCCACTGCAAATTTTGCAATAAAAAACTCCCATAGCTGCCTGACAGATTGGTGAACTACAGTCTGCAAAGCTCTCAGACACACTCAAGAGTTCAGACTTCAGACAGAAAATCACAAATCTTACAAAACAGGCATGCTGGGTTCTGCTTCATCCCATCCTGTGTGCCTGACCCCTAAACAGACAAGCTATGAGTGCACTTAGTGATATTTGGATCACCTGGAATTTGTGTGACAAGGGAAGTAGATCTCTCTGTTCAGATGACAGTATCTTGGGATAGGAAATCCTATATTCACTCTCGACAGTATTTACAAGATATGACTGGCAGAAGATTATTAATTTCAGCCAGTTAACCTCATTCTGCAAGGAATTTGCCATATCAGATGTTGAGCATTTTGATCCCATTCAGGGCTAGTTCTGAAGGATATGCATTAATTATTATAGATATTCAGACGCAGAGGTTGAAAGTGGCAACCTGAAAGTAGAGAAGCACCTGGTAAGCAGTCCTTAGTTTTAAATGATAGGTAGCTTGACTTTCACCACAAGAGTAGTTACTTAGCCACCTCTTTGGCTACAAAAGCTCTTAGGCAAGTCTTGATCTTTTTGTATGCTCTCAGTGTTCAGAAGATCTTAATCTCTTGCCTCTCAGCAGCTTCCTTAAATTATCTGTAAGGAGTGAATCAGTTTTGCACTTCTAAGTCAGGAAAGACCAGCTCTTCCTCAAAGGTTATGGTTAGAGTGACTACTTCCATATCATCTGGGCTGTGACTAGATGAATAATGTTTGACACCTTTTAGCGCTATCAAACATCAGATCTTACACTGACAACAATCAGTAAGAAAAGGAGAGATGTGCTAAAGACTTTGTAAACCACTGGGGGAATGACTGAGTTAAACATATCTGAAATAGAGACACTATGCAATATGTAATCATACAGCTCAAGAATTAGAATTGGTTTATTTTAGAGTACATACACAACACACAATACCTGCATCATGTTCACAAACCCACCTGACTAAATACACTCAGTCATTGCAGCATATTGTGGGCCCTATGGAAATGGCCAATCTCACT
>WEIT01004361.1:42886-54348 GCA_013389985.1 Dryoscopus gambensis | reverse complement strand
AGCTTTTCAGTAGGTGGTTTTATTTGCAATTATATACTGTACTGTAGGAACTTCAACTTATCTCCCAGTGCCAGACACTGCATTTCCTTTACAAATGCTTGGGTTAAACGGAAGCCACTAACCTTTGCTCATCCACAAATCTTCTAATCNCTGCCAACTTCAAAGCAATTTTTCCATGGCAACCATACCTCAAAAGCCTGGAGTTGCAGAACTTGCCAATTAGCAACTCCAAAGGGGGCCATTAGCTCCTTCAAAAACATAACCGACACTGTTTTTAATCACCATTTGTTTCCAGCCTTACAGCAAGCACTTGATGAACACGAACCACGTAAGTGCAAGGCTGACTACTTAAAAAGAAGTTGATGTTGCATGAAAAGAACAACACACATCAAGCTACGTTTTTTTTAATAAATAAAGAACAATTATCCTCAGTAAATCATCGCTTCTAATTTATTGTTGTTTAATTAAAGCAAGTGGTATTTTCTCATTTTTGCCAGTGGTAAACCATGCACAACAGCCACAATTTGCCTTCAGTAGGAGTCCTTAGTTATTACTGCTGCTTGGGAATGAACAATTACTATAAAACAAGGAGCATCTGCATAAATATGGACCTGTAGAATGGCCTGCCTGCCTGTCTAAGGCTTCTGTTCATACAGAATATACTAGAGAAAATAAAAATATAAGAGAAGGAAAATACAGAAATAGGAATTTAGCTCCTTAGCTTATAAAATCTTTCTGACTCCACTGAAGTCTATACAAAGTTTTGACATTATTAGCCATGAAGCCTAGATCTACATTTATTTAAGATTTTCCTATATATAAAAAGGAAAACAAACCTTTTTAATTTAAAAAAAAAATCCTTTTATATTTTCACTAACTCTTTTAAAGTAATTATTTCTTTATTCACATAAATGATGTGCCATGTCCTTTAGAGGTCACATGTACTTCAGCAAGAAAAGTAAGAAAAACATGAACTTCACCCATTCATTTAAAAAGGATGTCATTTGTGAAGCCCAGTTATACCCATTACGATTGACACTGTACCACAGCTAATTAATTTATCACTTACCATTCTGTCATAAAACCCCAGTTATCCAGCTTGTCATGTGTTGCTGGAGATGTTCACATCAGTTTTGACATCTGGTGCATTTGAGAGGAGTAGCTGAGCAAATTTTGAACATGTAACCAACTTAGGGACCTCTCCACGCAGCAGAGAGGCCTTTTCCGTGATGCAAAACTGGGATCATTTTGGAAGAAATGAGGTACACACGATGTTACATGAAACCTGTCTGAATGCCTCTCTCACAAGACACAATGTGGTCAGGGCACCGCAGGCTATGATGCTGTACAGTGCCCATTCTGTTACGGCCACATGAGCCTGTGAAAAGCAGCCCAGACTCCTTGACAAGAGCAGGAGAGATGGCAGGGCCAGCTGAGCAATACCCTGGATCAGAACAGCAGTCCTGACAGGTCAGGAGAACAATGAGAGCAAAGTAAAGTGGTGTTTAAACAGTTTAGAGATTATTTTCAAAAACACATATTATCATCTGTCCAGTAAAAACCTACTGAACTCAGAGCTGGTTTGTCAGAAATGGTGCTAACTGAAGTTTCTAGTACTCCTTCCTGAATAATTCCAGTCTCTTAAAAAGAGGCTCAGTGGTTCTGAAATAGAGAACCAAACCCAAATAAATAATGCTCCTTTTACTATCATCTCTACGTAAGCTAGGGAGTTTCATTATGAGCACCTCTAAGATATTATCCTGTTTGCATATGCTTGTTTAGAGTCCATATTAAAATCAGCTGCATGCTCGTTGCTCACACACACGCAGAGGCACACACACTCGGAAAGGAAGATAATGAAATTTCACAGCACTTCAGTTGGGTAGGCAGTGGAACTTCCTTGTGTACTCCTAATTAGCATTTCACTGTTAGCTGCCTGGCTTTACAGATGAAGAGATATCATTGCTAGTTCAGACCACGGGTATTTTTTAAATTACATTTCTTATGGGCAAATCCTCATGATGTGCCCTTTCTCCGAGGCCGACATCTGGTGCCGGAGTCAACAGCTATGAGTAGGGAAATGATGGCACCATAGCAGCACACTGGCTGGAAACTAAAGTCTAGGGAAAAAAGAAAAAAGGGAAACTTTTCTCTGCTGAAGATATAGAACATATTTGACTGCTAAATGGATGTTTTCCACGGTGCCCTGGCTTAACTGTGCTTTGTGATAGTGTGCTAATGGAGCCTTGTCCATATAAAAGCAGGATGAAGACTAACTTGAGAGAAAGGTAGAAACATCCTCACAAAGGCTTCTTCTTAAATGAAGTTCTTAAGTCATGTGAGCTACTGCCTCTGAGAGAAGATTAAAGAAATGCTCAATGAAAGAGAAAAAATAGATCAATTATATTCTTCCCTTATGCTCCTTTTTGAAAGACCAGGTTGAAAAAGACGGCATAATGAAATTTTTAAACAGAAAAAAATACTATGTCATCTCCTTTTTTCACACATACAAGGTGTTTCTAAAAGCAGCAGTCATGGAAAAACCCCCTAACAACTCTTTGCAAAACCAACAATGAAAAATTAATAAAAGATAGGATATTCGTGTTGTTTTGGTTTTTTTTCTTTTTTTAGCACTACACGAAAATCCATAGTAAAGTTAATTTCCCAAAGGTATGCTGCTGACCTAACCAGTGATGGCTGTGGAAGCCTTCACAGCCCAGGTCTGTGTTGCCTTTGTAGGTATGTTTTATCCATGATGTTCCTTGCTTTTCCTCTGCTGTGGGAGTCCTTCATATCCCGTGGGAGCACAGGGAATATGAGTCCTGAGTAACTGTGCATCAGCTGCCTCACAGACTAACAGTATGTTGGTAGATGAGACGAAATGTCTATTTACCACATCACCGTCCTCTGCTGAGGTTTCTGCTGCAGAGACAACCCTATCTTCCCTCACTAGGATACAGCAGAAACAAAAAGAGATACAAATATATTTTGAGAGTTGTAATTTTGCCAAATGTACCCCCTCCTCTCCCCAGAAAATTAAATCAAACTATTAGCAATGTCATGTCAATACAGACAAGCAAGGGTAGATATGGGTCTTCTTCAGCTTTCCTAGGAAACCAACTCTTGCCTTGAAGCTCTTTGTCAGTTCCCCTGCTCTGAGCCTGAGCCTTGACTAATGTGCCCTAACAGAGTCAAGGTGCTTTCCCATTAAACATCTAAAGGTTTGCTGGAACAGTGTGGAGGAGGATTGTAGTTGCTATTCTTGTCCGTCCCGTGATGGAGGAGAGGAGAGAGCAGGCAGGGATTGTCCAGCAGAGTGATTTATTTTATTATTTTACAGCTCTTTTTATAGACTTTTTACTTCATAGTAGGATTGGTCAGCGCCTCAGCCACCCCTCAAGGGGATAGGCTGAAATCTTACAACATTCATTCTTACAAATATTTTTCTACTGTATAATAAACAGATCCTAGCAAGGTCACAGGTGTCCATAGCTTACAAACCTTCTACTGATAACTTCTGTGAGAAAAAAAGTGTCTCAGGAGACAGAAAGCAGCTCTTGTTAGCAGCACTTTGCATCCACAGAGGATAAGCTTGGCAAGTTCCTCCCTTGGAGAGATGTCCCTTGAATGGGCTGTGACAAGCTTATCTCAACTGTCCCCTCGAGAGATACCACTCAGAAGGAGGAGTCCTCCTTGGTCAGGGTGAGATCCCACCGTGCTTTGGCGCCCATGTAAATTCTTTGTATACCTTTGGTCTTTCCCCTTTGGTACCACCCTCACTTTCCCCCATAAAAACCACAGCTTCTGCCCAGGTGAGGAGGGAGTTGCTGTTCTTGGCTCCCTTTGCAGAGTGCTGGAAATAAAGGCCACCTCTGTGGAACTGCCACACGACGCTCCTGTCTCTCTGTCCCTGAGTCGGCCTGGGCTTACCTCGCAAGGCAGAGCTGAAATCACTGACCTGAAATCACTGCTAAGAGCTGATCGCTTGCAGCCACAGGCTTGCAGCCTCAGCCCCTTGCTGAGGTTTCCCGGTGGCTGGAGGATTGCCAGAGACTCCTAGAAAGCTGTCCCTTGCGGGACCTCTCTCTGGGAAAGTCACAGCATCCTGGGGTCAGACCAACAGACACCCCCCACGGCCATCAACTATGCAACAGGACTAACAGTTAAGTGTGCCAAGTATCTCAAAGGAATGACCTAGGTCGAATCTCACGCATCTCCTTGTGTTTCCTTTCACAATGTCTGTTCAAGACTTTTGTACAGACTGGGAGAGTTTCCCCCAGGGAAAAAGGGAGCACACCCTGCTTGGTAGGTAGGACAGGCCTCCATAATCTGGTCCCAGCTGAACCAGTTATCTGTTACTCACAAAGCCTTCCTTGGCAGAGGTAATTACAATCCACTGGAAACCTCTCACATGGTCTTTCTGTCATCACACCCACTACTCTGTCCAGAGAATATTCATTTGATACCTGTGGGATGATGTTACACAGCACTACTGCTTAACATCCATCACCACTAGTTCTTTGAAAAAAAAAAAAACTAAACAGAAACAAAACTATCATGGTCTTATCCTGTATTTTTACCAAGACAAATGCATCCCAGGACTCATATCCTAGCCCTCTAGCCCCAGTACACATGTAACAATCACCTAGCTCTACGGTATTCCTGTTTTCCCTTTGCCTGTTCCTAACAAACGACTACATGTGTGTTATATTTAGCAGTGTGCTGTCTTCTTTTCTGCTTGTACCCTTACACCTTATTTCTTTTAACATGTGCCTAATTTATAGCATAACTTTACAGCAGATAGAACAAATGCCAAGTATTTCTAAACAATTCACATCACTCCTGAATGCCTTTACTATGAATCAATATCAGATTCAATCCCAGGCCATTTTGAGCTCCCTCACATCCTTTTATTTCTCTTCAGACACAGTGCCAATAAGTCTATTAACCTTCTTGCAAGAGCTGTGTGAATTGCACTATCACAGTCAGTACCTCTTGCACCAAAAATTTGAATTTCAATGTCAGAGTGTCATTAATATTCTGTCAGAAATACCCTTATATTGTTACACATCAGAATTAAACACTTCCTGTAGATGTATTCTTGACGTGTGGTCTCCCAGAACAATGTTTATTTTTTTTTCCCTTTCTTGCTTCTTTTTCCTCTCTCCATTGTGCTTACTTACTTAGTCACACTGCAAAGCTAATGCAGTTAAGACCATCCATAGTGCTCTTCTGAAAGTCCCCCAGAGCTGAGGCTTAGAACCGTTTTCCAAGTGATAATTCCATCACTGGAGTTTAGAACATAAATGTTCCATGTTCGGGTTCTTGGAGTGGGGAAAGACAGAGCGTCTTTAGACTCTTAAGGGCTCACAGGATTCAGCTACCTCCCAATGTGCAATGAAGTCACACCTTTCTTCCTTGGCAGCCTGTTTGTGCCTTAAAAAGGAATTTTAGTCTGAGGATCATGGCTTTAAGATATCCATTTCTATTATTCCAGTCTTTTAGCACTCCAGACACCCATGTATTACCTACAAGGGTTTAGCTGGGTTCATTCTTGCATTCAGAATGCTCTGAAATTTCTCCTGGAAGCTTTTTCTCTGCAGTCCTTCCCCTGCTTCCCCTCTAACTTCTTCTAGTTTTCAATAACCACTCCATGCCTTCATTCCTTTCAAGAAACAAATGGAGATTTCTAGCTTGCAAATCATCTGTCACTCAATTCCTTCTTCCTTAAATTCATGCCTTCACAAAGCCCTTCTTCCACTCTCTGTGCTAGTGTAGTCTCTTCAAATTCATTTGCTACTGATGTCTCTTTTTAAAATTGATTTTCTATGGATTTTCTTTATTTTTTTTAATTTTTTTTTTTTGGTAATTACATTTTTCTCTTCTCAGTGGCACACAGTTGTGTCTTGTCAGTATTCTTAATCACTGCACACACACACATAATCCTATATGCACTGAGAGATTGCTTACCTCCCTTTCTTTGACTGTTACTTTTCGAAGAGATGGGTATTTAAATTGTTTCTTTGAGTAGTTTCCCCTTTTAACATAGCTGTTATGCACACAGTTACATCTGTATGGAACTGCAAAGGTCTGTACCAAACGTTTTTTTCAAGTGAGTAGTGGTTTTTTTCTCACTTATCTATCTTATCTGTACTGCATGTATCTCACTTCTTCCATGTGGTGTAGATAAAAATGTGAAAAATGCAAGTAGTGTCAGTAATAATAAACTCGGCTCCACAGGGTAAAGTGCATCATACATCCTTCACACCTGGATGATACAATAGTAGAACATTGTCTCAACTATTCATGTCGTTGATGTTGAAAAATAAGCTGTATTTTCCCAGTTCTCTATTTTTTTTAAACACCATTTCTATTTTTTATTATATCACTATCATTTGAACGTGTATTTTTCAAAGACCAGCAGGTGATTCAAAGCTAAAAGTATTTCTCCTTCACCATTTGTCACACATTATCCCAGCACTTGTAATTTCACACACCTTAATCACACACCTTAAAGCAAAAATTCCATCTTCACTGTGTCAGAGCTCATTATCAACTGCTTTCTGATGGCCTCATACACTGCTGCAGTCAATACTTGCTCTTGAAACCATGTCAATTGAACAAGATCAGAAAATCCTACATTAAAATTATTATGTGCAGCTGTGAAAAAAAAAATACTTGTTTCCAAGTGAATGTTCTCACAGATTTCTAAGAGGCCTGCCTTGACTTATATTTATTAATGACATTTTTTGTTGTCATTGCCTGCTGTGAAGAAATATGTAAATAGAAGTATAAGAAGAAATATATAAATACAAGAAATATATAAATACATTGCTGATACACTATATAATTCCTGAGAGTGGATTATAAATATATCAGTGGCAGCAGCACTAAAATGTACATGAGAGTCACAGAATCATAGAATATTCTGAGTTGGAAGGGACCCACAAGGATCATCAAGTCCAGCTCTTAAGTAAATGGCTCACACAGGGACTGAACCCCACAACCTCGGCCTTTTTAGCACAAGGATCTGACCATCTGAGCTAAAGTTCACTTAAGATGCCTAAATTAAAACTGGAAGAAATAGAAATGCAATTTGGATTACCTGTAACATATTCATATCCCCATATTGTATAGAAAAGCCAAAGGTAGACAACTACAAGAACATTTTCACATTGATAAAGAATTACATGATATTTCCACAGGATTTCTGCAGCATTTTGTTTCTGTTTTTTCCATAGCTATCAGCATAATATCCCAAGCATCTAAGCATTTCTGGAGTGGAGTTCCCCCTGATTTTCTGTATAAAAATGTTAAAAAGGATTTTGCAGTAAATGAAAATTTCATCATATACCCTTCACCATCTGTGGTAGCAATAGCAGCACTGCATCATTACTATGGATTACAAGTCCAGATAAAGAGAAATAAAACAAATTTGGAGAAAACACAGGGTAAACTATATTTTTAGATTTATTTTGAGAATAGTACTAAACTCCAAATAGCCATGCTGATTGCATCACATTGCTTTTTATGGCTTACCTCCCTCCCCTGGCTAGGATTTCATGGGTGCAAAGCAGAATTACTTCAGTTGCATTCACTCCCGTATGAGCGGATGAATCCAGGAGGAAGAATTGAGTTTATTTTGTAGAATTTCTCTGGAATTCTGTAGAATCGCAAAATAATTTAAGTTGCAGGGACCGTCTGACCATGTTCTGGTCAAACCCTCCCTCATGGTTGCAAAGGTGAGAACATGTACACCTTCCAGGCTGTGGGACTGGAGTGTGAATCAGGGCAGTGAAATATTCCAGTATTAAACAGATGTCCATTGGAGCTGAACTGTGAAAATAGTACACTGCTGGAAAAGGCCTGCTGGAGATGAGGAGAACAAGAATGCTTTTATCCAGCATCGTTTACAGAAGAAAAAAAAAACAAAGCATGTGGCACTATTCATTCAATCGACACCTGGCACATGCTATTGTTCTGCTGGCTTGATTTGCCACTACAGGCTGAAAAATTCATCAGTCATCTTACAAAGATATCACATTAGTTTTAACTTTGATTGTGATAGTTTGAGTTTGCAAAGATGATGATGTCCTTTCACATTTTGCCTGATTATTTTTTCAGGCTGATTTAGAATCAGTTTCTTTCACTAGCTGGAACAGAGAAAAGTAAAATGACTGGATTTTTAAATTTTTCTCTTCTGGGTTTGAATTTATCCTTTGTCTAAGAATGAAAAAGATAACAATTTAAACATATATATATATATATATACACACATATATACACATACACACATATATTTTTTGACTTTAACAAAATTCTTGGCTACTCAATGAACCTGAACTCCTGACCCATCTTTTTTTTTCACAGTTATAGATGTTCCTGACCGCTGAAGGCTTGCAGTGGATCTGTTGACATCACAGGACAGTCTGTGTAGAAGGTCTTTCCAATTCATCCAATTCCCAAACCCTAAACATTCATGCATATTAAGATCTAAGGGGAAAATATGTAGTGAGAGGATGAGGGTGTGGGACTACTGATGACCCAGAGCCTTCCAGGATTCTTTTTATGAAATGGAAACAGGATTTAGCTATATTCACCTGCCTCTTCCTGATGTGTGATTGACTTTCCATAGCCTCAGGGACAGGTTGTAAACATGAGATAGTAACGGGTTTTTTGGCAGAAAAAAAAAAGAAAAAAGCCTGATTTAAAGAAACAGACTAATTCTGTCTTCTTAAACCCCAAAAGACTAGGTCTAATCTCTTACTGTGTGATTTTATTTGTTTGGTTTTCTGAACCTTAATGGAATAATGTAGACTAATTTCAAAAGGAATAAACAAATAGCTAAAAGAAGGGATAGTCTGGAAGATGTAGCATCACAAAGAAAGGGAAAAAAATCAACTCCCGGAGCTATTATCTAGCAAAATCCTTTGTATTTGAAAGATTGTGAACTATAAATGGTACAATATTTGTTAGGAACGATCTCAGTTGATTTCCCTTTTTTTTCCTCTATGCTGTTCTCCTTCTCACTGCTGTGCAGGAGGATCAGCTGGCCCTTATTTTCCCACCTCCGTGTCATGCCCTCCTAGTGAAACTGCACTAGGTTGAAACACATTTTTCCCTTCACTTGCTATTCCTACCGGAAATCTCCTGCACCTGCAGGCAGGGGTATTCACAGGTACAAGGCAGTTCTTTCCCTGACACGTGCTGAACCTGAAGGATATGTAATGAAAAGCGTTAATATTCTGCTGGTGGCAGAGAGTCCCCGGCAGTGACCTTCAGAAGGTGCAAACATGTAACTCCCTGGTATTACACGGCTCCCCCGGGACCATGCTGCCCAGAGCCGGGAAATTGCAACAGAGCTCACAAAGCTGTTTTACTTCAGACTGCAGCCTTGCAGGATCTTAACCCTTGAGACCCACTGCCCCCTCCCCAGGAAACCTAATGGTCACTCTGCAAACCTCATGAGATGTGGCTGAAATATAGCTCTGCACCGACGTGTTGCTATGGTACTTGCTGCTTTTCTGCCCCCTGAAAAAATTCTGGATCACCTGAAAATGCTGAGGATCACTGAGACTCAAGCTCTTCATGCTGTGAGATCTGCAGCTTTTCATAGGGCTGGCAGGCAGAATGTTTTCATGGACCAAAGCTTGACCTGGGGTCTCGTAATTTGCTGAGTATCTGGCTGCATCCTGTAAACTGTATTGTGCTAATGCAAATAGCAGTCTCTGTGAAAGTTCACTCCATGTTATATGACCTAAAAGTTGTTACATTACAGATTCTTATCTGCCTGAAAACCATTAAGTTTACCTTGTGAAATACACTTAACATTTCCCAGAGGTTCCCTGGGCTGGGTAGGTCAGGCGTAGGAATTTGATGTGCAACATTCTACTTGTGTAACATCAATTTTTTCATTAAAATAGCTGTTTTAGAGACAGACACTTACTCACTTTGTGTACTTTAGAGTATTTTTAGGATGGAGTACAAATGCTTTAATCCATTTGCTTTTGGAATGCAAACTTACTGAACATAATTCATTTATTAACGAAGCTACAATTGTGCAGTTAGTGCTCAACTGAATTGAAACAGATGGAACCAACAGATTTAATATAATTGGCAATATAAGAGTTTCTGATTCAAAATGAATTAACACATAAAGGCAAATCCTTAATTTAGGTTCCCAAAGTTTCACTTCCTGTCTTATTTAGTAAAGTCTTTTGGGGGCCAGTATGATGTTGGGACAGAAGTACCAAGTCCACACATTTTGCACTTTGGAAACCTGAGCAACACAGGTTCCTAGCTTCACACACCTGTGCAGTCCTCCATGGGACTAGTGCTGTGCTCCATGCAACGACAGACATCTTTAGTAGAGAGCAGGAGAGACAAAAGACTAATTATAACTTTGAAGATTGAAATTTGCTTCAGAAATGTTCAGCCACACAGCATAAACTATCATCTCTATGTCTATATAACTATAATAAAGTGTGCAATAGTTCCAGGAGAGAAACAGCATGCAGTACAGTACAAGAGCAGTTTTTCACTTAGATGTATGCACTTAAAAGACCCAGAATAAAAAGTGAGAGCCAAAATCCGAGTGGGAGAAAATCGTTCCAGGAAGCCCTAGGGTTCAAAATATGGCTGTGGAAGACAGCCAGAGAAACCTCATTTCAAATGTGTGCAGATACAGAAAAGGGGTTGGCTAGGGTCTCACTGAAAAATAGAAGAAAGAGAAAGAAAAAAATCACAGAAAAAGCATTTTCAAATGCACATTTAGGAGTTTCAGCACTGCCTACATTTTGAAGAACAAAGGAGTCACAAGGAGATTTACACAAAGGCCAGGATGTCCTTAGGGAAATCTCAGTGAAGGAAAACCATGGCACCTGGTAGTGAAGCTTATTCTGCATATTAAATGAGGTCATGAAAAAGCAGTTTTGTCAGCGATCAAAGCCTCTCTGGAGAACTCAAGAAAAAAGCATCAAAATGAGGGAGTAGAGCTACTGTCCAGAATAACTATAATGCTAATAAAAATACTTTGTTCCACAGCAGAGGTCAAATGTTCTGTAGGTGAAAACCAAAAAAAAGTCCTAGGACAACAGCTGACCAGTAGCAGATTACTCTTTGTAGAAATGAATAATGACATAAAAAACTTTCCAACTAACTTCGGCCTCAAAGAGAGAAGAAAAGAGCAGCGGAAAAAACCTAGTCTTCATTGGCATAGGTGAGGTTATATAGTCTGGAAAATAAAATTTTAAAAAAATCCAGCAATTCAGAATCTTCAATTTAGATAATGAGACAAAATATATGTCCTGTGAATGGCACTTTTTAGATAGACTAACTCTCTTTATTGGATATGGGTATGTATAAAGGTATATTTATTTTTATACATACACGTGTGTGTATAAGTGCATACATACATATATATATGTGTGTGTGTGTGTGTGTGTGTGTGTGTGTATATATAT
>WEIT01004361.1:865-24031 GCA_013389985.1 Dryoscopus gambensis | reverse complement strand
TTTTAAGTTACTCGTAATTTTAGCAGCAGCTTGTGTGTGAAGTAGAGGAATCGTGGTGCAGTGAACAAAACTCAGGGCAAGAGTGTTGTTAGGAAACCACTATTCCAGAGAAATTATTTTGACAGAGTATAACTATCCCTCCAGACAGGGTCATATAGAGAATGGCCAGCTGTGCACCTGAGACTTGAAATTTGCATACCTGACCAATTATTTCTTGAATTTCTGCTGTTCTAGGCTCTCTCAGCCTCATTCATTGGTAGTTCAAACATGTTTTTTTTTCTCCTGTGCTTCATTACTCTGCATATACAGACTTACAGTTTGTACTTCTGTGACACTTTGTCTCTTAGTGTGAGGGTTTCCAGGTTTATCATCCACGACTGCAAAGGCTGCTTTGGCACTTCTCAGTAAGTGCAAAACCTTGACTGATTCACTGAAGCTGGGCTACTTTGGGGATGAAAAAGAAACTAAAATAAAATGACAAAGGAATAAAATGGTTAGGATACCTTCTGTGCCATCTATCATGATTAAAATCTGGTCTGCACACAGTGGTTCATTACTTCTCCTGTGATCTGTGGTCTAGACTTTCATTTAGACAAGGTGCACGAGGGTGGGTCCCCACCAAATCTCAGCCTGCAGATCAGTCCTATTCATGAACGCAAAGACAGCTGAAGGACAAAGTAAAATGTTACAACACAAACCAAGTAATCGATCCGAAGCAGTAGACTACTCATGTTTTTATTGAAATGAAAGTAGAAGGCACAAACAAATTCACACTTAGAGACTTATCTAATGCCAAACACGCTTGACATGCTTGACATAAGAGTGCTTCATTCCATGATCAAATAGCTTGCATTGAATCTGAGATATGTGCAAAAAGATGTGCTGGAGACAAAAGATTCAAAAGGCATGGAAACAAAATATCTCATAAATTACCTTCTAATTCAAGAATCAATAAGTACTGACCAATTAAAGATGCTGCCTGTGGCAGAATTGTGAATAATAATATGTGATAATATTTTGATAAATATACCCTGACTCTTTTCAGTTTATTTGGATTAGAAGAAACTCAAATAACTTGCAGCTGAATAAGGATGACATTCAAAAAAGGAATGCTGTCTTGACAATAAATCCAGTCCTTCTGTTATGAAGTGACAAACTATGTTGTAATTGTCTCAAAAGTATCTTGTGGCCTTTTAGCATTTCTCTCTGAAATTATACATTCCATCCAAGCAATTCCAGTGGAAATCTACATCAAGATATTACTGCTACAGGCTCCCATTTAAATGTTATTTGGGGCAACAAGATCCACAGGGTTAATTAAGAAAGCATGATATAATCCACTACTAAGGGATGGCCTAATGACTCCGGGCCGTAGGGGACAGAACCAGTTATGCAAAAATAGGACCTGAGAGGATGGTTTAATGGGGGCAGCAATAAAGTGAGAGCAGAAAAATTTTACTACCCACTGATGGTCAATAGCTTTCTTAGCACAACATCTGTGACAGCCTGGATGTCTGTGATCGCCAGCAGTCACCCTGAGTTCAGAATCTGGCTGAGTAAGAGTCCCAGAAATATTTTTACTCTAAAGCAATTAAGTCACTTTGAACTTCTGTCTGTGAGAAAGTGCATCTCTTCTGTAAAAATTGTTGAATCAAATAATTCAGTTCAAATTATTCTTTACAGAGGGAATAGAGTTAATCAAATTGTGCTGATTTAATAATCTGACTATCTGATCTACTAGTGCAACACCTGGACTGGAAGCAGGTTTTAAGACTTTTCTCAGAGCTTGAACAGTTGATGTCAAGCTCCAATAGAACCACTGAAGAATTAATTTTTAAAAAAATCTTATATGAAAAGCACGGGCACTCAAAAGTGAATAACTTTGATGCAAAATGAACAGGCAGTGATTTCACATAAATCCATTTTGATGATGTGAAAATATGAAAATACTAAGCCAGAGAAACATTGAAAATATGTTTTCATCTGAAATAAATACAAAAGTGGCTTTTTAGTCCTGTAAATACTGGAATTTATCAGGATTATATTTCCTGCATTCAAGAAGTTAGGAGTGTTCTAGTGCTCCTCCTTACCTACTCCCTGCCCCACCCTTTTATTTGTTGCTTATGTACTATCATTAAAAAAATAAAACTGTTTTGGGGGCTGATTTATTATTTATTTTAGCTGTGCTTCATCAGCTTCCAGGCAGGAGTCAGATGTCTGTGTTATTGTCAGTGTCAAACGAGTGGGATTTCCCACTCCAGTATCCCTCTATTAAAGTTGTGACCCTTGTGACCCCTCTGCAGCTCAGCTTTTGGGATTAGCTTGTGAAGAATGGAAAGGTTAAAGCAAACCTTTGCCTTTTACCTTTCACATTGGCGAAGTTCAGCCAAAAGCACACAGAACTTGTCAGAAAAAAAAGTTCAAATTTTACCAGTTCTCCTGGTAAATTCCCGAGATGAGTTAAAGGGTGTAAACGTTCCCACAGCAATAAGAATAAAAATGAAGCACTGATCTTGCTTTTAAAATGATTGAGTTAAACATTTGACAGGCCTAGAAGGGTCTAGATGACATCTAAATTTACCATGAGTCTTCTATACCGATAACACTTGCTGCCTGACACAGTGACATCGGCACTGGAGCCTCCTACAGAAGCAACTGGAGTCGAAATATTTGCCAGTATCTGGTACCTGATCTTACACCTACTGAAATTAGAAGTAATATTGTCATTTATTTTTGTAAGCTGACTATTGCTTTTGGTTAAGTCTAAAGATAGTCAAATGAGGTGGATATTCTTTATACCTATCTCCTAATGAGTGAAGCAAAAAATTGAAAGGTAAAGTTGGAAAGATCAAAATAATCCTGTTTCTTTCAGTTAATTCCAGTACAATACTATGTTTCCAAGGATACAAGGTTATTTACTTTATACTAGTAAATACCCCAATTTATTTATTTTTTGGCCTCCATGATCCTCCTGTAATACATGAAGGAAACCTTAAAGATCCCTATAGTTCACTGCAAACATAAATGGAATCTTTTTTGTGTGTTAAATACTTGGCAAATTAATTAGACAGTTTGTATCATCTGTATAATCACCGTGGCCTCTGCAGCCAATCCATGGAGCACCTAACTGAAATAAGATCAAGTCTGTATCGCTGTATTTTGTATTTTACTCCATGAATTTTGCTGGTAAGACAACATTTAACAGAAAGTTCAAAGTCCCAAAGCCCAGACACGAAGTGAAGCTCACAGTCAGAAAGCTTAGTCCGAATCCCCTTAAAGTCTGTGAAAGACCCTTTTGGAGATCACTGGGTGTGACTAGCGACTTATTACCCAGTGATGACAAATAACAGACAGACCCATTTAAGGAATTCCTTAGCCAGAGATGGCCTTGGCTGGCTGGAAGCAGCACAGTTTCATCAGTGCAGTGCCCTACCCCAGATAAATACATCTATTTGCCCTGGCTACCTAATTCTGCCTGCTCACACAAAGATTCAGGTAATCCTGTCTTAATGCCTTCCAGCCTTTGGGTTGGCTTATTCACAGGTCACTTCAGTAGCCCTGGCTTGCATGAAAACCTTCTATTTTAATGTTTCTTTCTTGGAAGAGGAGCTCAAAAATTCATTCACCGGCTCATTCACAACAATTCAGCATCAAAGTAACAGCAGCAAAATGCAAATGTACATATTTCCTTAGACATCACTTTCAAACTCTGCACCTGAAAAGTAGGACAATTTGAAGCTGATGTACATATTTTTTGGCTTTCACATTCCACCCCGAATGCCAGCAAAGGCCTCTTCTGGACATCTTATATAGAAAACTGTAATCCCAGGGCACCATGGTAGTAGGAACAATTCATTCCTGATCCTGGCTGCATTTCTTGTTATTATGACATTTTGGTGGGTGCAGCTGTTGAAGTTCTTGCACCAGAGGCACATTCTGCCTTCTGTACTTGTGATTTGTGTTTGTGACACAGATGTTGGCAGACTGGAAGGATGGCACACCCAGGGTTTGCACGCAGATGATCCAGACAGTATGTAAGGAATAGAGACAGACAGAAAATATTGCACCAAGAAGAAATAACATAAACATTCAGTAGCTGTGAGCTTGCCATACCCTTTCTTTGGGTTGAAGAGGGAACACCTATAATTTTATATGTTTGTACAACTCCTAGCAAAATGGGATGCTGTGCCATTTGGCCTCTAGATGGTACCAGAATATAAAGGTTTAATAATACATTTTTTTGTCTCTAGAGTCAAAGCTTTCTTTTCAAAATCTCTTCAAGTCCAAAATTCTACAAGTCTGTGTCTCTTTTTTCCCCCCCAAGTGTTCTCTATCCTTCATTAATTCCTATTTTTCTATCAGTGTATTTCTTGCTTCAATTAGGTTTGTTGGCTTTCTTTTTACATGTGAACATATTTTGGTCATATAACAACAGTTCCTGATAGCATCATTCATATGTAAAAGAACTCAATTATCACAGTCAAAATTAATTGAACGTTAACAGTTTACATATTCCTAAACTAAGCTACATTCTTCATTTTATGAACTTCCTCACTGGGAGATACTCCCCAAAGCTCACACAGAAAAAGCTAAATAAAGAGCTCACTTAGATGCCATGTGATTCTGGGATAAATGTTTTCATTGTATCCTTTCATTCAGCTCTTAAAAAATCCTAAGATTTTTATATTATCATCTCTGTCACACAAAGGCCATCTTAAAATCCTCAGACCCTAGTCCAGCTCATAGCACTTCTGCTTTTGTTTCCCCTGCTTTTATCTGACTTGGTAGGAAGGCTTTGTTTCCACCAGTAGCTTCTGGCAGCCCTTTTGGGTCAGGCATGCTGCACTTCTCATATGTCGATAGAAACTGCCTTAAAGTACATCTCTGAGGCCAGAATTTGCTTTCAGAGTCCACCAGCCCATGTCAGTGCCTAAAGAGTGAGAGTGAGACTGAGGGAAAGTGAAGCAGTCAGCTGGATGTGTTAACTTTGTTTCAATCAGATAATCATCTAATAAATACACATTGTTTCGACTGCAATAGTGGCTGAGTGTCGTACAGGATTATTTTGTTTTAACAGAACATCATATATGTTAGGTGTTTTAATACATTTCATTTCCTCAAGTGGGTAGTTTGATAATATTTTTCCTCAGGGACAAAAGGAAACCTGATCATCCTGGTAAATCTGAGCTGACACACTCAGTTATCCACTTACTCTGAGTAAAGTAGGAAATGCACTGGAACCAAAACAAAGTTAAAGGAAAAAGTATTAAATGTCCTCAGATTTAAAGGGTGTATATTTAAACAAAAAAAACCCCCAACAACATGTTTTGGTGGTAAAATATTTTCCTCTGTTGTTCAGCTGTGAATCAGGAGGAACACCAGTGATTCTAGAGGAGTCGTTCCACGTTTATACCCTTGTAAATATAAATATCAACAAGCCTCTTGTCAAATTCTAATGCCAGGTATGGATCTCCACCTCCCTCAGTGTTTTCCTGCCTTGAACAGGGCAGCCTGAAAAGACTCTCACATTGAACAGGCCCATTATGGCTCATGAAAAGTCTCCAGTGCAGCACCCATTCACCACATAAAAGTCAACAACTTTTCTTTTTCCTCTCTTTCTCTTTGGGGTGGGAAATTCATGTCACTGTTAGTCAGAACTCTTTCAAAATTCCCTGTTTCAACAGATCTCTGTTTATGCTTTAGAAAATCAGAATTGAAAAATAAAGAAATTTTCTTTAATTTGAAAGGTAGCATTTCCTTAGCAAAAAGCTAAGGATGTCATATTTATTTGAAGAGAATTGTTGTTTACACAGAAATACTTAGATTTTCATATCAACTGCCTATTTTGAAGCCCAGTAGGGCTTTAAAATAATATAAGAGTTTGAGATAAAATAGTTCTATGTATATTATCCTGGAAAAAATAAAAAAACATAACATGCTCAATGTGCCAGTGAACCAAAGCTGCCCATTTCTTTCCCCAGCTGTCAGACCACTTCACTCCAGCTCACAGATCAGCTGATTCTTAATTGTGGGATGGTGAAGAGGCTGTTGGACGAAAGCTAAAGATAGCATATATCCTAGTTATCCTAGGGATGCTCTCTTGCTGTCATGAACCTAAATCCTGGTGCAAAAAAAAACAAGAGAGCCTTTATATGGGATGTCACAGCCCAGTTAGAGCTGTCACCATGATTGCATAGGTCGGTGTTGGGCAAGGTAGGACCTGGGAGGAGCTGGCCCTGTGTCCTGGGTTATCTGTATTCTGTTACCATCTTCATGAGCTATTGAAACCAGGTGCCGCAATGTTCCCTGCCTCCTCCCTCCGGACTATCTCCTGTTAATGGGCCCATCAAAGCCTTGCCTCATGACTCACCAGCCCATTGTGAGATGCTCCCCCCAGGGGCAAGTAGCCAAGCATTCCCACTTGGATAAAGTTTGGGGGTTTTGCAACAGAGGGGNTTATATATATATATATATATATTAGTAAAAGAACTGTTACTCCTATTCCCCATATCTTTGCCTGAAAGCCCTTGATTTCAAAATTATAATAATTCGGAGGGAAGAGAGTTGCGTCTTTCATTCCAAGGGAGGCTCCTGCCTTCCCTTAACAGACACCTGTCTTTCCAAACCAAGACACCCTGTGCGCACAGTGTCCGGGCACACACAGCTGGCTGGGACACTTGGGGACGTGTCTGGCGCTGTGACTCCATGAGCAGTGACCTGCAAGGTGTGCTGTGACCCAGCCCCTGGAACTGTGGGCATGTGCCAGCACTCTGTGCAACACTCACACCAGTTTGCCTGCCCAAATGAAGGAATTGTGGCTATGCTGCCATGGATGCCCTCAGGCAAACTGCAAATATTCAACAGTCTGTGAGAAAAGTTTGCAAAAAAGTCTGAACCTGCAATCTCATTGAGCAGAGCTAATTTGTTAATTGTTGATTTTACTGCAGATTTACTGTCTCTCTCTCTGAGGCTCTAGGAACATAAAACCAAATTAATGTAGGAATTCAGGTGCCTCAAATTGCCAATAGATAGATAGGTGTAGAATTTTTACATCTAAATGTTTGAAAAATTATGGTCATAGCACATTGTTGTTATTACATCTTGAAACATGTAGAACAATTTAAGGTATTATTAGCTTTGTTCCTCTGTGGAAGCAGTTTCACATTGATATTTTTATTAAATTTACCACCAGGGCCAAAAAATTATTTTACTGATAACCTTTGTTTTTCTTGTTCCTCTACCATTTCCCCCTTGTAATTAAGCAGCTACCTTCTCACCTTTTCACATGAAGCCCAAAGAGCAACCTTGCTAAGAACTGCAAGACCTAAAAATGAGAAGACATTGAAGAAAACCTTTCAAAGGAAGAGAGGTACAGTAGAACACTTCTGTCGGGTAGGCACAAGGAAGCATATCTGACAAATGTGGAGAGTGTACAGCAGATGCTTTATCAGTGTCACTCTTTAGCACATGCTGGTGGCTGCAGAAAGGATCTGAAATAAGAACTTTGCTATGAAAAGGCAGCAATACACAAGCAAAAGCAGATGTAGACATCACTTTTTCATTATTGTTGTATCCTTTTTTTTTCTTTGTAATTTAAAGTGCTGTCTTTGGTTCCACATGTAAGATATTGATTGCACAAGAATACTGCGCTGCTTTTGTCACTTAATAGTCATCCAAACCCAGATACCGCAGGTTCATTTTAGTGTTACATTTATGGACCGAGTAAACTATACAATCCCTACAACAACTACTAGAAAGCCTAGGGCATTTCCTCCCTCCCCCTTCCAACGGGTAGTGTATTATGGATTTCTGAGAGAGGAACAAACAAGCCGGGCAGGAATGTAATGGGGCCAAGGAAATACTCGGAGGGTGCAGAAGAGCGATCACTCGGCAGAGACGTGCGACGGCCCTGATGATTGATGCCGCGTCTGAAGTCAGGAACAGGAGACATCAGAAAAGAAAACCTTTGGGTGTTGTCACACTATAAAGAAAAGAGATACATTTTGGATTGATTGTGGATGGTTATCAGAGGTAAGAGGGAGTTATGGCTTGGAAAGTGACAGAGCAGGGAGAGCGATGGGAGGCCTGTGTAGGCATAATAGGTTTAGTTGGAGGAAAGACAGTTCAGAAGAATTCTTTTAATGGTTTCTCTATGTTCCTCTTTTTATGATTGACTGTATATATGAAATTCTTGTGCTATATTTAACATTCAAAGGAATACTCAATATTCACCTACAATAAATTTCAAAAAATCAGATCTCAATCATACATATGATTATATTACTTCATTCAGAACATCATTTAAGTCTCTGTAAAATCAGAAAACTAAGGTGTGAAATTAAACACGGGAAAAAAGGGCTGAAATTGCACAAATATATTTATAGACAACTCTATTGTTAGAAGGTAGATGGCTTTGATTTTTATTAGGTTACTTAAGACGTCAGTTTATCTGAAGGTTCACAGGTCTCTTCAGGGAAAAAAAAAGCTCTGAAAAATAAATAACAGAAAGTTGAAGCACATCTCACTATTTATTTTTCATCTGTATAAGTTCATTTGATTTTCTCACTCTCTTGAAACCATGCTGTATTCTTTTCTTCTCTGATCAAACAGCTTCCAAACATAATGAATAATACCTCTCAGTTGCAAGCAACACTTCAACAGCAGATCAATATGGACACACAATAGAAGATAAAAGATTTACTTTAGAAGATTCTAAAGGATTAGTGATAAAATACATATATTAAACCCCATGAAAAATGCTACGGTGCAGTCAATATATCTGGAATTATTTTCACAGCTGATTTTTGCCTTTGGACTGGTAGTAAAGACTTTCATCTCTCAATTTGCATTTATTATGGCAGTTCTGATCACTTGAGTCCCAGTCATAACAAGGCAATTGACACAAACTCTCTGCTAAGGGCCAATACTGTCTTCCCACTTAGAAACCCCATGAAGAATGCCTGAAGTGCTGCCAGTCCCCAGGAGTCATTTTTTTTGGGAAATCTGTGTGTTTTAAGTTAATGCTAGAAAAAAACGTCTCCTAACTCCTCATTTATATCCATGCAGTTTTTCACGTTAACATCCTTTTTTTTATATGTTACCTTTTGCGAACCTCAGGTTAAATGGTGAAACAGAAATGCCTCACCCACATGGAAGACTTTTTTTCCTCTCTATTGGACAGTAAATCATGGAAAAAATCATGCAATATATATGTTTGTACCTGTGTTGTTTTTCATATACAGTGCTGACGGCAGGCACGACTTAGTTGAAGTTTCTCATAGACTTCAGCTGTTTTAAAAATGTACATTCACTCTTGAAATAAATCAAAGAAAATTAAACTACAAAACTGATATTGAAAGGTCTATCAGCATGTTATAGATGGCTGTGTGTATTAGGACTATTTAAAATGCACTGACAGTTGCAGTGATAGCACTTCTGGGTGGGAAGACACCCAGATGCCACTGTAAAAGAATTAGTGTGTTTTCATCAAGTTCTGCTTCTGTTCACCTTTTGAAAGTTCATGCTTAATAGCTTTATTTATGCAATATATGGTAGGTATTAATTTCTCTTGAATAAAGGAAAACTCATATCTCATTAATAGCTCCTCAGGTTACTTACATGAAGTGAGGGAGAATTGTGCAGATAACAAAGATTTGAGGAGCTCAGGCCCTTAAATATAAGTTATAATCCTGAAAAATATCCTAGTCAATCCATCCTGGGTTTGATCAAAGAGCAAGATTATAGCATTTTCACTTCCCAAAAGAAAATCTACTTTGGAGACCTACTCAGGATGAACACTTCACTGGTCACAGTAACCTACAGAACAAAAAAAAAATCATAAAAACTGAATGGTGGGAAAGATACAGCAATTAATAAAAATACACTTTTATTAGACAACAAAGATGACAATATTCATGTCCAAAACAATAGGAAAAGAATTACATTCTCATTGGTAAAACTTCAAAAATTACTAGAAAACATAAACAATTTTTTCTCTTCTGTTCCTATTACTGTCATGCTGTGTGGTTAGCCTGACAGGAGACGGAAAGAGGAGGGAAAGGGTACTAATATATTTTATGTATTCCACAATGGCCAACCCCTGATTTCTGGTTTTGGAGACTTCTTTGAAAAGTGGAGTGTCCGTGTCCCATTCACTCCAGGTGAGAACATCTATCCTTGGACTCTGATGCAGAATGGCAACCAACAATGTACACGGGAAGTAGTGAGAATAAGTCACAAAACATCATTTTTTAAAATGGTTTCCGTAAAGGAGCGTGGAAATGGAGAGTATCTTTTTTTCACAGAGTCTTTATCATTGCTAAAAACTGATCTAAGACATTGTGGATATTCATACAGCCTTTACTAAGCACCTAAGCATAAGCTACTAAGCATACTAAGTATTAAGTTAGGACTGTGTTCAAGGTAGTAGCAGGCAAATCTCTGTGGGTCTAAGAATTATGTTGCTGAGATACATGTATTGGGCACAATTTTTTATTGGCACAAAGGGAATCCAATTTCCAGGTTCATTACCCAAAACAACACAGAAATTTGAAACAAGAAAACATTTTAGTGCTTGAACTATAGATCAAACTATAATTCATAGTCCACATTCCCTCATGGATTGTGAGGATAAGAAGGGGAAGGAAAAAAGCAATTTTTCTGCCCACTTGATCGATGTTCTATTTGACCTCTGAAATGCCCTCTTGCCATAACCTTTTAAATACCATCTGCTCTTTTTGTGAAGAGTGTGATGGGAAGGAGTCACTTCCAGACAGCAATTGATTATAAAAGCATTAATCAAGCACATGGATTATCTGTAGCATGACATTGTGTGCTGTAGTTAAGCAATTTCACCTTAAATGTGATTGGAAAGGTTAATCCTGTTTCTCAAGACTAATTTAGACTTTGTATCAAACAATTCAGGACATGGTGAAAACAGCTGCAGCAAACAGGAACTGAAGAATTGTCTGCTTCCATTAGAAAGTCTTGTAAACTTTGGCTCTGAGAATGGATAAACAGTGGGTCTATAGGCATATCCTTCCATTTTTCCAAATTGAGTGAATGTTGACAGCTTTCCCTCTCAAGTCCCTGGAATTGGTCTCCCTCTTTCTGCAAGTCAAGAGAAATTTCTTTTTCACTATTTAGTATTCTCAGATAAAACTATCCACTGAGTTAATTTCTACCCTTGAAGGATTGTAAAGTCCTTTTCTGTCGTGCATTTACCCTTAGGATGTTTAACACAAACTTCTCCCTGGGCCAGCATGGGCAGGTTTCACTTGAGGAAGGCAGTGTCCAGAGGTGGTGGCATGCAACAACTGGAATCCAGACCCAGATCCCGGGGCAGCCCTGCTTTGATTGCTCTTTCTCATTAACACTCCCCTCCACGTTTTAGGGTAATGTGAGAGAAGCTAGCTCATGCAGGTATGGCACTTGCTGATAGAGAATGCTGCAATAAATACGTGTCAAGTGTATTGTAAGGTTGAGGTAATTTATTTTTATCTGGGGCTCCAAACAGGCTGATTATGCTATGAAAAATTAGGATATTCTGTTCCTTTCTCCATATCTGTTGTCACCATCTTCAGATAGTGCAATTTGCAATTAATAAAGTGATCTGTCATTGCTATTACAGTTAAAGTAATCACTAGGGAGCTTGGCAATGGTCACTTCAGACAGCTTGGGGAGCGGGGAGTGAAGGTCTGTGACAAAAGGCTTCAGCCCTGTCACACAGATTCAGGAGAGCTGGATACAGGAAAAAAACATGGACACTCAAACTTCCGTTAAATTCTGAATTCATATTCTGCCTGGTTTATTCCCCTCCTGGAGTGTTTTGCCATTTTATTAGGTCCATCTATGGAAAACCATTTTGGTTCCCCCAAAGTCTTTGGGTACAGCAGTGGTTTTCAGCCTCCTCTGACCAACAGGCAATATTGAAAAATAAATGTACTGAGGGGAGTATCTTGTTTTACTCCTCACATCTGCCTCCTGTTTAATTGTTTAATTTCCTGTTTCTGCAGACAACATCAGGGCACCATGCAGCCTGTAAATTATGAGCATGTATCACAGATGAAAGTCCTCACCTCAGAGATATAAATACCACAGATCAGAAGCAATAAAATCCAAAGAATAAATGCCAACACAGCACCAAGAGTGTCAATAACCTTTTTAAATGGAAGCCCTGTATCCCCATTACATTATCCTATATATAAACAAGAGCAATATAAAACTTCTTGTTGAGTAAGACTAAATGTTATAATGCTCCTCCCAAAGAGAAATGTGAAGCTTGGTGCCATTTACTGTTTCTGTTGATTGATTTTTTTCTAAATTGAAAGCGCTCTGCTACAATAAAAATGAGAAGATTTGTGCTCATACACATAAAGCAGATCAGTTACAAGCACTTCGGGTTTCTCAGATGTGACAAGAAATCGTGGTCCCAAAACACCCATTGCTGGAATTTCTCTGTTTCTGGTCTCTTTTTCAATTTAAAAATAATCTATGTGCATGTTCAACCAGCACAAATAAAGCACAATTTCAACATCTCATCAGCGTCACTGCAATCCTCCTCTGGAGAGCAAACCCCCGGGAAGAAATAGTGATGGGACTGACAGATATTTTATCATCTGTGCATGTCCTTGAAGTTGCCATGTAAGATGCAGTCTTCACGCCCTTGTCCTGGCACCACCATGGAGGCAGTGCCTGCTCCTCTTCTGCAGAGCTTCCCTTGCAGCGCCGTGTTGTGTTTGGGTGTACGAGGATGTGAGAGAAGGCAAGGGCTGGTGGATGCCCAGGCTGGAAGCAGAAAGATCACTCGTTTCTGACAACTCTCCGCTGCTCTTTTGTTTCCTTCTGTTTTACATGCCTCAGGCTGAGTTCTACTTAGTCAAAAAAAATAGATAAGTCCAAAATCAGGGAATATCTCTGAAGATTTGAATTAAGCAGGTATTTAACTCAGTTTGTTGTGGCACAAATCACGACATAACATTCAGGGCAGTAGTAGGACACCCACTGAAGGGGAAGACCCTGAAGTAATAAAGCCAAGAGGGTGACAAGTGGAGTTCAATGTCTTTGTCTCCTGACTAGAACTGTCTGTTAACTGAAATATGCCCCAAATTCATCTGACTGATATTTAGGCTTTAAATCAAGATGCCTAAGACAGAAGTGTCATCAGTATAAAGTTGTCTAACCTTGCATGCCCCCTCAGGTGTGGTTCACTGTTCCAACACCCCTTCATTCCACTACAAATATCCATCTCAAGACACCTCCCAGTGTTTTGTAATCCTTGAACTGTCTCATATCCAGTACAGTTTGTCAGCTTGACCTTTCTAATTGCTTATAAAGCAGCCTAATGATGATGATTCATGACCATGGGTGGAATAATTTTTTTTTTTAAGGGTGTCGAAATGAAAGCATTAGCTGCAGATCCAGATACCATCTTCCCCATAATTCCATGTCTTTAAATGTAATTAATCAAGGCTTTAAATAGAAATCATACATTTAATGTCACAATCATTATCTTTTCATTTAAATTTTTTAAATAATGAATTCAATTGACATATAAAATACTTTATGAACCCCTGCCTGTGATCACTGTCTGCTCACAGGTACTGGCAGAGGACAGCAAACAGTCTGTAAGTACATCTGTCAGCAAGTGCTAACATGGATCTGGCAACTGCAAGGGAAAGTATGTGCAGGGTATTTTCCTTTTATTCCTTTTTTTAGACCACTTTCTTATGTCTTTCAGAACTGACACAAGGAATACTAGAAAACAGTGTTTTATAATATTTTTTTTTCCCCTCTTCAGAATACACTCTTCCCACAGAGAATATTTTCTTCAAATCCTCAGCACAGGCTAACTATATTGGGAAGATTTGTAATTAGATCTCAGACAACTGCAGGGAGAGTGAGGCAGCAGATCTGCAGAAATACCTCTACAATGGAACATAATCAGAAATTTAAACTAAGGAGCAATGAACAGCTGCATGAGATAACTGCAGATTCATTCAAACAGTTTTCTACTGCTCATTTAACATCTATTACTGAAAATTGAAATGGGCAGGTCTCCGCTGCTGAAATTACCATTCTTCACTATTTAGGCTGATGACATGAGGAGCTTGAAAATGTTCTCTTACTGGCTCAGTCTACTCTGTGGAGACTGTGTATGAGGGGACACAGCTAAATATCAGAGGATAGCCAACAAAGAGGTCTAAGCAAATTATTACCTCATATTTCTAGGCATGGGTAATTTTGATCCTTTAAAGTTTGACTATTAATCTATGGTAAGGTAAAATGAGAGACTGGGAGAATTACGCCAGATTGTGATGAGATGAGTGGGAAAAAAGAGCCAAAAAATTTTGCCATCCCTTGCAAACATAACTTTAGATCTTATGCCAAAAATAATGCATTTAAATAAGTGCCTGTCAAGTAAGCAATGTTTATTCAGCCATTTGAAATTAATGACTCTCAGATGCTTGCCATAAAATATAAAGCTGGTAATATGAAAAAAATACATAAAGTGGAGAAAAATGATCCTGAAATAATGTTTTAGATTTACCTAACATGAGGGAGAATTTACTAAGAGAGAAAAATATTAAACCAAGACCAATAAGCTCACTTCTTCCTTCACTGTAGTGAAAGTGTTAATTTCAGGGTTTCTACTACTTTAATGGACAGGAATCTATGGAGAATCTTGTGTCTGTGCCAAATCTGTCGTGTGGCCAAACCAGCACTCGGGGAATAACAGGGGTGATTCTTTGGACTGAATTAATTTGGGTCAATATTGAAAACTGTTTCATAACCTTGCTGTAAATCTTTCGACTGCTGATACAGTGACAGCCTGCAATAATTCTCTTTTCTTATACCACGAGAACTTCTCAAGTCCCTATGCTTGGTTAGGACATTTTTGCATCATTTTGTGGCTACTTGTGGTAAGATCTTGACTGAAACATTGCCTGGAAAAATATATTAGTAATTTAGCCTAAAAACAAGCTAGTGCCTTTCTGCTCATATACCACAAGCACTACATAGTTGTTACCCAAAAGCCTAACAAGCTTTTTGCTTTCCATTTAAAATGTCCAAATACAAGTTCATACAGTGGTAAATTGAGATGCTAGTTAGCCTCACCTCTGCTGTCCAACACAATCTCATCCAGGACCCCTCCCCTAGATGAGAAGAAACATATATACAGTTATCGAACGTGTACCTGTAATTTCTGGGGTTAATTTACATTCTAACATAGCAATTTCAGCTGACATGACGTGGCAGGATTGGGATGCCACCAAGCTACACTGCTCAGTGAAGCATGTGTCAGCTGGAACAGCCGCTATTTAGGAGGTGTGTGACAGCAAGCTTGGGAGGGGAGAGGGTATTTCACAGGCAGTCACAACAGGCCAAACCTCTCCTCCAGCTTTTCAGCAGGGTTGCTACCATACTGGTACTAATATTTCAGAAGAGAAGGCTTTTCTTAATTTGCACCCCAAGTAAAAAGCAATACAAAGGGGGTTGTTGGGGGTTTTCTTTTTATTTTCCTTTTTTTTTTTCCCCCCTAAGTAAAGGAGCTTTGAGATTGATACAGTGTGGGGGAAATGAAATGGAGAGCATGCCAGATAAAAATGCCAGAGGCCAAATCAAACAAATGTCTGCAGTTGGCGCATAGATATTACAGCAATAGAAATATTATAGATTTTTTTCCAGCTCCAGGGACAGCTTATACATTTGCATTAAGTCTTTGATATGATACATAAGGGCAAGCAGAGCAAAGAAGTGCAGCTTTCCTGCTTGCAGGAGAGGGTCCTGCTGGTTTTCTTCGAGTCCCTGTGATATTTGCAGTCTCTCCCATGCAGAGGTCCTCAAGCTGGCACCAAGGGGAGCAGAGTTTTGCCATGATGGGTGATGGGAGCACCCCAGCTCAGGACACAGCCCCTGCTCGCTGCCAGATGTGAGTTCACTCACGAGGATGAGACAAACACTCAAACTAAGCAGGACTTGCCCTCTTTGCTCCCCACCTCCCAACCCCAACCACTGAACCTCTGTACAGCAGGTGGGCAGCATCACCACCCTCAAATTTAAAGGGAAAGAATTGGGTTTGTGGGGAGTTTTATTGTGTTGGGGCAGGCTAGCCATGCTTCAGGAGAATTAGAAATGCAACGTGCAGGTTATGAGTCCCCAGACAGTTTTAGACTGCAAGGTATGTCTTTGATTGGGCACACTAAGAGAAATGCAGCTGCCCAGATATATTTTGTGGATATAAAGTGGATTAGCAATTAGGTAAGATCTTCCTACTGGCATTTTTAAAAGCATCTAGACTTATAAAGTTTATGCATACTGAGAGACTGTACCCCCTGAGGACAGAGTAGACCTGAGGGTTTGGAAGTTTTAAGCTTGAAATTTCCCATTCTTATCTATAGGCACTTATTAGGCTTAATTGCAATTCTGAGCACATTTTTCTTTCACTTACAAATCTATTCCAGTAAATTGTATTCATAGTACCTTATTAAGATTAGTAAAAAAAAAACCCTGCACACCACACTGAAAATGAATTTTAATCAAGCCCCCACCCCAAGTGTTTTTCTGAGAAAAAAAAAAATGGGGGAAAAGATTGAGGTCATCAGCCAGAATAAAAATCAGTTGTTGGTGTAGAAAATGATATGCTCTTGTGACTTAGTGAAATAAAAAGTAATACATCTGAATATCTGAAAAAGAAGACTAATCTTTTCCTGAGCTACCTAATAGTCAGACTTTCCTTGCTAACAATACCTTCTTTTTACAGGGACTAAAACGTTATTTAAACAATTATATGCTATTAAGTAAAAGATGAATTACAGAGAAAATTGCACCATTAGTAAAATTTAAGTTCTTAACTTCATGTAATAAAAGATGGTAACCTTTTTGTAATGGCATTTCAATTTACCATTTGTTATAAAAGTCTAATTTAGAAGGCAAAATGAATTCTGGTTCCAGTCTTATTACTCTGGCTGTTACATTTCTATGCAAGATGCAATTCATAATACAGCTCCAGAAAAATTAATGAAGACTCTTTTAAAATAATGTAAGATTTTGGCTTGAGCACTGAAGTATATTAGAGATGATACCCCTGTTTAAAAAGGAAATATATTTATACATATATAAAAGCCAAGGAAATATATTTATACATAAAAAATACAGACCAATTCAGATATTTAAAATATGTCAACTATCAGTCTTTTTTTTAAATAGAAGCCTGGAATGGTTTGGCTCCCCTGGACTAGGTCCATGCTTTGTGCTGGGATCCCAGAGCTGGATGCAGCATTTCAGGTGGGGGTCTCATGAGAGCAGGGTAGAAGGGCAGGATCACCTCCCTCAACCTGCTGCCCACAGAGCTTTGATAAAGATGTTAAACAGCTGAAGGCCCAGTACTGACCCCTGAGAAATGCCGCTCATCACTGTCTCTATTAGCCTTTCAAAACATCCTAAGCTTTCAGTTAATTTTTGTAGTACCTGCTCACGATTTGGTTCTTTCATTCCCTCTATGAAATGCTGTTTCTAGTTCATTAGGTATTGCAAGTAACCTAATTTTTTACCTTAAAGTAGAGAAAATAAACTTTAGATTAAAATTTGGAGAAAATATAGTGAGTAATTGTTTTTATTTTCAAATTATTATTATTACTACCAGCTTGAAAATGAGCCATGGCAAGGAGCACTCCAGACCTGTTTTCACACAGTTTTCCATCCTTGACTCACATTTATTGCTTCCTTCTGTCACTAAGACAGTGCAAAGGGGAAAAAAAAAAATCTTAAAAACTGACCTAATACAACAACTTTTTTAGAGTTCTATCAGAACAGGTTATTTCTGAATCCAGTGTGTTACTTTCAGAACTGGAGAGAACTGAAGCTTTCAGAAATGGAGATGTGTTTTGTAAATTGACTCACACTTGTCTTTATTTTCACCATTGCTGCCCTGTCTTGACGGTGCCCTTCCTTCATGCTTCATAACTGTCATGTTAATAGCACTTCATTAGTAAGAAGGCATCCTTAATTTTAAAAATAACTGAAATTTCCAAGTAAAAAGCCTGAAAATCTTTCTCAGCCAAACAGAGAAGGGACAATGCCTGAAACAGCCCAGTCCAACAGTCATTTCTCCACGAAGCTGTCACCATTATAAAGTTAACACGAGCACGCAGAGGTACCTGAGACACTCCAGCGTGTTACAGGAGTTCTGGTACTAGAGCAAGTAATGACCTTTGGTATTTCAAAGCTATTTGATGGAGGGAGAGCACACACCTACATGCTGTACCATCTTAAAAGGCTGAATTCTTAATGCTGACAGGTATTCCTTAGTGAGATCTCACAAAACAAGACATGGTATCTTAAAATCCAGCCAAAGAGCATTTTAGAATAAAAGACAGAAATGTAGTTTCTGTCTGCTGGGGAACCCCTTGCTTCTCACATTCTGCTTTGCTTCAGTGTTCACAGGATCTCCAAATGTAACAGAAACTAAATGTTGGTCATTACTTCCTAATATTTTAAGCTGACTAGAGTTGAGCTCTCATCTCTATCCTGCTCATTACTGAAGAGAGGTTAGCATCTGTCTTCTCATTCTGATTAGGTCATTTAAAACACCTAGCAAATATAAACTTATAATAACTCCAAACAGAGACTAAAAATTATTTGTGATTTTTTTTCTTTAGGTTGGCTGATTTGTAGGTTATTGGTTTTTGGGGTTTTTCGGGGTTTGGCATTTTTGGGGGGTTTTGTTGAGGGTTTCTTTTATTATTAAACACCTTGGACCTGTGCCTTGGGAATTAAGATGTGCACTAGACAGGAGAATTCAGTCCACTGGTTGTGCAGGTTATATGGTTAGGCAAGCAGCTCTACAGGATCTCCTTTAATAATATCTGAAATTTAAGGGGAAGGTCTTCAACTTTGCACAATGAAAAGCATAGATCTCTGTAATCAGAGATTATACAGTCAATGACCGTATTTTACAGAATAATTTTCCTGTTCATGAACAGACAGGAATTCCTGATAATGGTGCGTCAATGCTGGGTTTTGGGGTTTTTTTGTAGAAGATACATATTCATCAGGTATCACCCTGATATTACTATGATTTGTTTACAAGGGCAATAGAACCATTATTCCTTTCTGGACAATCCTTAGGGGTGCTGCATTCTTGTGTAAGTCTTGATTAGAAACAACGAAACTAACTTTGTCCTCAGATTAACAAAAGAGATGTAAAAATGTGTAATAGAATTTGCCTCATCAATAATTTGACACCTGTTTTTTTTGGGGTGTTTTTCAATATTTTTAAGTCTGTGTTTGATGTAGGTAGGGATACTCTGGAATACTCTAATATAAGGAGAATATGATAGACTTCCTCATCAAGCCGTCTTAATTTTATAATAAACCAAAAATCTTATACAGATGTTGGTACAAGAGTCGTACTCTAAAGGAGACCATTATTAACAAAAACCTGACGGAAAAATATTGCTAACTTAAACCATGGCCTACATTTTCATCTTTCAGTGTGTGACAAACTCTTTAGTTTCAAGCCTTTACTTCTCTATCCACTGCTGATAAAATGTTATTAACAAGCATTTGACTGCAAAGAGAGAAAGGATATTTACCCTCAAAGGACATTTCAATAATTGTATGGATTTAATATGCTTAATATTAATAGACCTGGCAATATTAGACAGAGATAAAAGTATCTGTGTCTAGTCAGTTGTAACTAAACAAAGAGAATAAAAATTATTGAAGTGTTTTGTAACAGCTGTGTGTCTTTACAAAAGAAAACAAAACTCTGTTGTACAAACATTCTGGCATACTTGAAGATAATCTGACTTCTAGCCATTTAGGAAATACAGATTACGTAAAGAAATTATAGGCTGACTGGAGAATTTTAGCCATGAAGCAAACATTTGCATGCATTTGGTTTCTCAGGACAGGTTACACAATCACAGGTTTGGAAAAGGTGCCGGTTTCTTCACTCTCTGCTGGTACCACTCTAGATTAGGAATACAAAATATGATGCAGTCACACTCCAGTGACCAGATGCTCTGTTGATACCAGACATCTCAGACCACCTGTTTTCACATCCCCAAACACACTTTAGTCTGTCATTCAAAATAGGCTTGTGCTGCAATTTGGCATTGGAAATCACTGTTGCTCTGGCACTGAGCCAGACCAAAGCACAGCACACATTTATCTGTCAGTAAAATCCAAGCAAAACCATGAAAAGGAACTAAACCTACACTTCCATTTTTATAAGACAATGTTCGGGAAAAGACAGAGAGAAAAAGGAGGAAAATGGTGGAAAATAAGTGAAATGGCTATATCTCTGCATAAGTTTTTGTCAACATTTTAAATTGCAAATAAGTTCCTAAACATCTCAGCCGCTCTGTCTCTCATAATTCTCCAGATGATCCACAAAACACATGCTCATCACAATGCCATGAACATGCTACAAAACTGGGATAATCCCAAGGGAGGTACCAGCAATCTCACTCTTTCCTGATACAATTCCTAGAGACAAGAAAATCCATTACCACCATCTTTTATACCAGATACATACTAAGGAAAATCTTTGTAATATTCTAACTTCCTGTAATATGGTCAAAGTTTGGGTTTTTGTACTTCTACCTTTGAAAATTCAGATAATTGGATGGATGAATGGATGGATGGATGGATGGATGGATGGATATAAAACACAGAAAGCAAAGGTCTTATGTGTAGGACTTCTGCATCTCAGCAGAGGGAGAATTTCATTAATCCGGCAACTCAGCTGCAATAGGGACATGTGGAATCTAGAAATCCTGAAGTAATGGAGAAATTACTCTTTTCTATTTCTAAGCTATCCAACTCTACACCCCCCCTAAGAAAATATAGTGTTTTAACACTATCTTAATACTTCCTTCAGGCAGAGCAGTGGGGTTAGGTTAAAACACAGGCAAATCCAGACAAAGCCTAATCAGTCTGGCTTTAAATTCTCTTATTAAGATGTAGTATAAATGTCAGAGCTGTGCAGAATAGTTGCACTTGGTGAAAATCCATCAGCTACTATAGGCAGACAATTTTTAGCTGATGCATTTACACACAGAAGAGGATATATAACCTTTTACAAAACCTTACTTCTCCTGGCATCTTCTGCTCTCATGTTTTGTGACAATAAGGTCACTGAATTGCGTGATGTCCTTATGCTCCCGGCAGCGTCCCTCACTGGAGCTGCGTGGTGCTGGGGACGTGGTCCAACTGGACAGCAAGCACTGTCTCCTTGACTTGCCTGAGGCTGAGTGACCTGGCTCTGGTTATCAGAGGACACCAGCACTTTCACAGAAGGAATCTCCTCAGCCGAGAAAGTCAGTGGAGGTATGTGTGCCTGGACAAGCCCTCAGAAGCAGAGGGCACTGTGAGTGAAGGACCGGGGATCTCCTGCATGTTGACAGGCCCCCGTTCATGTCCTGAATGTTCAGTCTTTGCCTTGTGAAAACCCTTTACGTGTATTCCTCTGAGAGATGAACTCCTGAGAATTTCTGGCATTAAAATCAAACAATTTCCTTATCCTAGGAGTACTGAAATAACTTCTTGTCCAAAGTACAGAATCATTTTCTTTTTCCTTTTATTTGCATTCTTTTATTTTTTTCTAGACCCATGGATGCCTGTTTACCTGGTAGATCAGTAAGTGGAAGAAACACTAGAAGAAAAATGAGAATACATTAATAAAGGTAATTGCTGCAATTATTGTTTTCCCCTTTTTTCTTTTCATTTGTGTATTTGGTTTACCAGCTGTAAACTGTAGTGGGATTCTAACAACCGTTCCCATCTCCCTGTGATGCTGGAGAGGGAGGAGTTAGAGCTGGGAAGGAATGGGAGGGGAGTGGGGGGGAAAAGAGTTTTTAAGACCTTATTTTGCTTCTCATTATCCTGCTCTGATTTTGCTAGCAATAAATTCAATTAATATCTATTGATCTAGTCTGTTTTGCCCATGACAGTATTTGGTCAATGCTGTCTCTCTGTCCTTATCCCAACCTGAGAACCTTTTGTTATAATTTCTCTCCTCTGTCCACCTGTGGAGGGGAGTGATGGAGAGGCTTTGGTGGGTGCCTGGCATCGAGCCAGGATCAGTCCACTACAATTTTCACTGAACAAGTTTAACTGCAACATTTAATATGCCCTTTGTGGAGTCTGGGAGCTTTCTGCTTCCTCTCTATGCAGAAATAAGTCTTACCTTCTCTAAGGCATCATGGGTATTTTTCCCAAAAATAATTAATCATGAAAAAATATGGGAAACTAAAAAACCAAAAATAATTACATAAATAATGTAATTTTGTTCAGCAAAGCAAAAACCTCTGCTTACTTTTGGCAACAGTTTGCAAAATACATTAGGGAGAATATTTTACACAGCTGACTTAAGACAGCCACTAAGATTATTGTAGAGCTTGTTCTCATATATCCTCACTTCTCCAGCAGGAACTGGCAGTCCCCTGAGGGAATGTCACCTGGAACAGAAGGCTTCAAAGCCTCCTCTGTGAATTCCTATGAATCCTCTTACTGTGGCTCATGCACAGAAAAACTGAACATACTCCTAAGATATACTGACTCCTTGGTTGTGGGATTTTTTAATTTTTTTTTTTCTCAAAGGAATCAACAAATACTTTTCTTTACTCTAGTCAGCATTCTGGCAACTTATTAAAACCATCATCCTAAATGAAAATTTTAAGATATTTTAAAATGGATAAACTGCTACGTATACTGCTCAGGAACAAAATATTAATAAAGTTTTGGGATAATTTTTTTCTCTCTTGGTTCTGTGAACAAGAAGAAATCTACCATCTGTATCCCCCTGTTCATCAGTTTATCATCAGGATCTAGTGCATCAAATTTTGCTCAGAGGCACTCTGTGTAAGATTTGCAGAGAGTTCAGTCTTTTGTTGCCTGCAGCTGCCTAAGTGTACGTGCTCAAATTGTAATCCATCCACAGCTTTATGTTGGAGGAATGTCTATTAAGTTGTTTAAGCATCCAATATTTTTTGTTACTTAACATTTGCTTAGGCGACTCATGGCGCTGTTTTCGTGCCTAAGCCTCAGGAATCCTTGAAGGTTTGCTTCCAAATCAATTGCCTACCAGGCCACATGGTAAAACCAAAGAAAAAAGAAGAAAAAGAAAAAAAAAGAAAAAGAAAAAAAGAAAAAGAACAA
>WEIT01004356.1:58840-80733 GCA_013389985.1 Dryoscopus gambensis | reverse complement strand
GAGAGCGGGGCCGGAGCCCGGCCGGGCTGGGCGAGGGCAGCGGGAGCGGGGGGGCGGTCTGCCTGGCCTGTGCTTCGGGCTGCCACGGAGAGTAGGCTGGGAGGAGAGAAATCCCACCTAGCCCACAGGGAATGAACGCCATTGCCTGGTCCTCAAACTTCCCTGTTTCATCCTAGGAATGAAAGGATGCAGGATGGGGAAGGAGTCGCAGCTTCCCAAACCACATTAGTGTTCAGTGGGTTTCAGTTGCCTTCCTTGCCAGCTCGTAGGTTTGCCCCGGCTCTGTAATCTGTTTTGCATCTGCGATACCCTATTGTTGGTAACCCTGTGCATCCCCAGCTTTTAGCTGTGCACGCTGTCATTTGCATCAATGTGAGTCTGTGCAGAGTGTTTTTTTTATGAGAGGGATGGGGCAGAAAGGAAGGGTCCCACCAGAGCAGTGTATTCCCTAGAGATCGCAGTGATTCAGAGAGACGGGAGTGCTCAGGGAGTACTGGAGACCTTTTGTGCCTCTGCCAAGGTCAGAGTTTCCAGGAGGAATTCAAAACTCTTCACAGGGCTAATGGAGGGAGGTGGCTCATGTGAAGTTTCTTGGCTGAAAATTATGCTTCCTCCCTGGAAAATAACTCCATTCCATGCAGTACTCTTTTGCAACTGTAAGACCAGGCAACTGGCTTCCAGGCAAAACACTTCTAAAAAAGCCTTTTCTTTTAATTTTTTCCCTTCAGGAACATCTAAAATATTATTATGTGGCAATGAGCAATTGCACTGAGAGAAGAAACTGTGTGGTCTGAGAAGGCAGAGTGTCTAGGAAAAGAGTAATAGATAGCAGCATAGTTGTCATGTCAGTATTCCATTTTTTCTTTTCCAGTAGGTTTTTGCCTTGGCATTTTAATTTTGCCCATATTTTCTCAGTCACTGCCTGCTACAGAGGTGCTCAGTGAGCACTATGAGGTAGAGGAGGGCCTAGGAGCCTCATGGGTCTCCTGGCTTGGTGTGCAGCTTCCTCTGCCCCTGCTCTGGAGTGTTTAAATGGCAAATTCTCATTTATTTGTTCTTTCTGGGCTGGGAAAACCTAACGGTTATTCCAGTCCTGAGGCGGTTGCAGAAGGAGTTGAGCAGACCTGACTCGTGAATGGTCAGACTTGTGGTGCTCTGGAGAGTGCTGCCAGCGGTGATGGTCACCAGGTTGTGAATCAAGCACAGCTGGGAGCTGTGATCCCAGACAGAGAATTGTCAAAACTGATAAGTCAATGACCCACTGGCTATTTTTCTCCCAGAGAGTTGCATGCTCTTAATTATGTGATAAACCCTTCTTGAGAAAACACATCTCTAAACCTGGTTAGGCCTCTGCCTTGTGACCACAGATGTCTCTGAGAACCTGCAGTGCTTTCTCTAGAAATTTCTCAAGACATTCTCTGACTGGGTCCCTAAAACAGATGCTGTTGTCTAAAAATTAAGGGTAGATAGAGACTTTTCCCACCCTTTGCAACTGTTTTGACAGGGTATTATTTTCCTCTTGAGCAGTTTTTTCTTATGACTATGTCTTCACTGCTTATTTTCTTCCACTTAAATATTTGTCATAGGAGCAACCAGTTGGAATTTAGAGACTTTGCTATTGTACTAATGAGATGGAGAAGCAAAGGGGCTGTAGAGATAAAAAGTGCGTTTTCTTTTTTGAGCAAGTGGTTATGATGTGTTAGGAATAAGGAAATGCTGGGAATATACTCTAAATAATTAGCTGGACACAAAGAGCAGTTCAGGTGTGTCCTGAGCAGTACACTGAGTTTCTCGTAGATGTTTTATAAACATGAGGAATTTATTGCATGAGGTAGGAGATTGTTCCTGAGGCATGATGTAAAGATGGTCTGGCTGCGCAGGAGTAAAGAAATGTGCTGCTTTTCCCTCATGTAACAGCAGAATAAAGACCTGTGGGCCACAGAAAATTGACCAACACTAATGTGAGTTAGTGGAATCAGTTTTTTACGCCTTTATATCCGTTTATTTTCCACCACCATCCCCATTTGGAGGAACGTGATCCCTTTTGTGGCTGGAAGAGCGACATGAAGCCAAGTATGCAGACCTTTTTCAGAGTCCTGGATGTGCCCTTTGTGCTGTATGCTACTGCCTCTCAAAGACCCTTTCAGGTGTCCCTTGGGGTTTATGTGGGTTCTGAGTGTGGAGAATGAAATGCAAGAAATCGACCTGTTGAATCAATTGCAGTGTTTACTTTTCCAGATTGATTCTCAAAAGCTTTGACAGTGTTGCAGAAGAGATTTGTGCTGCTTCCCATCATTGCTGAGCTGTGTGTTTGTTGCTTCTTCATAGGCATGTATAGTTGGATAAATTTTGATTTATTTTAGCGTGTTCCTGACAAAGTTCTCAGTAATTTTATAGGTCTAATCCTATCATAAAGGATGAAGACATCCATCAGGCCCACTCTGGGGTTGGAAGGGGTGTAGGCCTGAAGGACTTCAAAGAAGGGATCTAATCTTTGCTATGAAATGGTATCTGCATCAGCTGTTTCTTTTTCTCAAAATTAAAAACAAACACCCCCCCCCCCCCAAAAAAACCCCAGAGCTGGAGATTCTGCATCCCAGATAACCTGTTTCAGTATATCACCACTTTGGCATTATGTTTATTTGTTTCTTCATAATCACGCTAAATCTTGTTTACCATTTGAACTGATGTGGAGGAAGAGTTGAGCACTTTCTCCCTTTCTCGTGACTTTTAATGTATGCAGGCTGTTCTGTTCCTGTGGTGTTATCTTTTTAAATCTAAACACACCCAGGTCCTTGGTCATTTTTCCAGGTTATGCTCTCTACACTCTAATTGTTGTTTGTTTCCACTGCAGTGTCTCAGATTTTTGCATGTGTTTTATGAGGAAGAATATGTGGGGCTGGATGTGGTCTGTTGGCTAAAGTCTGACCTGTGTAAGGCCTACAATGGCACCACTACTATGTCCCAGGATGACATTTACCCTTTTGTAGCAACGTAAGCCTGCTGGCTTGGAACTAATTTCTCAGTCAGTGTATGCTTTTTCTTTGTGGCATGTTGGAATTACTGTTCTGTCAGTTCCATTTTGTTCCACACCTGCCTCCCCTGCCCTTAGTGTACTATTTCCTACTGATCTTTACTGAGACCCGTTTGATAGCAGATTATAGGTAGGGGGTGTGGGGTTCCTGCAGCCAGATCAAAACACTGCAATAAGATGCCCCAAAATCTTGAGCTGGTTTGAACTTGCTGTGCTGAGGGATTTTACTATTTTTGTTGTAAGAAAAAATTGATAGCATTAGTGGTCCTTGCACAACAAGCCAAGCCAGTGTCTTCATTGATTCCTTTTTGCATCCCTGCTCCTGATGTCTGTGGTCACTGTGCTTGGAGATTGGTGTTCTCCTTCACAAGGAGCCATGGGACCCGCTCCCTTAATTTTTTCTTGATTGCTTTTGATTGCAGCTTGGCCTTCCTCCTGCAGTGTTTTTGTTCAGGGACTAAAATTGGCAAAGAGCTGTGAGTTTAAAAAAGTAGTTTTTCCTGCTCATTTGTTCCGATGCTGCTCACTGGTGGAGTCTGGTGTGAGCACGGAGAGGCGATGCTTCATGAAGCAGGGGGGGACAAGGGGCAACACCACCATTTTCATCCACAGTGAGCCCTTAGATTGGCTCCAACACCAAGAATTTTGTCTTGAGAATTTCAGGTCCCTTTCTATCTGGCTGTTACTTAATGCTTTGATATCTTTATCAATTTCTTATCTTATAGGTAACTACAAACTGATCATTTAATTTGGTCAAGAATCCTTCAGAGGATTGAGGTTACTGGTGTGTAACTTCTCCCACCTTTTTTTTTCCTTTTATAAAGGTAGGTGAGGCATGATGCTTCTCCAGCCTTCTTGTGGCCTTCCCATACTCCTTTAAATTTTCAGAGATGGTCACTAATGCTTCAGAGATTAGACTGGTTTCTTACATGCTTTCGGGTGAATGCGGTTATTATTTCTCACTCAAGAGCTGTTTTGTGAACATTTGTTAGGTCTATCTTTTTCTAACCCACCCTTTTCTTCAATTTCCCAATTAATTTTGCTTGTCACATTTCACTTTTTCTTCTGGAGATTGAAGGAACATTTGTACTTCAGCCTTTACATCATTTGCTTTCCTTCCCTGTTTGTCAATGAGTGTGATTATTTTTCTCTTCTAACATGCCCTCTTGTCCAGTTTTCTTGTGACTGCAGAGCTCTTATTAACAGCTGTGCTGATTTTGACTAAGAGACCATGTAATCCAGTATCCTTCTACAAAAGCATAAAAACAGGACAAGTAGATATGGTATTCAAGTACACTTCCAGTCTCCAACTCCTCTCATATCAGGGAATTTCTTGAGCCTAATGTGATCTGTTTAACCATTAACTATCAATAGATTTGTCTTTCTAGTACTTTTCTTGTCCTTTGATGTAAAATTTTTCATCGTTTTTGGAGAAGTGCTACCACATAAGTTACCTGCTGATGAAGTGTCACATTTGTTTTGAAGCTGACCCTGACTGGCTCCATGTGGATGGGTGTCAACACTTGTGTCTGATGAGATGGTGAACAATCTACCCTGTTCCCCGTCTTTTCACCACTCATGAGTTTACAGACCTCTGTTATGTTGCCTGTCTTGCATCCTAATTTGCTACAGGGGTGCTGTTCCATGGCAAAGAGAAGACTTACCTGGTAGCATCTCTGGTCAATACCTTTTTCTGAAGCCTTGGGACACTGAAGGGCAAGAACAAGGGTACCTGGAGTCCTTGTGCAGCCCATCTGAAGGGAAATAGTGAAAGCCAGATGCTTTCCCAAGATGTCTTATGCAGTTGCATACACTCGTTGATAAACAGCCTCTCTGTCCTTTAGTGCTGTGTTGAAAATAGGAAGAGTTTCAGGGGTTCCTTATGGGTATTCATACCTGTGCTAAGACACTGAAGGGAGGGGTTGGTGTGGCCAATGCCTTTCCTCTGGGATGGTGGGACAGAGGGTTGAGCATGTTTTCAGGACTGCTTTCCCCTTCTCTTTTCAGAGATTGGCCAGCCCGGCTGAGACCACTTAGCAATGACAAAACAAAAACTTCTGCTTGATGGGACACTCTCCTTGTTTCTGATTGCGGCCTGTGAAGCTCAGCAGCTCCCGAGGAGCCATGTTGCTGCTAGTTCCGGCTCTCTGTGTGACAAGGAGGCGGAGTCCTGGGGACACCTGTTCAGCAGCGAGCGGCTGGATGCTTGGATCTGTTCCCTCATCGGTTCAGTCATGGTGGGGCTGAGTGGGGTCTTCCCCTTGCTGGTGATCCCCCTTGAGACAGGAGCTGCGCTGCAGTCAGAGGGTAAACCTGCCAACTGCATTGGCCTTTCTGAAGCCAAATGTCCTGGGATGGGACAGAGCAGCACAGTGGTGCTTGTCACAGAAATGTTGTTCTCTAAAATAGAAAGTCTGTTTTCGGTGCTTTAATCCATACCTGAGAATTTGAAAAGGAGTCCTTTGACAAATGTAAGCCCTGGATGGAGCTTGTACAAATTGTTTTTCACCCTCCTTGGTCCAGGACCCTCCACTTCTGTCCCAGCCAAGTGGTGCAAGGGCTATGTCTTGCACTCCATTTGGTTTGTGCTGTCTCCTTTGAAAGCCTGCTTTGCAGATGCCTCCAATTTGGGTTTCTTTGTGCAAAATCTCAGCTGGAGATGTTTTGATTCCTGGCTGAGTAGTGATCAGTTTTTTGCTTCTTTTTTCTTTTTAATTTTTTTTTTTTTAGCTGGGTCACACCGTTTGAAGCAGTTGTTGAGTTTTGCAATTGGTGGACTACTGGGAAATGTGTTTCTGCACTTGCTTCCTGAAGCCTGGGCCTACACATGCAGTGCAACAACAGGTATGAGGGTCTTATGTGTCTGGAAGCAGCTTGTGCTGTGCCTACTGCTACATGTTTTGAGTCTGTTCCATCTTGAAAGCCCAAGACCAGCCAGTCTGGGTCAGCCCGAAAACTAGTCTAGGCTGGTATCCTTTCTAAAGCAATATATAAAAGCAAATGCCTAGGGAAGGATGTGAGAATAAAAAAAACCTCACACGTAATACTTCATCTTTGTACTCAGCAGTCCTCCAAAGACTTTGAAATTAGAGGCTTCCTCAGCTGGCTGTGGTTTCTTTATGTTTAGTAACTTGGAATGGTTTTCTTGTCTATTGACTTTCCCTATCTTGCCTTGGACTCACATAAATCTCTGTTGATTTTCCTTTGTCCTTTCTTTAAGGAAAGGGAATGCTTCTTTAACCTGATGGTTATGAATGTGCATGTGGTCTGGTACCTGACCATGTTCACCTTAGTTGGGGATCAGGTGCACCTTTTTAACAAATCTGTCCCTAGAACAGTGTTACTCATAGAGCCTCTTTCTTGGCACTAACTGGGGCCCCTGGGTGCTTTAATCTGTAGGAGCTCATGTGTTGCAATCTTTGCTCTATGACAAATCATGGAACGTTGCGTATAGAGCCATAATTAAGATTGGAGAGTCGGGCAGAGAAAGAAAAAGGAAATGTAGGTGACAGAAACTTGTGCTTGCCAGCAAACTAAACACTGTTTGAGTTGGTATAGATACTGTGGTATCAGTGTAGCTCCTTCATGCCTCAAATAGCCAAGGTTGCTGAAACCTGTAATGTTTGTATCTCTCTGCTTCAGCAAACTGGTATCACAGAAGGCAAGTGCTGCTGCATCCCACCTGTTGAGAAACCAAGAAGTCATTTCCCTGTTGAAAATGTGAGAGAGGAAAGATGGTGCCCTGGGTTTCCCAGACTTTCTTGCACCTGTGTCCTGGGGTTTCAAATGCTGGGCCTTTAGTCTTCTTCTTCCTCACAGCTCTAGTGCTGTCAGCGGAACCTGCTGTCCTTTTTTTCACCCCTTTCTACAGTGGTTCCCAAATCACTCTGTCTTCCTGCTCAAGCTTGTTTGCTTCTGCCAGACTGTCCTGAAGCATAAAGGTTTCCTTGACCCATGTAAGTCCTGTTACAGAGTCGTTCTGTTCTTTCATTGCAATGCAATTTCCATTTCTGCAGTGAGGCTGAATGGATTATTATCTCACAAGCTTGGATGTAATTGAAAAGAAAGTTTATAGCTTTGGGCTTAATAACTTGCTGAGGTGTGGCAGAAGGGGGAAGGTGAGTCTGTAACTCCACTGATGGCAGATTTCATGTCAGGGCTTGCTGCTCAGTAGGTATAGCTGCTGGATTTTTGTTGATGCAATATTCACTTGCCTCTGGAGCTCGGGGAACTTCCCAGTGTTGTCAGGAAATACTCTGGGTTGAGCTAGTGCAGAAAAAGGGATGATTGCTCTCACTGAGTGTCTCAAGATGATGATATCTGTTAGATCAAGAATGAGCAAGTTAAACTAATCTGTTTTGAGATGTCTTTACTCCTCTTACCTCGCAGGGAGTTTTTCCATTGTCATTTATTTTTTTGTCTTGGGACTGCATGAAAAACTATGTACTTAATAGAGACATGAAGATTTCTATTTTGTCCTTCAGGAGAAGGGCAGAGCTTTCAGCAGCAGAAGCTTCTGGGTCTCTGGGTGATCATTGGTTTCCTCACCTTCCTGGTGCTAGAGAAGATCTTTCTAGAGAAAGAGGAGGAGTATCCTGACGTGGTAAGTTAGCAGCCTGAGGGGAGGGAGTGCTCTTATATTTGAAGCTCTGTACTAAACACCTCCTCTGCCGTGACAGCATCAGGAAATGATCCTGTAGCTCTAAGTACCTTGTCATTGCCCATTGCCACTTTTTTGCCACTGGTCTGTAGGAGTAGGTTTCATCTTCAGGCTTTTGTTTTGTGGTTTTAACTGAGATTTCTCACTTCTGGTTTAGTTTTGTTCTTCATGTGGTAAGTGTAAAAGAGAGCTCCTCTTTTGTGGGGACTGGGAGCTGGAGCACTCTGCAAATGAGACTTTTGCTCAGAGTAAGCTTTGAGGGGTGACAGCTTGCTGATGCATGTTCGACTGACCCATCATGACTCATTCTCTTTCTGAGTCCTCAGTCAGGACGAAGGCCAGCCTTCTTGAAGATATTTCTTCTTGGTTATGTCCTGGACCAGGTGTTTGTTTGGGTAACTTTGTCTGGTAGGAGGGGTTTATGGTTGGCCAGGTGATAACTAAGTTCAAAGGAGTCACCCAGCTGCAAAGGGGAGACGTAGGCGAGGTACCAGAAGGTGATTCCAAGATAGAGGAGAGCACCTAGTCTTCAGACATCTGCACAACTCCAAGTTGCAGCTCCTTTAGACTGTTCAGTCCTTGCTGTGCCATGACTTTTGAGAGGTGAAGCTGCAGGTCAGGCACTACATAAGAGCAATTAGGTGCTAACTTTGACTGAATGTGAGACTTCAATGCCTGAAGAACTTCATCTTCTCATGTAGAGAGAGGCTGAAATCCTAGATAAATACCTTGTTTTTTGGAAGATGATGATCCAGGCTATAGTGTAATTCTGTAGACTTAGTTATTCTGATGCACTGAGGAGAGCAAGGTTCTTTTCCCTCCCATCTTCTGCCCAGAGGAAGTTGTACTTCTCTGGGCAGCAGCTGCTAACAGGAGGGGCAGGCTCAGTCCCATATCTTTCTAGTGGAACTTGACCCATGCCAAGGGACTGTGACTCCAATTCCTCCTCTTTCTGTTTCTCTTGAGGATTAGGAGGTCTTAGGTCTTTTTGCCTTTCAGGGCTAATGTCACAATGCTCTCTGAATCTGTCTCATTTCTGGCAGTTGTTATTAAACTGGGGTATCAAAGCTGCTGATTCACATTGTAAGGACAAAAGGATTTAAGGGTGAAGGTTGGATTTCTGATCCTGATTCATGCACATTCATCACTGAAAAAAAATCAGTGACAAGTTCGTTTCCCCTGATTTAGGACTGTGATTCCAAAGCACCATCTGGAAAGATTCCCAATGGAAGTGGCTGCCCCCTGCCGAAGGTGGCAGGCCAGTCCCAAAGAACACGAGCTCAGTGTAATGGCTCCTCTCTCCAATCTGGTCCAAAAAACAACAGAATCAAGGTAAGAGACCCACAAACTCCCCTTCACTTTTTGTCAGGAATTGTCTGTGGGAAGAACCATGCCTGAGTGGGGAACAGAGTGTTTGAGTTGTGCTTAATTTTGCTCTGTCAAAGTGTCTGTCCTGGTCACAGCAGGGAGGAAATAGCAGACTTGGAGAAAATCTACACTGCAGCTTATGCAGAAGAGGCAAAGTCAGTATTATAAAGGCATAAGTCTGATGATACATGTTTTATCTGAATTCTGATACCAAAATACAGAATTCCATGTTTTGTTACTCTGTATTTTATAGTCAATATATTTTCATTTGCTTAATTTTTACACCATGATTTCTCTGTGCTCTACTGCCTGCATTGTACTGATTGGGAGCTGCACTTTCCCTTTTAAGGCACGTTTTGGAAGTGTTTTGACACCTTTAGGAAGTGTGTTGAAGCTGCTCAGTGTAGAACTTAAAAGTTCAGTTTCTCAGATTATCAGTTTATCTGCTGCCAAAAAGGACTTCTTGTCCACTTCTGTCTCCAAACCTGTATTTCTCGTCGCTTCCTTTGCACTGGACCTCATCTGACCTCACAGTGAGCCTATTCAGGGAGCTAAACAGGCAAAGAATTTGCTTGTCTACACCCACACACCCACCTCCCACCCCCTGGTCTATTTCTCTCCTAACTTAAACTTCTTGAATCAGCTTGGCATGTAGACAGGCAGCCTGTAGTGCTGGAATAAGGGAGATCAGCAAGCTCCTAGGACTGGAGGTGGAGGAGGAAAAGGAGTCCTGTACCATTGGGAAGTGGATAACCTTTACATTGGCCTTGCTTTCAGTTCAATGTTACTATCTTTGTACTGTGGAAAACCCTCTTCTGGGTGAACATTACAAGTGGGAGAGTAACAACCACTTTGGTGAAGGAGAACCTACAATTTGAGTTTGAAAGCCCGTAAAAATATGCAAGATTGTATGAGAGTAGCTATGAACAGAAAGTGCTTGCATGAACTAGCCCAAAGCTGGATATGTGGTCAGGCAGAGGCTCTTCAGTCTTTCTATTTTAAAATCTGTTTTGCTGTAACTTTATAGCTCTTCCTACAGAACATGAAAGTTATGCTGAGGTCACTGAGTATTTTTGACATCTGTCACATTCATGTAATTTGTACATAACACTGCACAAACGGCAAGGTGCCATGTGGATGTTTCTAGAGGTGGTAGTAGTGAAGACACCAGTATTACTGGGTTATGAAACATTGTGCCCTAATTTTGGAAGGATTTATATAAGGAGCTATAGACTACTGATTTCAAGTAGAAATGAAACACTGATAGGGGATACAATTGCTCAGGGCATAGTCCTGATATAAAAAACCTAATGTAATTAATGCTAATTGATATGATTTTATGTAAGATAAATTCTTATCAATGAGACATTTTTCCTGCCTTTTATTCAGGCATAAAATTGTTTAATAAAGGTCATGACAAATGTATATAAAACATAACTTTCTCCCCCATTCTAATCAACTTTGCTAATATTAGCTGTATTAAAAATTGTTATTCTATGTTATCAAAAGGGACTGGTTTAATGCAGCCCCCCTCAAATCTGTTCACTGGTGGGTTATGATTTTTCTAAGTCATTATTTATAAAAACAGTGTATCTTCACATTTGCAGGTACTGCATTACATAAATGGCACATTGTGACTGCATGAAGTCAGCGATAGCAGCTAAACTGAGTAACTTCATCAAAAGTGCTGAATTTTTAACAGGTTTTGATACATGCAATTATAAAGAATAGATTAAGAAGGACTGCAGATCATATTTACAAGATAGGGATAGTTTCTAGATAGTCAGTGCCTTGGAAAATCATATGAGGATTACTGTAGGAAATTGTCTGAACACATTCTTCCCTTATGATGCTACAGCCAGGAGGATGGGTGAGTAGGAAATAAAATGTAAGAGGAGAGGTGAGAGTTCCTCTTTCTGTACAGCAGTAGTGAAACAGCTATCTGACTTTTTCCAGTAGCGCTATTCCAAATATCCAAAATATTACTGATAATTTGTAAAGGAGTCAGGAAAGAGATGAAATAATATTTAAGTTTGCAGTACATGATAAGTGGTTTTCTTTAGTTCAGCATCTGTAGTCATGACAGATCAAGGGTGACTTAGAGTATATCAAATGAGCATGTCAGAGGAATGACTAAATTTGAGGAGTTACAGCTATAGCAAACAGTAGCAGACTAGAACTTAGAGACAGCTCTCTGAGGGTTACTTGCCAATGGACCAACTTACCTTAGAGACAGCAGATTTTTTGTCACTTGTGAGCTTTAAGCTGTGGTTTAAGGTGCTCTCCACAGAGTCTATTATAGCTTAAGAAAAAATGAACTTTGTGCACAAATGAAATTAAATTCTTTCAGTTGTGTTATGTGGAAGGTTTAGACAACCATGGAGAGCCCTTCTAGCTTTAAAACCCTAACACGTCTGTTCAGATGGTGTGTCAATGTGCATGAATTAGAAACTAAAGACTTAATGGGCATAGTTTTAACTTTCTACCTTTTGATCATATAATCTGAATATTTTATTAGTCTTCCTGGTAGGGTGGAAATTATCAAACCTACCAAGATACTCCTGCATTGTTAGCCTGTTTCCTTAGGCAACAACATAAGCAGTCATTCCATCTGTCTGTCCATCTGTTCTGCCCTTCATTTTCAATAACTTTTGAACCCATAATTAATTTTCCTTGAGTTCAAGAGAGGATAGGAGTCTTGAGGGTGATCAGATTTTTTCAAGTTCCATAAAAATCAGCATGACAGTAGAGAAGGAATGCAAAGTAGTGCCCTGTTGAAAGCTGCAGTTGGAGCTTGGGTGCCTCGTGCTGCCTGGCAGATCCACCTGGCTGGGGATGTGGCTGCCACGCCATGCACGCTGGGCAGGGCACGTGCAGGGAGGTGGTGTTGCTGGGAGTGAAGAGAGTAGGTACTCGCAAAGAAAAGAGTGAAATCCATAGCATGACAGATTTTTTTCGTTCTACTATTCACTCAGAAACCCCTGCTTTTTCAGCAAACAAAAAGGGGGAGATAATATTTAAATGAACACAGTCACCCTTCAGGGCTTAATGATTAGTAAGTTGTAATTAGTTGACTGTTGTTCACATACGTATTAGAGCTTCTGCTTTTTAGCTGCTGCTAGAATTTGTCCTGGCTTGAAAATGGCAGGTGGGAGGTTTCCCTTGCACACAAACATAGATCAGTTCTGTCCCTCATTGCAGCCTTTATTCCCTCAACAAGTAAAAACATTGTGTACAGTACTTTTGCCTTGCTTATTGTTTCTTTTTCCCTGTGGCACATGGGGTCCTTGTTGATTTGTGGAGGTATGTTTTATTACACAGTGACATTAATTCTGAAGCATGAACATAAACACTTCATCTGGCTGTGCTCTCTATGAGCAATGAGAACATCCTATTAGGGATTTGCAGAATGTAAATGTCAGAGGCTCATAACTGTCAAATCAACCCAATTTATTTCTGAGCACTCCAAAGCTTTGCTTCTTTCCGTGACAGCTTTTGCCCAAGCCACTGACAACAAAAAGTCATGATGTTTTAATCATGAAGTCTATTTTTTCCCCTATATGGTGGTATGGGAAAGCATTTTTGTGTAAAACTTCTGTGAATAATTATTATTATCCTGTGGGGAAAACGCTGTCGTGTAAAAAAACAACATGAAAAGGAGAATTTTAGACAGTCATATTTGACTGTCTGGGAATGAGAGTATCAAGAATGAGAAGTAAAACTGCTCCGTTCTTGGGTCTGCCGGCATGCATCTAATTGTGTTTCCTTTCTTATAAAAACATGAAGGCATCTTCTTTTGCATTCATTGTGGAGATGTTAGTTGGATTATTACTTAAAAGTAGGCTAGGCTTTGCTTAACTTTGCTTAACATTTAATCGTCAATGCACTTTCAAAAATTTAGAGGCTACAAAGGTGCCCCAAGACAGTGCAGTAAAAGTGCCCCGCAGAATGTTGGTGCTTTAGATAGAGAGATTCGACAGAAGGCTCCTGAGCTGTGGCATACAAATGACAGAAAGGAAAGATGCCCCAAGCGGAGTTGAGAGAAACAGGGAAGAGCAAAAGACCAAAAAGAGCTAATGAAGTGCATCAGCACTTGTGGTTGTCCAGCTGAACTTTGGCATCTGATGCTGTGGTGAAGTAAGAGGTTAATGCTTCACAGTTTCTAGACAGTCTCTCCACTCATTGGATGTTGCCCTGTGTGTGGAGTTCTTGCAGTCCAGAGACAGCCTGGGCTAACATCTGGTTTGATAATAATTTAAACTGAAGTGCCGTATAGTGAACTGCAGTATCTCAGGACCCACATGCAGTAGTTTTTGTTAAATATGATGGAAAAAACCCCAAAAACATGTGAGCTAAAGAGCTAGGGTGGTAGCCTCGTAAATCACTTTAGGTCAAATACTCAGATTTTATGACCCTAGTTAGAATGATAGGGAAGTCTAATACGGAGATGGTCTTATGAGGAAGGCAGCTGCTTTATGCTTATAATTGTAAGAAATGTATTTATATGCAAATGCTGATACATGTTACCCAGCCTTCTAGTAGGTGGCTTTTTGGTGACTGTCATCACTATCTTCTCTTTTGATTCTTTGTTAAGGGAAAGCAAACCCACAAGCACGAACTTTTTTGGTACAATGTTTGAAGATTTATTTAGTTATAGAAAGCAATTCCAGCAGCATTTGTTCTGTTGCATTGTTCTTGCCAGCTTTTGAAAAGGAGATATTTAACAGTTGGATATTAAAGTACATGACTTGAAAACAAGATCAAGTCATATTCGAAGCCAGTCACCTGTGTAAATTAGTCAGTGTTACCTAAAATTGGTTTGACTTAGAATTAAGTATATTCTTGCATTTTGGCTTTCTTCTTTTTCCTTTCTCTTTTTCTGTTTCTAGAGCTCTTCATCTTTTGCATACGGTAATTATTCTAATCTCAGACAATACTTGCCTACCCTAAAACTTAGTTTACTCTAAAACCAAGAATTACATTTAATATGTGCTCAAGCAATGACATAGTTTAAGATTTTCAGCAGAAGCATCGTGGTCTGACCTTTCCCATCTGATTGTGACTGCATAACCCATGTCTAAGCCATGTGCTCTCTTTTATCTTCTTATGTGTCTTCCTTTATCAGGGGCTCTTCTTTCTCTTTGCAGATTAGTGGATACCTCAATCTGCTGGCCAACACCATTGATAACTTCACACATGGCCTGGCAGTAGCAGCCAGCTTCCTGGTTAGCAGAAAGGTAAGTTTTCTGTCCTCAGCTGCATACTGAAATGGAGAGGCCTTGCTCAAGTGTGATACAACATGCAAAACAGCCAAAAAATGTGAGGAGTTCCTTCCTGTTTTCTGGAATTTTCTGAGAAAATGCAGGCTACAGTGAAACCCAACCCTATCCTGATCCTCTGACGCAGAGCTTCTTCAAATTTGGGACATGTTAGTCATTTGTACTGGCATTAGGGGATTGATTAGCTCACCTACCCTTATCTGCTCAAAAGGCAGTCCAGAAATAGCATGGTGAGGATGGTCACCTCAGAAACAGGGACATGAACAGGGCAGAGATGTTTAATGCATTTTTGCTTTGGTCTTCAACACTGATGATGGACTATGGGGTTCCCATTGCCCAAGCTGGAGCACCATGACTGCGAGAATGGTAAACTCCCAGTCAACCCTGCACTTGTGTGGGATCTGCTGCTCCAGCTGGATCCCTGTAAGTGTATGGGACCTGGTGGGATTCATCCAAGAATACTGGGATTGTTTCCTAATTGCTTTCTCTCTGCTGCAGGTTGGGTTCCTAACCACAATGGCCATTCTCCTGCATGAAATCCCACACGAGGTGAGAGGGCTTTGTATCCTGGCATTGTGAGGGGGATTGCAATGTGCTTCATCTACTAAGAGGAGGTCTGGGTCCGGTTAACCTTTTCTTGCCTTCTTGAAAGCTGCTCCCTCTGGCGAGACGGACAACACTGAAAAGCAGGAACGGTCTTGAAGCACTGGCCTTGTTGCGAATGGCCTTTGTGACTGAGAATTTAGTATTCATGTTTATTACTGTTAGCTCTTGGTTTTCTTAGGTTGGAGACTTTGCAATCCTACTTCGGGCTGGCTTTGACCGCTGGAGCGCAGCCAAGATGCAGCTTTCCACAGCTCTGGGGGGAATTCTAGGAGCCTGCTTTGCAATATGTGCTCAGTCACCAAAAGGAGCAGGTAAGGTTCCCTGGGACCTCTGTAGAAATTGGCAGTGCTTGTCATCCATGTTTATCTTCTTTTCCTTCTGCATTGTCTCCCATGGCTCTGTCTCTGTAATAACCAAAGCTTTCCGTATTTGTGCAGGAGAAACAGTAGCCTGGATCCTCCCTTTCACTTCCGGAGGATTTCTGTACATTGCCTTGGTAAATGTTGTGCCTGATCTCCTGGAGGAAAAGAATCCTTGGTAAGTGCTCCCTCTTGTTCCTCTGCAGCAAATCTTGCTGCCAGGGGGCAGGGATATAACCCTTTCCTGTGCCTATTCTGGAAGTGCATGAATACCAGCTTTCCAAATCCTGTGGATGGGGCTGGAATCAAAATAGACTGCTGTGTTATCTATTGCATTTGTGGGACTACAAAGACCCTCTAAAACATGAGAGTCTTCACCTAGGTGAGTCCCAGAGATTATGCTGGCACAGTATGTAGCAGAGTCAGCTACAGCAAGCTCCTCAGAAACATGTCCAGTAAGGACACCGCTGCCCAATCTGTGTTTTCAGCTTCCAGCACGTCCTGGGGTAGGGACTATCTGAAGCAGGGCCCCACAGAGGTGTGTGTGTGTCTGGTGACCACATGTGAATCCATGCTTCTCTCATTCCTTTCTGACCCTATCCATTAGTTCGGGCTTCTGCAACCTCCTTTTGGCAGCAATTTGAAGAGTTTGACTGTACTGTGTTAAGTGATGCTTCTTATTATTTGGTTTTTACACTCTTGCTTATTGATTTTTTTATTAGATATCACTGTGTTGCTGTGTGAGTAGAAAAATAATAGTTTTCTTCTCTTTATCACTCAGCATTTCATGATCTGTCATTGTAATCCGCCTCAGAAATCTCTCTTCTGCACTGGTATATATATTCCAGTATATTTGGGTTTCCCTCGTGTATTATTTTAGTTTCTTGCAGTATAATTAAGGCTGTAGCAGGTGCAAATCCAGCTGTTCCACAGTAAAGGCCCTCTCAGATCTGCTGGCAGAGCTGCCCCTGAATGTTCCCTCCTATTTTAGTTGTAATAAGACAAGTAACTTCAGTAGTTTAAATGAGATGCCTTGGCTCACCTCAGTTAATTATGACTGAAACAGTGCTCAAAAAACCAGCTCCGCAGTTCTATCTGAGGAGGTAGGAACTTTTTGTGGAGAAATGTTAATTTGGGTTGGTAACCTCTTGTGTTGGCAGAGATTGTTGGCAGAATATGCAGAGGTGGAAGGCACAGCATAAACCTGAGATAGTGCTAAAAGTATGGCTGATTTTATTGGGTTTTTTTTTCCTGTAACTGTAATTGTTGACTGGATGAGGTCCCTAAAGTGTCTATGCACATGCTGCCTAAGTGCTGGTTTCCTCGTGAGTGAAAGGACATGAATATGTATCTGAATAGCTGCATGACTAAATCAACTTGAATTGATTTTGAAGCCTGGAGTTGGGCCTTGCAGCTGAGTGGAACAAGTATATGCCAGTTTATAGACAACTTCTTTGCTTGGAGTGCTGGGAAGATCTTCTCATCTGTGTTAGTGACTTCATACAGCTGTCATGTTCTCCATGTGGTAGATTTGGAAGGGCAAAGAACAAATCACTGGAGAGCTGTGTACAGCTGCCTATGGGGATTGGCCTATGGCTCCTCCTAATTCTGCTGTTTCTTTCCCAGGAATTCCCTGCAGCAAATTCTGCTCCTGTGTACAGGCATTACAGTCATGGTGCTACTCGCGCTCACAACTGAGTGACCTCTGCGCAGACCTCATCATGCCTCCCAGAGCCACCACAGTGACTCTGAGCTTTACAAAGCAATAAGGAACACTAATGTTACTTGCTGCGTGTGTGAATGTGCAGATCTGGCTGCTAGAATGAGAAGCAGGTGAGAGAGAGGTCTGGCTGTCCAAGACTTCATTCCCTGGCTCTCCTATCCCTGTTCTACTAAAATGCACACATGAGGCCTTCTGTTCTTTTTTTTTTTGGTTGGTTGGTTTTTATGGAGCAAGATACACTGGGCAGAAATGAACTGAACAACTGCTCCACTATGGATGAGTGATGTTTCATTTGGTTCATTCTGATGGAACTGCACCTCCCAAGCTCTTGTGTGAAAACAACGGAGGCGATTCCTGTAGCTGATGAAGAGAAAGGATTTTTCCTACCACTTTAAGGGCTGGAGGCAGAAGAGGCACGACAAAGCAACCATAAACAGCTTTAGCCAAAACCCCCTACCCATGAGAAGTTGATGGTGCTATGAGATAGAGGGGAAGAGACCCTTTACAACTTGATCTCCAGTGTTTCATTGACACCACTTGTTCCTAAAGGTAGTATTGGCCTAAGCAGTCCAGATCTTTTGGTCTATTTTGTTTGTTTACCTTGAAATTGAGCCAAAAGCTTGAGGCACTTTAGGGTAGGTCACTACAGTTAATAAGCTGGCCTGGAGATTACTTGCCTCAGCCCTAACCACTCCAGTAGCCAGCACAGCCCAGCTGTGTATCTGATAAATGATCAGTAAATGTTTCTTCAATTGCCATAGTACCAGCTCGCTCACATCTGGAGGGAAAGCCATGTAGCTGTTGTGAGTGAGCTCCCTCTCCTCATAACCATTAGTTGAACAAGCCTCTGAGCCTGCTCTTGAGACCTGATTCATGCTCCATCTGCCCCACGCCGTGTTTTGGAGCTTTCTTGAGTTGTGGCATGTTAGCCCTGCCCAGCATGCCACAGCACCCCTAGACTGTCACGGCAGAGGTGCTTGAACACTACAGCCTGGTCAGCAGCTGGTAACTCCTGGTTAGCTTTTCCTCTGTTCAGTGTAGACTGTTTAAGAGCATGCTGTAGATGGTAGCCTATTTCTGGGGTTCTTACCTCACAGTGGAGTTCATCTGTTGTAAGGATGAATGGATTAGAAATAATACTGACAGCCCTTAAATGGGAAGGCTGAAACTACTGGTGAAAATATTTTTAAGTAAGGTGAGAAAGGGATACAAAAAGTGACAATTAGTAAGCTTTAAGAGGAGTTTTCTGTTATGTGATGCTTGGGATTAAATTTTTGGCAGTTTGAGACCGATAAAAATAAATAAAATTTCTAGTGCTCTCCTCCGTCCCAGCTCACAGGGCTGACCAGGCCATAATTCCACAGGGATGTTTTATTGCCGCAGACATGCACAATTACTAGATCATCCCTTCTGTAGAGCTTATCCTTGCTTTGCTTAAATTAGTTTAAGAACAGTTGTAATTGAACTAGCAAGAGTCACTGAACACACAACAGGTGCCACAGTGTGATTTGCACCAACTTAGCTCAGTCTTTTAACAGCTTTTGTAAAGCAGTACAGCTCTTCAGTCTGCACAGGGCCTTATCAAGAGGGCTCGTGCCTTGAGAGGGCGATTTGGGTCAGAGCAGCAAGGCAGGTATGCTGCCCACAGCAGAGGCATTACTTCCCTAGGAGATCCCTGAACTGTTGACACAGTTCTTTTTATGACAGCTCCTGTCCTAGTTTTCAGTGAGTGCTGGAGAGCTCATGCTTGCAGTTCTGTCTGCCCAGGAACTACTGTCTGAAACTTTTTCAGCTTTCCTTTCCCTGGACTGACATTAGTAACTAGTTTCACTGCAACAAGGAGGGAGGCTCCGTGCAATTGTTTTATTCCTCTTTACAAAGTTGTCTTCCTGTGCCAACTACTCTCTCCACAATTCAAGTGTCTTGAGGTCTGAAGGTAGCATCCACTTCCTGCTTTCCTGGAAGGATGATTAATCCAGTTAGCCTGCAGGGACTGAGGGAGTATGCCAACCCTCTGGTTCTAGCTTTGGGGGTTCCCCCTGCCCAGGGACTGCAGCTAAGCAGACCCTGCAGTAGGGCTCTGGAGGAATAAGGCTTGCATAGAAAATTGTGCCTGCTGTTTCTCAAGATTTCTTTCCCAAAATAAGGCTGGCATTTAAGTTGAGGCATTGCCAGGTGAGTGCCCATGAGTTGGCGTTGTTGCATCAGCACCGAGCCTTGCCAAGACTGAAAACCACAGTCAGGATTTTATACTCAGCGTTCAGGAATGTGAAGTGGATGACACTGAAGAAAGAATTTCTGAGCTGTTTTTCTTGGCTGCTATCACAGGCATGGATAGTCTGTGGTTCTTGGGAAGATACCCTGGTAGGAGGTAGCATGAGGCTTGTGGGAGGGAGGGGTTCAATAGATTTCTACTGCGCCAGCCCTGGGGTTGAGGATTGAGAGCCTTGGGAGGAAATGGAGCATCACTCCATCACTTTTGTCACTTTTGGAAATGCAGAGAGAATTGTATTTTCTAGCTCTATTTTTTCAGCTGCTCTTATGCATTTTCCCCCTTCATCTGTATTGGTCTGCTCTGCATGGAGACAATAGAGATGAAATAAATGGTTTTTCCATGTCGGTTTGTGTTGTTGGGTTATTTTGGTTGGTTGGTTTGGGCTTTTTTTGAAGTTCCTACTTTTCTTTGATTTAAAAATTGAATTCAAATTTCATTTGAATTACAGAGACATATCTCTGGGTTAGTCCAGAGCAGTCTGGAATCTGGGTTGCTGCCAGACTTTCCTCAGACTTGCACAATTGAAAGAAAAAGTTCTAATCTGGTTTCTTCTTTCTGCTGCCATGGAACTGTTGTCCAGGAACAGTGTGGTACAATCATAATTCTTGACTACTGCTCTGGGTTCCCTGAAAAGCATCACCAAGTAAGTTTCTCCTCTTTCAGGGGAAAGCTTGCATGGTAACTTTACTGTTCAGAGAGTTCTGCAACCATTCTTGGCTGTAATCGTTTGTTTGTGTTGTTTTTTGGTTGTGTTTTTTTTTGTTTGTTTGTTTGTTTTTTTTTTTAACTCAAAAACCTCAAGGTCTGTCTGGTTTCAGTTAACACTAAGCTGGATACCTGCCATGTAGGACAAAGGTGGAATCATCAAAGGTGGTGCGTAGCAATTGCCCAGAAAGGACTAAAAGGAAATTCTCCACCCTTCAAAACATGGGTTCAGAGCATTTTGGAAGTGCTTTATTTGGAACATTTTCAGCTATAAATGATGCATAGCTCTCCCTTCTTACCCAAAGTCTTCTGTAAAAAGAAGGAAAACTGTAACCCAAGAGCTGGAAGAAGATGAAGGCACGTAGGTGATCAAGGGCAAGTCTGTGGATTTTGCCAGGAATCTTCATTTTGGAATCTCTGTCCCTGGTTTTACCATGCTTCACTCTTGGTCTGTGCTGGTATCCCTGCCCTTGGGGCTGTACTGTGAGCCTCCCTCTCCCATCCCTTTTTTCCTTCTCAAAAGTAATCAAAATAAACATGAATTCATCAGCTACCTGTTTCACAGGCTCCACGAAGAATGGTTCTGATACAATTGCAGTACCACAGAAAGGAGAACAGTTTAAAAGAGTTTCATACATGGGAACTTTCTAAGGTGATGCTGCTGCTGAAGCCCTTGCCTTCTGAAACTGTAGCCTGAGGAGCTCGTATGGAGAGTAGGGTGACATAATAGGATTGCAGACTTAGGAAATGTGAATATTTGGATTTTTCTGGGAAAGAGCTATTACAGTTGAGGGATTTTTCCATGTTAGCTAGAGCAGTGATTGTATTTGAAAATTATTTTTCATTCTTGCTGTGGAAGACTTAATTTAGCTGGCATGTGTAATAAAATTCTTTTGACAGCAGCCCTTTCAATTTGTCTGCCTTGAAGGCACTAATGTGCAGCTGCATGGATGGTAATCCCATCTTGTCCAGTGCAAACTGCAGAAGAGGATCATGCAGAAATGTGGTTAAAACAAGCTTTAGCTGTGGCTGCTGCATGTTTCCACCAGGCAGAGGGCTCAGGGGAGATAAGCAGTACTCTGTTCTGGGCAGTGTTGCTGGGAGGAGTGCTGGGGAGGGTGTTTAGGTTGTGGTCAGTGTGGCCAAGAAGTGACAAGGGGGAGGTCGTGGCAGGGAGAAAGGATCTGAATCTCCTACAGTTGAACATTTGCTCCTGGGAGACAATTAAAACTACTTTTAACAAAAAAACCCCCAAACCTAAGGATTTCAAAGCTGGGCATTAAAGTAGTAGTTTAGGCATAACATATCACTAGATCATTTTATCTGGAGGCTAGAATTGATGAGATGATGCCCAACAACTGGCTTTGGGGACTGACTGACAGTGCTGCAGCTGGAGGAGCAAGTCCTATACAACAAGCAGGATCAGAAGGGATTTTGTGCCCCTATAAATGCTGCATTTAACTAATGGCTTGGGTTTAATCTGCTTCTCATTGCATAAAACAGATTGACATTTTTCAGCTTTTTCAGGCCTTATTTTCCATTAATTGATAATGAAGGGTTGAGGAGAAGTAATAATCCAAATGCCAACAGATGATGTTGCGGGTGGTGTTTGTATTTCGCGTACATTTGAAAAACTGCTGGCTCCCGCGGCCTGAGCAGAGCTGGTCTCTGCCCTTTTGCCCTGGGCAGGCCAGCGGGACGGGCGAGTGCCAGGCCAGAGGAGGCAGCGGAAAGGCTCGGAGGGTCCGCTCACCCCTTCCTCCGGTCCTCCCTCCCCTGGCAGCTGCCCGCGGCCACCCCCGCACCGCCTCGGACACGGACTCCGCCAAGGGAGGGGCCCTGGGTCCGCGGAGGCCGTGCCCGGGGGATGCCGCGGCGCGGGAC
>WEIT01004356.1:40758-58366 GCA_013389985.1 Dryoscopus gambensis | reverse complement strand
AGCCCCGACGGACTCGTGGCTCCCGGTGTCCCTGGCGTGCGGGAAGCGGCGAGCGCGGGCCTGACCCCATCCCGGGGTCTTGTGCCCCTCCCTCTCTGCTAAAAAATGCTGCAGTGCTGGGTGGGACCACGTCCTCGGAGAGCCCCTTCGGGGGCCCAGGGCAGGGCCTGACTCTCGGTGGGCATCCTCCTAACCCTGGCACTTTCTTCTAATTGAGTGCTAAGAAACGTGCAGCGTTGTTTATCACAGCACTGTGATTTTTTGTAGCAAGGTGAAAGGGACCTGTTGTTCCCGTTCCAGCATGAGGGAGCTCTCATTGCTGCAGTAGATTGCCAGGCTTTCATGGTGACAGATGTCACTCAGGGCCCCCAGGATGACAGGAGAGAAAGCTATGGATCTTTTACTATTGTGGCACATGGTACAAAGCCAAGCAGGCCATGAAGTATGAATAAAAGTCCTGCATTTGGTGGTACAAATAATGTAGCGGGCTGACCCTTGGAGTCAATGGGTTATGTATGGTTAATGATAAATAACAGGACTTACTGTTCCAGCAGGTACGTATTAGCACAGAGAGAGTAGGAGTTGGGAAAAGTGCTTCCATTGAGGCACAAAATGGAAATGCTATCTTAAGAAAGCGAGAGCAGTTCTTCAGCTTGGCTTCCAACTGTGACGCCAGTCCTGCACAGCAGAGGCTGGATAGACTGGCACTGTGAATCTCAGCTCGTCTTTGTCCCTTCTTTCCAATACACAGCAGTGACTCTTACTTCTACAAACTCTGGTGCTGTGTGCTTAGCTTCTTTCTCTATTTATTCTCCTAGGATCCATTTTATGCAATTTCATTTTTATTTCCATGCTGATCTCCTTTCACTAAAAGGGAACTCATTAATATCTTTCTATTAATTGTGGCTGTCATGTAAAATATTTATTTTTTTGCTTCACATCAAGTAAAATGCTTTCAGCTCCCATTGAGATTAGCTAAGATGGGGGGAAGGGATGGGAAGAATACTAGTTTGCTCCTCAATACTTCTCTTTCTGAGGTATTTTCCCAACACTACAACAGTCACATAGAGAGGCTAGAGTCTGCATTCTGCATGCATGAGGGCATTAGAGGGTGGTGAATGGTCTTCCTCAGTGTTTGATGTGTAAAACTGGAAGGACTCTAAATCCGAAATGTTTTCTGTCTACTGTATTTCCTTTTTTCCCCCAGCTGTTCTAATAAAAGACCTTGCCTTTCCCTACAAAAAGCCTTGCTCCCCTTATATTCTTTGCCTAGTGGGCCTGCAGTTGCTACTGTAAAGATTTATGTGTCATCTTATAGAGGGAAATTATTAATAATAGTTCTTGTAGAATCAGATCTTTAAATAGATATGACTCTCTTATCCCTTCTCCTGACCTGCTTTACTAGCAGCCTTTCCTCATTCCCACTGTGTCTGCCTTTTCTCTGACAACTGTGATTAAGCAGCCTTTTCTGACTGATGGTCAGGTGTGGCTGCATCTGAGCTGTTCTCTCAAGCATGATACCAGATCTGGGGCTTCTGAAAAGGAAAAGCAGGTATTTTTTTCCCCCGGTGTGACCTGAAGATCACTACTGTGCACTGCTGAAAGTCCTACTTCCTCCTCAATTTGCATTAAGTTTTCAGGTAGCTCTTTGGTGATGTGTGATGCCTTTCTTTATTCCTAGTATTCCTTAATCTAGATATTTTTACAGGCTTTTAGTGACAGAGGAGTAAATTTTATTTTTTCTCACAGTTCTGTGGTAATTTTGATTTGGGTTTATAGTCTCCATTTTTTTCTAGTCTCTCCGGAATAAGATTTCTTTCCTTTCTGTGTCTCTCTTGAATTCTGAATAAATGACTTAAGTCCATAAATATGCTTATCCATTTAGATAATTCCATGGATTTCTAGTCCTGTATTTATCTACTGCTATTAATACAAAGCAGTTTCATGGAAACTTTCATACTTGAGCATTGTAGCTAATGATGCATATACAAGCATCCATTTCTATATCTAGGATATTAAAAAAGCAAAATATATTCACTTCATATATTTAAAAGGAAAAAACGAGTCAGAAAATGTAGTGCAAAACTGAGAGGTGGGAAATGTTTAAATGTAAGATGGGAATGATATGTGGGATTTTTCTTAAAATGCAAAATCACTGTTTTGGAACTGTGAAAAAATACACAGTTTCATTTAAAAAATACAATTAAAAGGCAAAAGAAGAAATAATGTACAAACCACATGGGGAAAATGGAGATTAGCAGTCAATAAGAAGCCAAAGAACTGAACCATTTGGTGGGGAAACTGAGAGGATCTCTGTGCATATATAAGGAGGGGTTCTCTGAGTGTAAGAACATTAGCACTACGTGTCGTCTTGTAGAGCCTGTGCTATATGGATTCCACATTCGGTAACTGATGCTACAACAAAAACCATCTGCATGGAGTGTTCTTAAGTAGTAAGGTCCTGCAGGGATTTATTTTATCTTGTTTAGGGGTCTTCTCTACCTATTAGTAGAGTAAAAAGTTGTTGCTTACAAATGGTGACAGTAGAAAATGATTAACTGGGAAAGATCTTGTCTAATAGGCTGCTTTGGATCACTTGGTGGGCTCACTGAACAACATGCACTTTAACATCCCTAAAGTGAAGGAATTAAAAAATAAAAGGCTTTTCACTGCTGATAAACCAGAGATTTTATTGCTTTTCAGGCTTGCTCTGAAAAGTCTCTGGGGTGGGACTGGTACATCTCATATATACTGGGCAGAAAAGGCTCCTTGATACCACGATGTAGCTGAGAAAGTGAGGAGAACCCCTGGATGCTTAAGCAGAGGAACACAACAGTTTGAGGCAGTAGTGAGGCCCTTGAGAGAAAACTGCTCAGTCTGTACTTCCCATTCTTTCCAACTGATGATAAATTGGAAGAGTTACAGGACTGACTGTGAGGTCTGTAGAGGATCTATTACAGTGGCATGTTTAATATTGATCTGTTTGGTCATGGCCCTTGGTGTAAGTATGACCTGTCACTGTGATCGGTAAGAGTTCTTGTGGTATTTTAAAGGAAGGTTGATTTATTTGATCTGGTGGCCCTTGGGTGACAATGTGGACAGAGTTAATGCATGGCTGTGATGCCCCTCACAATCCTGGGCTGAAATGGTAGGAAAATGCCAGGGAGCTTCAATGGCCACTTGGTCCTGGGGCATGAGGGAGGGGAGGGCCAGGCCTCACATGGTAGTTAATTGTTAACTGGCCATGGCTGCTCATGGGCAGGAGGGGGTCTCCCGCCTGAGGGAGAGTCAAACTACTCTGATACTGGGCCATGTAGCAGAACTGAAAATGAACCCCTCCATTTCTTCATAAACCTCTGGCACATGGTATAGAGAAAACCCGCATGTTTCAAAGTTGGAGACAAAAACTAAACTGCAAGTCAGGGTGTGCTAAGCCCAGGAATACAAACTGAATGTATCACAGCAGGGTTGGTGTTTCCATGTTTCTGGCAACTTAGGAACAAGGAGCCTGTGCTCTGCCTGGGTATCTGGCTATTCTAGCCAGCATCCTCTGACCTTTCCCGTCTGTCATATGTAGTCAGGAGAAAGGACTTGTCCAGAGACACTCACATGTACTTTTCCAACAGCTGTGTGAGTTCCAAGGGGAACCTGTCTGCAGTTGCAGTCCTGAGGGGTAAAAAGAACCACATTGAGGACAAGGTGTTAGAAACAACGTTGGCTGTGAGAAGGCACAGGCATGTAGCTGGGCCGTGAAAGTGTCAGTGTGGCACTGCTGGATGCAGTTCATTGCAGTTCATGTTTATTTTTTAATCAAGAAAATTGTACATGCAGTTTGACTCTCACATGTTCTTTTAAGGCCCTTAGAAATGCTGGGATCAGGCTGTCCATCTAACCTTTTTCTTGGATGTGTGCTTTATGGTAAGATAATGACCCGTGCACCTGCCTCTTTCTGTCCTGTATTCCCAATATACTCGTGTGCCAAAGCAGACAACGCTCACTTGTTCATCACATGACTCTGTTCTATTCAAGCCCTTGCCTGAAGGCAAAAGTTTTAATTCTGGCAGGCTTTCTTATGGTGCTTGTCTGTGTGTGTTGTAAACAAAAGGGAAATCACTTTGCTAGCAGGTTTCTGAAATGGAGGGCAGGATGCTGTCCCTATTTTATAGACTGCAATTTCAGGTATGTAAGGCTCAGGTCCAAGGACTTACTGGAGTACCTTTGAAATACCTTTTACTTCACAATAACTTTGGGAATGCAAACCTGATTTTGATTTTTACTTTTTTTTTCTTGAGTACTTAGAGAGCAAGGTGTTACATGACTTTAAATGCAGTCCTGTAGAGTACCTGGCCATATTTGCATCAGATTTGCATGGCATCTCTGCAAGTGAGACCTAGAGATTCACTCAAAAAATGGGAAACATGAACTAGTAATGGCAAATGCAAAATCTAGCTACTGAAGGTTGCCTGGGTGTGTGTTACAATTTTCTGGGAGAAAGTGGGTAGATGCTCACCTGAGAGATCACCCTCACTGCTTCCCTGATCCCCTTACTCTCCTGCCTGCCTATTTCAGCTGTTCTAGCACACCTACAGAGAGAGGCCTCCCTTGTTCTGCCTTTAGTGGCTCACACCAGCATGGGTCCAGTCTGTGCTCTCGGGAAAATGGAATCTCGCTGGAAAAATGGCTTGTGCTGGTGTAATCAAAGGCTGTCACCAAGCCTGTGGATTAGCAGTCAGCACTGAGCAAAAGCCCTGAAATCTGTGCACTCCTGAGCTTTTTTTTTTGCAAACTTGCTGTTTTAATATAATTGTATGTGCTACCTATAAAAAATTAGCACTTTGAATTCTGGGGAAGAAAGGATTAGGAGAACAGTTTTTAAACCAGTGGCAGAATGAATTGATACCCAAGAATTTCTAAATAACCAGATTTGTATGAGAAGGTGGACAGGTTTTAGTTTTAGTTTACATGTTAAACTCTTGGAATAACAAAGAGCAAATATTTTTCTCAGTGACATCTTAGCTGAGAAGTCCATAGCTTTGATCATAAGGGATGTACATCTCTAGTCTTTGCTTTTTCTTTAATGAGCTATAAAAATAGTAATCGTTGCTCTTGTTTAAAAGAGTTTCATATGTACTACTTTTATCATCAGGAAGTGTAAGTGCATGGATCATACTTTTAATGCATCCAGTGCACTATAATCTGAAATCTGATGTCATTAGTTTATTCTATATACATATTTCTCAACAACACATGCAAATCATGTCAACATTGGAATTGAGTTCAGTCAGCAGTACAGGAAATTTGACTAGATACTGTGATGTGCTGTATATGGCCTAAGTTCTTAACTCAGACATCTGCAGCCTTTGCAAATGAACTGGCCCCCCTCTGTCACTGGGTTGTCTTGCTGATCATCGACTCAGGCAGGTCTACAGCCTTGTCCTGAGGTAAGTGCAAGGAGGGAGCTCTGCTCAGCAGGAGGGGGCCACGGGCTGCAGGTGAAGGGCAGCAACTCTGTGTATGGTGTACAGCTGGAAATGCTCTGTGGTGCTGGGGAAGCAGCAGGGAGCCACAGCAAGGGAAGGGGGTAGTGGGAAGCACAGCTGGGAATGGGAGCCACTTGGAATGGGAGGAAATTCAGATCACCTTTCCCTCCCTGGCCTGATGGCTGGAATTGCCCCGACCTCTCATATGCAACTTCTAATTGTGAAATGGGGGCTTCCTCTTTGCCAGTCCTTGCAGAAACCAGGTCAGTACAGTCCCAGTGAATATTGTTAGAGAACAAAATCATGCTTCTCATTGCTGTGGGAGCCACACAAAGCTCAGTTCTTCTCCTGGGTTTTCTAGTGTCTTTGGCAAAGAGGATCACTGAGTCTGCAGCTCCTTGCTACTGATTGTTCACCAGCTTAATTAGCTCACTGGCCAGTTGATTGTTTTTGAATGGTTCTTCTGCTCCAACACTCAAATAGCTGTAATGACCCTGTAGCCATTGTTTAAGAGGAACGTTTTGTACTGTTTAGCTCTTTTACCTTTCTGGTTGCTCTCTTCTACCCCACCATCCATGTTTATTCTCCTCCATTTTCTAAATGAAAAATCCCTTTCAAGAAGAATGTGCTTGTAAGTTCACATTTACATCTGAGGTGCACTTTTCTTTAAGCTATAGTGGAAACAAGCCTACCTGGGTACTATTGTTCACTGAAAGTAAAGCAAAGAGCCAATGACTATTGGAGTGAATTCAAAAGATTCTCCTATGCAGTTCACTTCCCAGCATTCATTCAAAATTTTCAAAGTGCTTCAACTCTGTCTTAGACATGAAGCAGTCCTGTTGGTACTTGGCCATGCTCTTGTCTTCTTAGACATCCCAAAGAGATCACAGCAGTTCCTCTAGAAAGCTTCTGGAGATGTTTTTGGTGACTGTCCTTACTGTTTAACTTCAGCTGTTGCTTCTTGGAGAGTCAGCACCTGGCTCCTGCTTTGCCAGTGTTTCTTTGTAGGTTCTCTCCCCTCCTAATCCCAAAGCCTTTGAAGTAAGCAGCTCTATTTGGTTACATTTGCTCTGTTACTGAGCTAAGGCTTCCCCTGTGCGAGCTCTGCCGGGCCAGCCAACTCAGCAGCAAGTGCAAGGCACAGGGGTTTCGTGCTGTTTCACACTGATATCTCTTTACAGGAGTTATTCAGCGCTGCACTGCTGTGAAGTACCACTACACCTCCAGCTCTCTGCCTCGCAACTTACCCATCAACATCACCAACACCATCCGGCAGGATGAGTGGCACGCGCTCCGTAAGTAGCCCAGCGCAGGGCACGAGAGTGTTTGGATTACTTAATGCCTTAATGCAATGCCAGCTGAGGGCTCGGAATCACTCGTCTGAGCATGGCACTGGGCTCTAAGTATAGATACAGATTGATTAGTGAGGAAGTTCAAGCAGCCAACTGTATAACTGGAAGGGGACATGAGATTTGGATTCAACATAGCCCCTGTCGTGAGAGTGAGTGCCAGGGAAATCCTAGTTCAGCTGGACTAGGAGGAGACAAGAACAGCAATTTTACTGGGGATAACAGAGTGCTGTTCATGTCACTGGTACCCAAGCTTTTTTTTTTAGAGCTTGTTACTGGAGTTGTTCCCATAATACTGTATTGATCTGCTGTCTGCCTCTGTCATCTCACTATTCCTCTTTTCAGTTCGCACTGTTGCCTCCCATATGGTAATCCTTTAGTCCTCTTCAGTGTCTCCTCTTGATTCTTTTGTTTCTATTTTCAGCAGACACTCCCCCTACAAACTCTATCCCAAAGAAAGACACCACACCAAAAAAAAAGAAAAAAAGCCCTTGCAGTACTACCATGAGTTCATGATGCACCCCTTCTGTCCCATGCTGGGGAGTATTTGGCTGGTACTCCTCTTGATCAGGACAGAACTGCTCTGCAGTTGCACAGTGCCCAGCACAATGGAGTCAATTTAGATGGATTCCGTAGTGTAATAGCAAAACTATCTACCTCAAAGAAGCTACAGGAGGAGAAGTCCATGGTTGAAGTATAAGCTTTAGAACCAGTAAATCCACATCTGTCTGGACTCTCCCCTGGCTGTTCTCTGTAGGTGCTGCCACCTTCATGTCTTTTGTCTTGCTTTTCTCCTTTTTCTTTCTTCAGATCTGCGGAGGATGACAGCTGGCTTCATTGGCATGGCAGTCTCCATCATCCTGTTTGGGTGGATCATTGGTGTGCTGGGCTGCTGCAAACAGCAGGAGCTCATGCAGTACGTGGCTGGGTTGCTCTTCCTAATGGGAGGTGAGAGCCTTTCGCTTCTGCTCCTCAAGTCACCACATTCAGTATTGCTGCCTTGCAAAAGTAAAAGTAATGTCAGCAACCGCACAAAGCAGTTACTTAGTGCAGCAAACTCTCAGCACAGTGCAGTTACCGCCTCCAGCACTGGGCAGGACCTGTGCTTGCATGGGTATTGCATGTTTCTCAGTAGACCCCACTGGATGTGTGTGAGCCTTCTGCTCTAGAGAGCTGGTGAGTAGCCACAGGGACCATGTGCACAATGAGCACAGTCCTCTGGCTTGCTCCGTGTGCAGCCTGTGGCTCCTGTCAGACAGCTCAGCTCAGTTTTCCCTAGGAATAGTAACAAACAGACATAAGTTAATGCAGAGCACCTTTCTAGTACTCAAAGATGCTTAGATCTTCCTATAGTGATGAAGTCCAAACCCAGCCAAGCCTGGGAGAACACTGGCCCAGTGATAAGGATGTGAGCTCAGTGCTTGCCGGGGCTGTGATATCTGTCTATCCTGGGTGGGAGCAGGCTTTCTGTATGACCAAAGGCTTTTCTGAACATTGATTTTTCAACTTGAAAATGGGCAGTATAGACCCGGAGTATAGTGTACTAGTGTACATTAAACATACTAGAGCACCTTGTGCCTTCTTAGGCTTTTTTGTCTTCTATATAGGTGTTTAGTGAATTTGTAGCAGATGACAAAAACCTGGGCACTCTCTATGGGCCTAGGGTACAGCTGCCAGAAGTCTGGATGTTCCTAGTGGAAACCAAGCAGTGCTGCACCTTGCAGCCGTGGGATTCAGTGAGCTAATTACCTTTCATAGGAGAAACTGCCCAAGTACTGTCTGGAACCTGATGACATTAGTCACTGGAAATAGTCTCTGGAGAATCAAAGCATGATGAACTATGACTGAGTTCGAAATTACAATGAAAGGACCTAAGGCAATATTGGTTATTTGTGAAGTGAGGTGTCCTGTAGTCCTGCATATCTTCCCCTCTTTTTTCTTTTCCTCTGCCTTATAAGGAGTGGCTGGTAGAACTGCAGAAAAAACCCCAAGGCTAATTCTTGATTTTGAAAATTCATGACTTTGAAAATACCATGGGAAAAAAACAGAGCATAATTAACCTGTCTGAGGGCAGTGTAGAACCCTCTTGCTTTTCTCCTGCAGGTACTTGCTGTATCATCTCACTCTGCACATGCGTAGCTGGGATCAATTTTGAGTTATCCCGCTATCCTCGCTACGTCTATGGGCTGCCAGAGGACATCAGTCATGGCTATGGCTGGTCCATGTTCTGTGCCTGGGGGGGCTTGGGCCTCACCCTGCTGGCTGGGTTCCTCTGCACACTGGCCCCATCACTGAACACCTCGCGGGCATCCGTACAAAAACCCAGACAAGAAAATGGGGCCGTGTGACCCCAGCGGGAGTGAGGAGAGACTCTGGAAAGCGCAGCCTGGGCAGAGCTGTGGGTTAACACCAGGAAGAGGTGGCATGTCAGCGCATGGAGAGCAGTGCCAGAGCTGTTGAAATGCCAGCCCATGGGACACTGCTACAGCCTCCAGTCGCAGACACGGACATTGCAAGTAACTCCAGGTTTGAATTATTGGCAACTTGATCATTGATGGTTTAAGGGGGACAGTTCTTTCAATTTGTTTTTCTTCTGTTTACAAGGGATTAAGTCCAAGGTTGTGTCTTTTTTTGTGCTGTTTTTTGAACTGTACCTCCATGGTCCTGTTATTGTCCAGTTGTAAGGGATGTTTACGCACCAACTCTATTGCTGCAGGTCTGTGTAATTCAGACCCAATTTAGGGCAAGGAGCTAAGTGAAGTTGGCTTGAACACTTTTGCAACAGGCATGTCTAGTGTTGGCTCAGGCCATCCTTTCCCAAAAGAACCTTGATCTAAGCCGAGGTTTAGGCCAAAGAATTAGCCCATTCTTAGTATTAATTTATTTAAATCAGAAACCTGTGCTATTCCATGCTGTGGATTCAGCTATTTACTCACTACTCAAACTGTTTCCAAAAGGAGCTAGCTGTAACTGAGCAGCAAGACTCCAAGAAAACTCTTACGGACTTTGGGAAAGCAGAGGAAAGTTCTTCTCAGCTTCTTACACAGTTAAGGTTACTCACTTGGCTAACTAACATACCCTCGTTTTAATGGGGAGATGTATGCAACATGCAGCTTTCAACTATTCCACCAGAGGTACATTTCTCAAAATATGTCATAGTTTGAGCTGCCAGGATCAACTTACATTTCTGAACTAACTTGTGGGTGCAACTCCTGTTCTGTGAAAGGAGATGAGTAATTCTCCCTGAGCTCAAATAACAGTACTGCTAAAATAGCAATGTACAGCCCCCTCTAATATTAGTGTCCAAAGGAACCACAGTGTATTTTCCTCAGGAACGTGTGGCTTCTGCTCAGTTCTCCACTCACCCCCTTCCAATGTTAAATGCCCCTGAACACAGCGTGTCAACAACACGCGTGTTCTGCTGGAACAAGATCCCTCTCCAAAATGAGCACTAAGGACCTTGGTACCAGCACAAGTACTAGGGCTAACTCAGGAACATCAGCTAAAGTACTTTGGAGTGCATTTTTCTTTCATTCATCTATTCTTTTTTTCCCTCTCACATCCCCGCCCCTCTCCCAAGCGTCCAAAAACTGCACAGGTAAAGATGAGATGGCCAGCATTTGGAGATGTTTACATTGTATTTAAAATACAATACAGTGGCATGTAAGATACTTAATGCTAAAGTCAGTGTATTTATGAAAAGTGTAATTTTTAAATGGAAGTTGTAATTCTCAACTGGCATTAAAAGTACTGAAAGACTTGCTCAGTGGATGAAACCTCGCATTCTTTATGACTTATGACTCAACTGATGGACCAGAGAGCTCATATCCATACAAGCAACAGTGTTAAAGCTTCAAGAGTTAAGTTCAACTGACGAAGTTAAAACATCATTCATGTGAGCATTGAGTTCACCCTTGCAAAATGAGTGTTCAAAAGTTTCAAGGCTAACAAGGCTGTAGGCTGTTCACTGGCTGCACAAGCAAGAACTGGGGATGCTGCCTGAGCTGCAGGTCATCAATGTCACAGTACACTTACTGCAGTATAACCTCTTGGTCCTCATGGAGAAGTAGCAGAGCAGGATTTAATCCAGTTCTAGCTGGAGGAGGGTCCAAAGGCAGTGTCATGGGCACTGTGGACAGGAGGCTTTCCACCTCCCTCACGCAGATGTAGAACCACCGAGCAAGGGCAACAGCCCCAACACATCACGGATTTGTTTTTAAAGGGAAAAAATGTTTTATTTTTTCCAGACAGAAAGTAAGTGATACAGTCCAGTCTGCTCCTGTCCTCTGCCAAGGCCACAACCTTGACTGGGCACAGATCAGGCATAGTACTGCAGATTGGCTTTTTTCTTTGCTTGAACCTCCAGGATTCCTTCCATGTAGTCCTCGTGAGTGAGCTCTGTAGCTCCACGGCGGAGGGCAATCATCCCCTGCCCAACGAGACAGTATTTAGAGAGGGAATGTGAGCGCCACACCAGTTCTAAATAATTACTCCATGCTAGCTTTCACATTTCCCTCCCATCAGTGCTATTCCTATAGAGGAATACTTACCGCTTCGACACACACAGCCTTGCATTGGGCTCCATTGAAATCATCTGTGCAGCGAGCCAGCTCCTCATAGTTCACATCAGGGCTGATAAGAGCAAAGGGGAAAGAAGTCTGAGAGCTTGTACCAAATAGAAAAAGCAACATAGGGAGTTTCCTCAACCCCACAGTAAGCTCCCAACACGTGACTGCCAACCACTTCTCAGCCCTGAGGTACCATCATGAGTGACAAACACAGCCCTAGAATGCCATACCTGACATTCATTTTGCGTGAATGAATCTGCATAATTCTGGCTCTGGCCTCCTCATTAGGCATTGGGAACTCAATTTTCCGATCTAATCGTCCAGAGCGGAGCAAAGCTGGGTCCAAGATATCAACCCGGTTGGTTGCAGCAATCACCTAAGTAGAGTAGGATCATCAGTGTGAGGCACCTGGAAGACAGGCCTCTTCTCCCCAGAGATTCTTCCCTGGACATCATTTTCCATCCCCTGCTAGAGGGCCCTGGACCTCAGCAGCACTCCCTGCTAGCTCCCAACCTTGACTTGTGTGTTGGGCTGGAAACCATCAAGTTGATTAAGCAGCTCCAGCATGGTCCTCTGCACCTCCCGGTCACCAGCCTTCTCACTATCAAACCTGAGGGGAAACAAGGGTAAAACTATCAGTGTGAACCTGACCACTGTGTCCTTATGTTTTTAATCACATCAAAACACAGAATCACTGCAGTTCACGCTCCTTGGCCGAGGTATTCCAGATTTTTCCTTCAAACTACAGTCCTACCATGATGAGGACTGCAACTAGAGTAACTGTCGGCAGCACCTAAGACTTACTTCGTCCTTAGAGCTGAACGGGGCTTATGTTGTCCAGGCCCAAGTAGTAAATAAGGGTAAATGAGGTGCCTGCTGCAGTGATCAGAAAACAATTTTATACAGCAGGAGCCTATCAGGCAGATCCCAAGTCTGATGAACTTTGCTCCTGAGCTCAAGGATTGTGGCAACTGCCATCTGTCTGTGACAGTGTTGACACACTCTTCCTGAGTAGGCCATGCTTTAAGAGGCTCTGCTCACATACACAGGCAAAGGAGGCTGCTAGGCAGCTCCCAAAAAGTTTACAACATGGACTACAGCTCACCTTTTAGTGCCAATGGCATCCAGTTCATCAATAAAGATGATGGAAGGAGCTTTTTCCTTCGCAAGAGCAAAAGCATCGCGTACCAGCTTCGCTCCATCGCCAATGAACATCTGTACAAGTTGTGGACCCGCCAGCTTCAGGAACGTAGCCTGGGAAGTGAAAGAGAAGCCTAGGCCTCATTTCTCAGTTCTGAGTACTGTAAGAAGCCCTTAATTAAAACAAGCAAGTAAGCAAATAGACAGGAAAATCCCAGCCTTTGTAACACCAGTTTGTGTGTATGACCCACTTCCCCTGGAGCTGTTCTTACTCTTTGTCAGGTACTATTCTACAGCAGCACACACTTCCACAGGTTTCTTTTACCTTGGTCTGGGCAGCACATGCTCGAGCTAGAAGTGTCTTCCCTGTTCCTGGAGGCCCATACATAAGGACTCCTTTGGGTGGCTGTATACCCAAATTTTCAAATTTCTCCTTATGATTCATTGGCAGGACAATGGCCTCTACGAGCTATAACAAAAGAAAAATATTAATACACAAACTCATTCTTCTCCACAGATCCAGGCTGTCTGCTTTTGAGCTGAAGTTGAAAGACTGTTCTCCACAGTTACACCAGAAACTATCACCTCTTGGATTTGTTTATCCAGGCCTCCGATGTCACTGTACTGCTCTGTGGGCCTCTCATCCACCTCCATGGCTTTCACCCTTGAATCATATTCAGTAGGCAGAGTCTCCAGGATCAAGTATGAGTCTTTGTTCACCCCCTGTAAACACAAGTCCTTTGCTTTTAACAGGTCCCTCAGCACTGATAAAAAACATGCAATCAAAGCTGATTTACTAGACCTCAAGGATGCAGTAATAACCAGCTCTGACACTGACACCAAATCACCCCAGCTTGGCAGAGTGGACAATGCCACAGTTAACCTACCACATTTTAAAAGACTGATCCAGTTTACTTACAATACAAAAGACAGGGTTTAGAACACTAAGTGATCTCTAAACTTTCAGCACCTAATTGTATGTGTAAAGGACACACACCCCAAACTGCTTTTCTTTACTACAAAACTAACTGAACCCATAATACCTTTCTATTAAAATTTTAGTAGAGAAATGGTCTTGAGGAAAACTGGACAGATTTGTCTCCTTTCCTGAAGGCAAGACATAAGCAATTTCCTGGCCAGTCATATCTAACTGCCACAATACAATCACTCACCACCAGATCTCCAGGCTTCAACTTCTCAGCATCAACCAACCCAATAACAGGCAGGAAATATGTCTGTAAAAAAGAAATCAAAGTAAGCAAAATCAGATGTCCTAGGCAAAGATCCTTTGCATCACTCCTCACACCTGGTTGGGCACATTGGTCTTACCTGACGTGTAGAGGTCTTGATCACAGCACACTTGCCCTTTCTCTGGGAATCCAGGTCAATGTTTGCTCCGTCCTCCTCCTGGTCATTGGGGTCAACATCCAGCAGCTGAAAACCAGGGTGAAAGAGTTCATGACAATGTAACCAGGCTAGCTGGATGACCCCAGGATTAGTGCTTCTAAAATACATGCATTGGAAGGACTAAAACTTTCCACCATCCATCAGCAGTAGAATCCTGAAAGCATTAAAGCTCTCCTGTAAAAATTTATTTCTTCCTTTCCTCATGAAGTAGCACGCAACAGTGCATAGGAAGATGTTACAAAATTTAGAACAAAGCAATAGGTAATGGCATTGATTCCTTCTCCCATACATTAGGGCTTAAGCTCATTAAGTTTTAAAACAGTAGTACAAACCAATCCCATTTTTAAAAACGGCAAACTATCAGCTATTTTTCCTATCATCAAAATACTGAATTACAAAAAGAATGTGATGCAGTAAGAGAGCCCAGGCCTTTCATTTGCTGTTTTGCAAGTTTCAGAGAGCATGTGTCCAATTTCACATGCTCAAGTCTACGCTCAGCAGGGCTGTGTCACCCTCTGATGGTTGTTAGGTACAGATGAACAGTACCCAAAGCCTAAAGAATGACCCAGACAACAAGTGGGCAAGAGAAGTGCACTTCCATGTCACAAAGAAAACCAACAGAAAAACCTGAAAGTCCTGGCTCTTGCAGCATCGGTATGAGAATGTCTGAGAATACTCCATGTCTTGAATCCAGATTGAGTTTCCTGCCTTTCTCCTTCCCACTATATACTGCACACACTTCTCATGTCACTATGTAAGAACCCACCACTCTCACCTCAATAACATTGGACACAAGGTATGGCAGGGTTTTGTTCACTTTGATCTTCTCACTGTTCTCTTTGATCTTGTCTTTCATGGCCTGGAGCTCATGGGTCACTCTCAGTACCTCACTCTTCATGATCTGCAATTGGTACACAGAAGAAAGAAAAAGGAATAGGATCAGAAGACCAAGGCAAGATAAATTTAATACATTATTCCAAAAGCAAACAGTTACAGAAATCTAAGTCTGAGGAACAAAGGGAAATGTAATGTAACAAAAAAGCAAAGCCAGCAAATTAGTCAAGATTTGTTAGGACTCAAGGCTACACAGTCCATTCTGGTCTCTAATCAATAGCCCCAAGTAATTTTTTCCCAGTGTCACTTGGTAGCCTTAGCCTAATCAGTGCAACAGCTTACAGGGTTGCAATGTGACCTATCTAACAGTATGGCTCAGATATGACAACTGTGTTTGGTTTGGTTGTGGTACCTCAATATATACAGATACACAAGTAACTACGTATACACACCTATTTTAGTTATGTTTTGCAAGGGGGTTGGAACTAGATGATCTTTAAGGTCCCTTGCAACTCAAACCATTCTATGATTCAGCCTGGAGAAGAGAGGGCTCCAGAGAGACCTCATGGTGGCCTTTCTGTATTTAAAGGTGTCTTGTAAGAAAGATGGGGACAGACTTTTTAGTAAGACCTGTTGCAATAGGACAAGGGGTAAGGGTTTTAAACTTAAAGAGGGTAAATTTACACTGCTATAAGGAAGAATTTTTTTACAACAGGTTGCCCAGGGAAGTGGTAGATGCCCCATCCCTGGAAGTGTTCAAGACCAGGCTGGACAGGGCTCTGAGCAACCTGGTCTAGTTAAAGACATCCCTGCTCGCTGCAGGGGTTGGCCTTTAAAGGTCCCTTGCAACCCAAACTATTCTATGATTCTATGATCCTACTAACAGTAAGGGAAAAAAAACTCTAAGAAAAAACGTTCTGTACTCCCCATGCAACAGTGAGTACATTTACACCCAACACTAACATACCCAACACAGGTGTCTGCAGTGCTGTCTCACTGACACTGACAAGCCTTTTCCTCCCTTTCCTAGTGAGTCATACAGTGTGCAAACACAGAGTTTGTGATCCCCACTGGAGTGACTGGAGCACCAAGAGCTCTCAGGGGAACTGGTCACACCTGAATTGGTGTATGTGATTCTGTTCAATGGGGAAATCCACTCTTCACTAAGAAACTATCTTTTAAAAAGTCTTTATGCCTAAGCATCATACTGTGCTGTAAACACATTCACAGGACAGAACTGTTACAGGATCTAATACAGAATCTATGTATATAGATAGACATCTATATGTCTATAAATAAAAACAAAAAAACCTTAATAAATTTGATTTAATAAAAGACAGCCTAGAAAATATTCCAGGAAAACTGTCTGAAGGGAGGGTTCTGACAAACATTTTCCAATTATAAAGCTCTAACTATAAAATGAAGAAGGCTACTTCTACTCCTTACTGTATTCTGCAATTTAAAAATAAGACACATATTTACCTTTACTGTCTTCAAAGAATAATAAAGAATAACTTTAAAGTGAGTCAGAATTACTTGTGGAGCCTGAAGCACTATAGGATGAAGATACTCTGTAGAATTTATGAAATATTTCATCTCAATACTGCTAACACTGGGCAGCAAACTTATTCTAAATTTGTAAGTGCTCTTTTATGCGAAACGTGTCTATCTTGAGATGGGTCTATCTACTTAACCGTTTCATGAATGAACAAACGGGAGGATGGAATGTTTTCTCATCATGTTTGCAGATGACACCAAACTGGGGGGCATAGTCTCTGTGTTCAAGGGCAGACCTGCCACACAGAAACCTTACAAAATAGGAGGACACATGCAAAGCCCCGCACCAGGGAGGGAAGTGCACCTTGCAATGACACATACTGGTGACTGTCTGGCTGAGAAATGGCCCTGGGGGTCTCCATAAGACAATAAACTAACAGGAGCCAGCAATGTGCCCTGACAGCAAGGGTGGCAAACTGCATCCAGGGCTGCACTAGCAGGACTGTAGGCAGTAGATGGAGGGGAATGTTCAGTCCCTTTTATTCAATGCTTTTAGATCCTACCTAGAGCATTCAGTCCGGTTTGGGTCCCACCCATACAGCAAAGACACTGATAAACTGGACTGAGTTCAGCATAGGGCCACCAAGATGGCTTGGGGCTGGAGCTGTGTGAAACAGCTGAGGGAAGTGGGATTGTTCAGCTGGAGAACAGAACCTCTGGAGAAGGAAAAAAAATAAGGTTCAGTCAAGAAGACTGAACCAGACACTTTACAGGAGTACACAATGGGCAGACGAAATAACAAAGACCCAAACAGGAGAGGCTCAGGCTGTATGCAAAGCAAATCTTTATCCTCACGAGGTCTGTCAAGCAGTAGCACTGAACACCCTGAGAAGCCGTGCATATCTGTCTTTAGAGGCTTTCAATATCCAATCAGATAAAGCCCTGACTAGCCTGAGTTATGGCTGACCCTGCTTTGAGAAGGAGTTTGGCCTGGAGATCTGCTCAAGTCCCTTGCAACCTGAACTACCGAATGATCCTACCTGACTCAGGCCACAGAACAGACTTCCCCCTCCCCTGTGCCTAGGACGCAGGGAGGGCCTGTGTAACTTTAGCTAAAGCATCCATGGCTGCGTCGAACAACCGCCCCCTCAGCTTCCTCGGGTCCACGCTCTTCCAGTGCTTCTTCCCTACTTTCGCGGCTCAGTATTCCTCAACCTGCCGTCTTCCGTTCAGTCAACCGTGTTTAATTTTTTGCTGTCCCCGTAGCTGTGCTAACCCGCCCGCCCCGAACACCAGCAGCACAGAGCTCCCAAGGGAGGGCGGCCCGGCCCGG
>WEIT01004356.1:2853-40268 GCA_013389985.1 Dryoscopus gambensis | reverse complement strand
CCGGCCCCGCACAGAGGAGGCCCCCGCCAGGCACAGCCCGAGGGGGCCCGGGAGCGGCTCCGTCAGTCCCCAGCCGAGCCCCGCGCGCGGTCAGACGTAGCCGGGCTTCACCGACAAGCGGCGGCAGTTGGGGCACCCGCGGGTCCCGTTGGTCTGGAGGCACCTGCAACAGGAGGAGGTCGGGTCGGAGGGGGTCGCTCTCCGCAGCCGGAGGCTCCCCTAAGGCCGCTCCGCGGCTATTGTACCCCGCAAAGCTGTTCCCCGTGGGCCCTCCCGCCACGGGCAGAGACTGGATCTCTTTCCCATTCCTTCCACGGAATCACTTCCGCAGGTTCTTCTACAAAAGTTTGCTCCTGTACTGCTGGAGGCAAGTCCACAGAGCTCGTCCGGCATCTCTCACTGCCCAGTAGTTTGATCCTAATTCTGGTGTCAGTGTGAGACTTGGTTTTTAAATTCTTGGTTTTCAGATCAATGTGTTTTGTAAGACTCATGTTTCTTCTACAATAAAGTGATGGTACAGCTAACTTGTTTCATGGCAGTAGTATGATAATTCTTGTTCACCTCTGTGTGCCACTAGGGGACTTGGGGAAAATCCAAACTGCCCCTGGGAACGAAGAACTGATTCCCCAGGAGGAATCAAATAAGAATCTGTGAACTGGGCTGACGACGTACAAAGTAAGGACATCAGTGAACAATCATTTAGAGGACAGAAGTGGGAGTGTGATGGATATGATGGCTAAATCTCACCCTCCAAGGCCATGAGACTCTTAGCACTGCAATGGGATCCTGCAAGGCACGATCAAGACAAAGGAAAGCAGGTAATCAAGACAAAGACCTGGGGAACAGCATGCATAGGACTACTCTAAGCATAAGCAGCTCTTTCCTATGACTAATGTCATGACAATAATATTTAGTACTTCCAGCTAATTACTTCAAGTGGAAGAAGTGGGAGCAAGGTAGTGCCTGGAGCTGGTTGTTTTTCTCCCCAATGGACTCTCCACACATGCCACAGTACAGCTCCATCTCCTCCACACATTCATGGAACTTCACTACATGGTCACGCAATTCTTGCTGCTGCTCCTTCGTGCGATAGATCCTTTCACACAGGCAGTGGAGCTTCAGCAGGCCAAGCTGCATGTGAAGGACAGAAACATAAGAAAAGTGAACAACAGGGTGAACACAGACCAGAAACAGGAGTGGGAATGCTACAGCCCCATCAACTAGCTGGAGAAACATCAGCAGGTCTCAACGCTTCCTGCCATTAACCCGTCTTCTTTGTGTCACAAAATGTAACACCAGGTTTGAGACACTCAGCAGCTCTTCCACTTATGGTTTGCCTGAGCTACCCATGACATACAGTGTATTTCCTTTCCTTTGCCTCCAGCCAGCACACAGTGCAGCAAAGCTGCTCAGGGCAAATATGTTTTTCAGGAAGAGACCTCTAGTCCTCTAGTTCTCTGCCTGTTTCACACTCCCATTTTTGCTGCTTCCCATTCCCCTTTGCCTATCCCATTGTGACTCCTCACTCACTTTTCAGACTTGCATACTGATGATTATCTGTGCAACTGCCCACAACCAAACACTTCATGACAAAGCAAATCCCAGGCATTCACTGGTTAATAGGAATGCTAATGAGCAACAGCAAGTCTGGATACTTCAATGTTTGACTTCTTCTATTGCCTGACACTATGAACAGTGCTGAAAAGAGGATGTAGGGTGCTACCTTGTTCCCGAGTCCCTCTGCCAGCTCCTGTGCCTTTTCAATGCTTTCCAGAGCCTGTGAATGGAGAGTACTTGTCATTAGTTCTCAGTCAAATATATAAAAAACAGGCTTGTGTAAATATCCTATGAGAATTACTAAAAAAAAAGAGGTAAATAGGTACAGAGGAAAATTTGGATAAGCAAGCATCACTGCAACTCTGGAGAATCAAGAAAGCTTTCTGGCAGATTTCCCTCCCCTCCCAAAAGTTAATCAATGAGAAAAGGTTGGTTTCTGAAAGACCACAAGTAATGCAAGAGCTACATTTCTGTTCCAGACACACAGTGTCAGTGTTGGCAGCAGCTGGTCTGCAAGCAGAGAGAATACAGATTTATTTAAACTCAGTCCCACATGCTCATTGGAGCTGGGATGGAGCACAAACAAAGCAAGCCTTGTCCCCATCCTACCTTGCAGGCTCAATAATTGTTGGGCAACTCCAATTTCACTTGTACAAGAGGCGAGGAAAGGGATCACCAGCACCCATACACTGCACTCATCCATTTTCCCCTGCTGTTCATATATCCACTTTGCCTCACTTACACATGGTGTGATGTAGGAGTGTTCTGCTATCCATTTGTTAAATCTGAAGGAAATATTTAGCATAGCAGCTGTCATACCAAATGATTCCCTACTTTCCCCTAGATGTCACAGTGTTCCTTGCTGTTCTGATAATTAGTCTCTCTTTTCCAGAACTATTGAGATCTGCTTCCTATTTGTGCAAGGGGAAGAAGAGGTCTCCCTTGTGATGCAGTAGTTTTCAGGAGAAACATCATAAAATTTCTACCCTATAATTTGGCATTACTGCTATTGTAGGAGGAGAGGACCAGATGAGATGCAAAAATGCACTGTGAATGCAAAGGAGATGGCATTAGACCTGTCGTGGCAGCAACAGCCTAGGATAAGGAAATGGTAGAAGAGGGAAGCAGGAATTGAAGGCTAGCAGGGAGAACATAACTGAGAACTGTGCTTAGGAAGACTGAGTGTGTACTGGAAACTCCTGAATTTGATTCAGGAAGAATCAAAGTGAAGGCTGTCGGGTAGGGGAAGAGATGCTGAGAAGTCCAGGGGACAGTTTGTTTTGGACAGGAATATGAGGCTGTGCACAACGGGGGCAAGCAAGCTGTAAGCAGCCTGGGAGGATCTGCAATAGCATTGATTACGTGCAAGTGAAACAGACTAACTGGCCAAAGAGGCTGTGAAGATGGAGGAAGCTAGGACAAAACCAGGGAATGTGCGAGTGGAAAGTTAGCAAATTGCTTTATTAAGTGACTGGTACAGGGATGAGTAGCATGAGCATGAGTAGCATGAGAAATGGAAACTGGGACTGGCAAGTTGAAGAACAGGCTTGGGTGAATACTCAGGGATGTGACATCTAAGAAGGTCACATTTGATCAACAGACATAGGGTCCCTGACCCAGCAGGGCAGACTTCCCTCTAATGCCTAGAACAGAATACAAGATTCCTCCACTTTCTTCTGTGGGATTTGGTGAGATTAGAATTCTGTGCAAAGCCCTCATCGTGTTCTCACGAGTGAGAGCTGCTTGATATCAGAGGCTGACAGTGGCTGGAGGTAGAATCAGTGAATGTAAGGGTTTGATGAGTGCTCTGAATATTCTCTCCCTCAGAGGCCTACCTGCTGTGTCCTGTCCCATTCTTTTGACACTAACCAAACTTTTTGAGTCCACAGTTTCTTCTTCCATTGCTGACAAACATTGTGTTTACTTACTGAGATTGCACGGTGTGTCTCACCTGACTGATTCCCTGATGGAGGCACTCAGATGCTGACAGCACCCTGAACTTGTCTATTCTGACAGACATATACTGGACATTCTGATATCTGGGATGCTTCATTTAAGCTAAAATTCTTGGTGTCTCAATATGAGTGATAAGAATGAATCTTCATCATATTTAGATCCAATCAGCATCTTGAGGTCGCACTGTGCAGGAACTCCAGGTTGTTCAGAGCTAGTTCAGGGCTAACCTTTGAGCATTTCATTCTGTGGCCGAGTAATGTTCCTGCCGTGCAATGTGTGCATCTAGTGCAGTCTGGACTTTAACACACATACACACTGCCTAAGCATTTTCAAAATACGTAACCCCTTGTTCTATACTGACTGGTTGTCTATCCCCAAATAACTTCCTGCTCTCATTTCTCTGTTTCACATCAGAGTTTAGACCTTCAAAGTTTCTCCAGGAATTTTATGCCACATTTGTCCGCAAAGCACATGGTGGAGCTGTAGAGCTGTCTAAACATCGTTAGCACATCAATGAGCTTAGTCATATAACTAAAAAGTAGGCAGGGGAATCTATTTCAGAGCATAAGGCTTCCTTCCTCCAGTGCTGGTTTCTCAGTGTAGAGCTTAAAAGTCATCACGATTGACTAATGAGGCAATTCTATAACTTAGCAGTCTGACTCAGAATGGATGTTGCTACCATTAGTAACAAATTCCTGGCTGAGAGAGACCATTCTAGAGAAATATATCTGTGCAAGCACAGACCCTGTTGGTAGAACCAAAGGGGTACAGCTCTCTTCTGAACTGTACCCTCATCAAAGTGCAGTACAAGACTGTGCTCTAATCTTGTCTAGCAAACTTATGTAGAAACAAGTTTATTACTGACCTTGTCCAGCTCCTTTTGAATCATCCAGCACTTAGTCACTCCTAGCAGCACCTGGATCAGGCCCAAGCGGTTTCCAATCTCTGTCATGATGCTCATGGAAGAATCATACCGAGGGAAGGCTGTCTGCAGAAACAGGGAGGAAAACACATGTTTTGCTATGATCTGCTTTTCATGCCCTCTTGCTATTCCCTCTATCCTTCCTGGCAGGAAAGAGCTGTACCTGCACATCTCTGCGACTGCGATGGATATCTGCAAAGCAGAGCAGACACAGTGCTTGCAGCGGCCGGTCACCATGCTGCAGGGCAATCTTCATGGACTCCTGAAAGAAATTGCCTCTGGTCAGTAGAAGAGCTTGGTCCTGGTTCAAAACAGCAAGGCTGGGACTCTGCACTCTGGCCACTGAAAGATCAGCTCCAAAGAAATGGCACCATCTTTTAAGGCACAGGAAAGTCTTTTTCACATATTCCTAGCCAAGGGCCATACATAGACCCAAATTTTGAAGCCCCTTCAAAATGGCTACAGAAACCACAGCTCTATAGACTGGATGGCAGCAGGAAGATCTACAGTCAAGTGTGAATGCCATGGTGTCTCTGTTGCTCCCCATCCTGTAGCAAGAACCCCTGGCAGAGCCCCCGCCGGCTCCGTGGCTGCCCACACCCTGTACCTCACAGCAATCCATGGCGTCTGCCAGGCGCCCCAGCTTCCGATAGGCCACGGCCATGTGGTACTGGCTCATGGCACGGTACTTCAGGCTCCAGCCCTTCCCGTAATCATTCACCAGCTCAGCGGCTTTGCATGGGAAGAACAAGGCTTTTTCATAGTCCTGGAAGGCAGACAAGCACACAGACAGCAGTCACAGCAAAAATAAAGCAAAAAGGAAAGAAGAAAAAAGTCCAACTATTTTTTATTTACTAACATTGCAGTAGCTACCAAATTTCTGTACATCTTTAAACTCGTGCTGTTCCTCTTCCACATGCATTATTTCAGTGGATATCAAACTGTGAAAGGCAGAAGTGCCGTATACTGAATTGATATTATTCTCTGTGGTCAGGACACTGGGGCAATGACCCAGCAAATGAATTTTATGTAGTATGCCATTAACTTTATTCTGCAGGAACCATTTACCCTCCTCTGTAAGCAAAGGCTGAAAACCTTCTTTGCTCTTACATCATCTCTGCTTGTAACATCTACATGGAGCCTTCTTTTTCTCCATACGGTGAGTTGGGATCTCCAAGAAACTCGTTATCCATCATTGCAGGAAATAGGAACTAAGAATCATGGCCTCATCAAATTCACAAAAAAGGAATAATACATTTTCATTTTTAAGCATTTTCTTTTGCATTAAAAGCATGCTAGAAATAAATCTTATTTTACAATAATTACGTAAAACTTATCTAAATATCTAAAACTGTAAATTATATGCGACTGCAGAAGTGAAAAAGTCCTCATATTTTTTAAATTCTCCGCAATGCACAAAGGAATTCCCAACTCCTCAAATTTCCTTTCTCCCTTATTTCACTCCTGAAAAGTATCCAGCACAATGTTATTTTCTTTTTTTTGGTCACCACACTTCAGGTGATGAGTCTTCTATGAGTGACACAATCAAGATTTAGTGAGAAAAACCTATTTGTTGCTGTTTGTACTAGAATTTAGAACTGGCAAATCAGCCCCGTGCCAGTCCCTGCCTGGTTTTACCTTCAGCTACTTCCTGGCAGCTATTTGCCTACAATAGTTGTAGAAATAGAGAATCCATGAGTTTTGGCTGCCAGCCCTGTGTCTCTGATGTGATCTTCTTTGAAGCTAAGTTTGATCTTTTCCACACACATATTCACAGCTGCTTCTGCTGTGCTCTATAAACATGACACTAATCCTCCCATCCTTACTGTGGAGGAGAGTACTCTGTTCAGATTTTAAAAAGGGATTTTAGCTTACAATGCTCTCTCAGTACTTCACTTCCTATAGGAAAGACATAGGCTGAAATTCATGTGATTTCCAACGCTTTCCTGAATCTGTGGGACAATCACCTTTCTGTCCCTTAGGTTACTGTACCTTTATCTGGGTGTAGAAGTTCCCAAGGCTGCAGCAGACTCGACATTCCAGCATCTTGTCATCGTTGTTGTGTGCATAACGTAAAGCTTTCTCAAAGCACTCCAAAGCCTTCTGGAAAATGCTGAGGCCCAAGAAGGCATTGCCCATGCTGAGGCTCACCTGGCCATTCAGCTGCATGCTCACCGTGGTACCCTGCATGTTCAGGCACGTCTTACAGTAAGAGATTGTTTTCTGGAATTCACAGAGTTTTTCATTGCTGCGAGCCAGGTTTAGGTAGCTCTCTGTAAGGAAATCTGGGTCTTCCAGCTCCCGTGCTGTGTCAATCTGTACTACTGCAAACTTTAGGTAGAGAAAACAGGGTTTACAAAAGTGTGTAGTTTATTTAAATACAGCTCAAGACCCACAGAGTAGTGCGCTGTACTGGAGAAGAGGCTCATCTTTGAGCAGGGCAGACAGGGCCATCAGCACATGGAGAAGCATCGTATGCACTGAGCAGTTATCTGGTGGTTTAAAAGGCCTATGAAGACTGAAGAAATCTCTCCCTCTCTCCACACAGTCTCTGGGCAGGGAAGATGAACTAGGCTGGAGTTAGGGGGAAAATGCTGGTAAATGGCCCCAAAGGGAAGCTGGTGAAGCAGGAAACATCTGACACAATGCCGCTCAGTTCTCTTTCATTCAGTGTAATGTATCCGACTTTCTCTGGAATTCCTAAGCTATTAAAGTACTCTATTAATAGAAGAAAGTAAACTACTTCTTTAATGATTTTTTTACTAATAAAGTGCAGTCTTGGTCTTGACCCTTTTAGTTCTATAACCTCCAGGATTTGTTGCATACTGTTCTCTTAAATGAATTCTCTTTCTTTCAGCCTGGAAACTCTTCTAAGCAGTAACTCTAATGTTTTGTGATGAACTAAGCACACTGCTGACTTGAATTAGTACCAGTAGCAAAGGTAAATAGTTAGCAATTTTCATTAGACATTATCAGTTAGGATTATGGATGGCAAATTCCAAGGGACTCAATTACTTCCTTTTTGTATAGTGGCTACATGTAATAATTCAAGCTTCTAGAACATTTTACATTCTTTGGAAACAAAAAAAGGGCAAAACTCCCAAACCTCACTAACCATAAATTGTGTGTGTTGGGTTGGTGTTATCTTCCTTAACAGTTTAGGAAAGCTGCTGTGTGGACTCAGTGATGTGCACTAGCTCATGCTTCCTCACATTCCCTTAACTTTGTGCAAGTTCTTAACTATTTCCTGATTGCCACAACCTCTTTTCTTGGTGAGAAGTAATTTTTCCTCTCCAGAAGAGGTTGAGCATCACAACCCTTCTTAAATCACTTTTTATTTCATGCCTTTAATTTTGACCCCTTTTCTCCTGTTATTTCCTCTGTCAATGGCTTATTGCTAAAATTCTCCTTTCTCTATCTTTGATCACTTGCTGTATAGATTGTTTAGTATGACTGAAGCCATTTTTCCTTCCTAGTACTGTGAAGAACTAAAATTCACCTACTCTGATCCCACTTTCTGATCTCTTCTCAGGTAACAAATTAATGTTCAGGTATACTAAGCTCACTCCTTTGCCCTTTTTATTCCCATGAAGTCTTCAAAATTTCCTTCAGGTAGTTGCATCTTACCTTTTTTTATTCTTTCTTCCCCAATCAGTTTGTTGTTTTTGCCACCACTTAATTTCACACGTCTTAACAGAATTGTTTGTCTTCAAATGTTTTCCAAGTGTATTAATACCTCTCCTTTCTTGTTCATCCTAAGTATTTGTTTTCAATATTGGGCTTTGACAAGTGGATGGGTTTACTACTAAGATGTGCCCCTCTCCCCAGTCCAATTCCAAACAGAGCTACCAAAAACTTTTCAATGAGATGTAGACACCCCTTTCACATTTTGTTCTAAATGCTGAATGACAACCAGTCTAGTAAGAAGCAACCCAAAACATCAGGACAAGAATATCAAAGCCCTTTAGTAAGACCCTATTTCAGGCTGGGATAGTTTCTTAAGACTATTACAACATCCTCTTGCCTTGTCTTACAGATTCTTGAGTTGCCCTCCCAAAGGCTGCCTGCTGCTCTCTGTATACATCCTGTTACTTCTCAGATCCACACACTAGCTTCTTTTTGTTCATTTAATTAAACTGTTTATCCTCATGCACTTGAAATGTAACTTCAGCTGCTTTTTACCACTTTCCATCAAGCCCCATATCCTTCCTTCTTTCTTCTGTGCTGTCCTGACAACTGGGAGCTGCTCTCTGACCTCAACTGTGAGACACCTGGGATGCCTCAATTACCTCACCAAAACAGCGTCTTCTTTTCCTGCTTAATCAGCCCCCTTGCAAGCAAACAATTGTAATTAAAAACCCCCAATATAAGATCTGTATTAGAAATCAGCCAGAAGCTGAACAAGATAACAGACATGTCTCCACAAGATCAATACTTATTCTACAGAATCCACTTGGAGTTCTCCTTTTATGCTGACATTCACACTGTAAATAGCTTGTAGTGGACAAAAGCCCTGTTGCCATATCTTTTCCTGAAGCCTGATAACATGGTGTGCCTGTATGTGGGAAATAATCAAGAAAAGTTCCCCTGATTAACTGGAGAACTTAAATAATCCAGGGATCTGGAGGAACCAGACCCAGTAAAAAATCGTATTCTGTGTATCTTGTGGGCTGGAGCTCTTGGTGAGCACAGAGATTACAGCAGCCCAGAACACACTCTCAATAGCTGGTATTTTCTGTTATACACAAATACCCCCCCTTCAGGTTCTGATCTCCAGCCACATCCCATAGGGGGTGCGACACAATGGCATGCATTCATCTCCAGTTCACCTTACCTTCAGCATGTCTTTGTATCTGCCCATCTCTGCATGAGCAGTGATGAGGCAACCCAAAACCCGAAACCTGCCAGCAGGATCCGCAGACTTCTCCAAAACCCTCATCCAGACTCGCAGGGCCTTTTCGGTCTGATTAGACTGGTAAAGATGGAGTCCTTTTTCTATCTGTTGCTTTGTCTGGTCCTGACCCATCTCCCATGGATTAAAAGGCCTCATACACTAACCTCTAAGGATAGCAAAAAGAACGTGCTTACAAGAGAACACAACGTAAAATGCCCCACTAGAAGAGGACAGGTTGTGTGCTCAGAAGGCCTGGAGCCATAAAAGCCCAGCCATGTTAGGGGGCTGGAGCTGTGGTAGGCAGTGGCAAGAAGTGTGCTCAGCACTGAAGGCAGAATCCCAAATCCACTAGGCAAACATCTGGCTTGCTAAGGCTCCATCAGTGCATTCGTCTGTCCAATCCCATAAACAAAGACGAAAAGCACAACAGGGAGAGAAAGAGAAAAATCTCAAGCCACAGGAGTGAAACTCAATCTGAACAGCCAGTGCTGGTCTCCTCCCCATTGGCTGCAGCTGCTTCTGCCAGTCCAGCTCACGTGGCTCCCAGGAATTCTAGTCAGGCTCCCCAGCTCCCAAGGTCATGGTGCCAACAGCCCACCCCTGCCTGCCAGTATGCAGCTTATAAATACCCCAGGGAGAGACAATCGGCTGCAGTCACAGCCTCGGGATGCCTCGGCTGTCTCTTTCCTCTCCCTCTGACCATCCCCTTAGACAAACATTTCGGGTGGGGGGCTAGTTTGGGAGGGGGAGCAGACTCAGGTGGAATAGTAGCTTTAGGAAAAATACATACCTTAAAAAGTCAGGTGAGAACAAGGAACAACTTCAGTGCGTACACATGTGCAGTGTTACACTTGCAACAATGTACTTGATACTTTGCTAGGCACAAAAATTCAGCCTCTCTTTTGAGGACCTCAACTGACATCATGAACTGTTTTTGTGAATGTAGGTCAGCTCTGTCACAGATTTGCTGCACATACACCCCTGACTTCCTAATTGTAGGGACAAGAAGCTAACCATTCTGAAAACCTTTGTTCTTGACTGAGTGTTGCTCCCTGCCATCAGATGCCTGTGGCAGCCCTCCAAAAGTTTCCAACAGAAGTTGTCAAAGGCACTGCTTAAGTTCTGCATCAGAACTTGCTGATCTTTTATGATGAATAACAAGAAAGACACAGAACAACACATATCTGCACTTCTTGGTTGCAGAAGAGAAGTGTTAGCCCCATTAAAAGATAGCTTTATGTCTCCCACACTCTGTTGAAAAATTTGGATTGGTTTCTCTAGGAGTCAAGTTTCATGCTCTCACCAACGTACTGCATTTTTAATGGCTGCAGCCTTCGTGGTCTAGAGATATATTCTGTCCTTCCTAAGAAGATACACCAAACCTGGGGGTAGGGCGGCAGAATGCTACAGGGATATCTAATGTTTTTCAGATGCAGAAGTTCCAAGAACCAGTTTTGCGATCCTTTTACTGGGCAAAAAGAAACAATTGCAATTTGAAGTTTTAACAGACCCGCCTGCAAAAGCAGTCACGTCTCCAGCTGCCTCACTGCTTCTAGTTGAATTTGGTGGCAGTTCTTCCCCAAACAAAGGTAAACACCTACGGAATCACCTCAAAGGGTACCAATCAGACCATCCTGATCTGTGTCAACAAAAACCCAAGGGAGTCTTCCTGAGGTAACATCCGTAAGGAAAGCAGGACACAAAATAAGGAGCGACAGTCTGCCCAGAGGCTTTACATCATAGCAGTCATGATCTTAAGAGATTACATCTGTACCTTTATCCAAAATTCCCTCAGAAAAATATTTCAAAAAGAAAAGCATTTTAAATTGTAGAAGAGTTTTGCTACAATAAGACCAATTCTGTTTTGGGAGCTCATATACACTATGATATTTACATTATTTAATTTAGCTTCAGAGACAGATGATGTGCCCTATGATCTTTCAGCACAGACTATGTGTACTCTCAAACTCTGGACATAGAAACTGCAAAAATCTACAGAAGGTGAAGAAAACTAATGGTGAGGCACAGCTGGTTAATGTGCAAAAATCACTTCAGCAGCACTGTTAAAATTATTAGCTAGGTACTTTATAGATTTTAGAAATTCCATAAAAGTCTGACTTGGAACTTAAAAAAATCGCTCCTCTTTGCAGTAATTCTTATATGTCTCTCTGGATGTAGGTGGTGGGATGGAAACAAGATATGGAAGATCAATCCCCATGGAAACCACTGATAATGGTGAGGCCATTCAGATTTCTAGACTTGGAGAAGTTTAGAGGCCAGGAAAGCAGCCGCTGGAGCCTGCTACATAACAGAATCAAGCCAGGACTCAAGAATGGGGAAAGCAAAAATTGTATCATTCTTGGAAGATTCGACTGCTTTGCAAAATTAACCTTCCACAAGTGACCTGCCTGTAACTCAAACTCATCCTGAGATTCTTTTGGACCTCTTCAGCAAAGCACTGCTCCTTTCCCCACACAGCACAGCCAAAGTGAAAAGAGGGTGCCTTGCAGCCTGACAAAACCCATCTAACAGGAAACGATCTGCCCTGCATTTTCTTAACCTCACTTTACCTCCTTGCTTTTGAGCACTTGAAACACTGCTTAGTGTCTTAGGAATCAACTTGCAACTCACCTGTTGAGATAAAAATACCCTAGTAAAATAAGGACTAGATCTATCAAGTTCAAACTGGTCATTTTCAAAAAACCAGGAACATGCTCTGATATGGAACATACCACTCTGAGCCCAGTTGCAGCTGCCTCAATAAGGAGAGATAAAAGATCAACACTGACTGCCTGTGCTACTTCAAGAAAAGCAATGGCATCCGTCTGTGGCTCAAGACAGCTCTAATTCATACAGGATTCAGGTACAGCTTCTACAGTAAACAATTCACAGTTTCTTCTCAGAACTGCAAATAAATGAGCCTGAATGGTGCTTGGCAACTTCAAATTAGGGAATCTTACCTGTCATGCAGCAGAGCTATACATGCAGTGTGGCTCATCACATACTCACTTCTTCAGAGTGACCACACTGACCTGCTTCTCCTCTTCCCCACTGCTCTTCATAATGCCCCCGGTGACTCCTGGCCATATGAAGAGAGTGGAACATGGCTGGTAAAGTTAGGAAGACTGGAGTCAAAACAAGTAGTGAAAGGTGGAGGTGGATGTGAGAGGAAAAAGGTTTCTCCTAAAACATTGAGCATCAGGATTTCATCTACAACTTTGTGTATTTCCTACTAATGCTGATATATATAACAACTCATGTGAAAATGCTGATTATTTTCAGAGATTAATACACTGGCTCTTAGGTGTAGTTTGATTGTGCACTGATGGGTGGTGGCCTTTTAAATTAAAGGAAAAGCCTTCAAAAAAATAAAAAAGCCACCGACCCAAAAGGGATCCAGTGTCAGTTCTGTAAGATGTCGCTAACAAAGCTTTGATTGTGTAAGACAAGGTGAGTGAACTTTCTGCACAAGCTGGAATCTTCCATTCTGCCTAAACAAACCCTTTTTCTGATTCAACTGTTTCTCTCCATCCTTTGCCTCAAGTTGTATCTGAACTGAAATCCCTCCAGCCTCTCTTCTCAACAGCTGCAAATTAACTGCAGGGATCCTAGCACAGTCTGTAACAGGTGGCTCAGCGCCTCTCGCCGCAATTGGTGCACTCAGGGCAAGGAATGCAGCACTGAATCCTGATGCTTGCAAATGCTCTCAGATTTACAATCATGTAGGAAGTGATGGGGTGAAAGTATGCCAGATAACACAGGAAAAGGACATGGAGGAGACACATAGCTGCCCTAAAAATGCTTGCAAATCTCCAAGATGCAAGACAGCAGAAGGAAGGAAGAATATAATGGAATTTTAGGAGCTTTCAGAAATGTGGCAAAATCATGGCCATTGTGGTACTTTCCTTCTGAGAGGCAATATTCGTGTCAAACTTGTGGCAGGTTTCTAAATGAATTATGCTTTGGCAACGCCAAATACTTTTTATTAATTTGAAATGAGTTGTAAAGATATCTTAGTTCTAAGAGCAAAGCAGGTAGCCCTTGCTTATCATTAGTAAGTAATCCAGATTCATTTGAGGTTTCCCTGTGTAGTACTTCCAGGACCAGGAGCACTGGGGACTGCAGATACCTTGATGCTGCAAAACCAGGACAGATTCAGCAAGCTTGGCTGTGTTCCTGGAAGGGGAAGGAGGCGGTGGCAAGTATGGGGCTCGTGAGAGCAGGATCAGCTGGTGCCTCTCTAATCCCACACAGCACCACGCACTCGTGCTGCTCCTGCAGAGCTGAGGGCTGCTGTTAAGCCCAAGGTATTGAGCCCTTTGAACACTTTGAAGCACAAGTGCATGGACAGGCAAGTGGCTACATGGCACTAGTTCTGTGAGGCAGGATATGCCTACTCCTCACTCCCAAGAGCTCATCTACACAGAAGTAAAAATCCAAGGCAATACTGTACATCCAGAACAAGTGGTATTGGGCCATGGAAATTTTTGTGGCTCACAGCTAAGAAACTGGAAAATAGTTCTCTCATCTCTCTCTTCATCTTCTCACACGTGGACCCAAAAAGAACCTCAAGTTAAAGACACTAATACAACACACAAGGACTCTTCTCAAACAGTTTAATAGCAAATAAACAAAGGAAGGTACCACACTTGGCATATACAAAATGACTTGTTGTCGGTGTGTCTGTGCAATTAAAACAGCTTTAAGTTGCCCTTTGGGACAAAAAGAAAAAAAAAAAACACACACACAAAAGGAAGAGAATTCCTTTAACACATACTCGCTTGTTCCAAACTTGTAACAAATCTTTTCATTTTTAAATCCACTACACAAACTCTGTGATCAGATCAGAAAAGCAACACGCGCTCCTCTGCTTTTTAAACCATTAAAGTAAAATCTGTAATTCTCTACAGAGTACAACACAATTTCACACAAAGAGACATTTTGTTTTGCAAATCAAAACAAGAAAAAAAGGAACAGCTCAAACAAGATAAAGAAAAGCATTTCTACAACTGAACCACGACTTCGAGTTGATTAAATCCCGTTAACTGCAGAACAGACTCTACATTTGGTCATAGTGGCAATTTGTTTTCTCGTCACATTGTGAATCACTTTACATTGTTTTCTAGTAGAAAAGGCAAAAAACTGTACAAAACCCCTAGTGTTAAATACGTTTGTACCAATAAAAAAGCCCACAGGTTTGTCTCCAAAATGTAAATTTTCTTTTTAAATTATTCACAAAAAGCAGCCAAAAATCAGAAAGGCAGCTGCTGCTCCACTGTCTCAAATCCATTAAAACCACCACAGAACAATTAAAACAACCAAAGGAAGAAAAGGAAAGAAGAAAGGAAAGAAACACCCAACATTTGGCATTTTGGTTTTCTTCAGATATTTTTCCACAGGTTTCCCCAAAGTTCCTTATGGAACCAAATGCACACGTACAGAAATGTACTGGCAGTTCCTCTACACACTGCAGGGTATCAGTGCCCCCCAGCACAGCCCTGTGCATTCAGACTGTGGGACTAACAGCAGCCAGCCCCCAACCCTACTTCCCAAATAAACGAGTCTCTACCCTTTTTCATTCAGCCTCACGATTCACTCCCAGGTACATGTACCAGATTCAAATTGCTCTGTTTTGTAAGCAGCTTAAGGACTGTCAACACAAGTCTGGTCAATACCTAGTGAGAATACAGTATCCTCTACCAACTCAGGAGTAGGATAGAAAACAATCTTTGCATCTTTACATTATCTTGGAACACTGGACAAAATTATTATTTCTATCCAAACTCTACTTGTTTTCTCAGCAAAAACCCTTCTCCTGGAATTCCATTTCACATTATTTCAACTGTTAAGATACCTACACTAGCTTGCTGCTGCTTCTGACTGAAACTTCATCACAGCACACACTCTTCAGGTGCCTTCATCTAGAAGCTACTTCCCAGTTTCTACCTGTGCAGATGGTATGTAGGGCAGGGAAAGCCTGCTACCCAGAGAGCAGTAACCTGTTCTAGTTCATCCTGCAAGCCATAAAAACTGCTCAGCTCATTACCCAATTAAAAACTAAACAAAAACTAAAAAATCTCCGCAGAGATTCCCCAGCTAAGGCCCTTGAAAAGAGAGCTGGGGATGGTACCCTGTTCAGGTAACAGCTTCAGAGGCTGTTGTATTGTGCTTGTCATTTGGGAAGAGCCAGCAGTTGCAGGACCAGTGTTACAAATGCTTTCTCTGGGATATTTAAAACACTTGAATTCATGAGCTAACCTAGATCCTTCCAGAATCCTGCCACCAAACTCTGACTGATGGTGTTAGACTGGGGCTGGACTTCACGGAAATGTGCCCTGACTTGTACAAAATGCTCAGTGTTTGAAATGAGCCCCAGCTTCAGATAACTTTGGAAACAGAAATATTCTGAGTTGCCCCACCTTCCTGCTCCCAGCTATCCCCTTCCACCATAACTTCCACTAGGGGAACAGTGTAACCAAGCACCCTCAGAGCTTCTGACAGCACTGGAGATGGAGCAAGGTCCAGGTGCTCTGTCAGGCAGACAGTCTAAGTGCACAGGTAGCTTCAGGTGGCTTCTGATCAGATATTTGTCATACCAAAACCACCAATTTAAAGGATACCTTTGAAACCCATTAAATTGCTCAGTTTTTGCACAAACTATAGAAAACAGAGAGGTGAAGGTGATATATACGAGGGTGTGAAGAAAACAGCAGGAAACATGCACAACATTTCTGGGCACTATCTTAGTTTGAAAGATTAAAACAAAAACATCACATTTTGCTGAGGAGATTGTAGTTACAAAAAAACCAAGCATGCCAGAGCTTAACAAAATACAACATCAACTTTGATCAAATTTTCACTGCAGACTGATAATCACACAGGGAAGCAGGGGAAAAAAATAATACTAATTAAAAAAAATCAGTAAATGCCAGGGCAAAAATGTAGCTACAATCAGAGGAAAACATAGTTCAAGTGTTTTCTTTTGATGCCACTTCAAGTCACAAGTTTGAACTCATAAAAACACATGCTGTCTCCTCAAGCACAGAAACCAGATCAGCAAAATGTGACTAGGAAGTCTCCTGAAAGATTAAGTCACACCATATAACTGACTTTTTCTTCAAACTGTGTATTTAAAACTAAGCACACAGAAAAAACTAAGCCTAGAAAGTGATTGGCTGTATGTTCACAGAAATACAAATACTCCACAAGGTATGCTAGCAAGGCTGCTCTGAAGACAAATTACAAAGAATCAGATTCACAAAATCAAGTGGTTATCTTACGAAGGTCTAGAAAAATAGAAATTCTTTTATATTCAAATGCAAGTTTAAATATTCCCCTTCAGCAGTCTTNTTGGACGATGTACTTGAACGCCACATCGACATGCTTTAGGCACAACGATGAACAAACGGCAGGAATCTAGAAAAAAAAACAAACCAGAAAGAGGGAGACCCACTGAGTTACACAGAGCAGTACATCCAAACACGGAGAGAGAGAACAAGAATGGGCACTGTACAATGAGATCTCCTGGGGAAGGGAGTTGACAGGGAAGGGCAGCACATGCCAACGATGGACAAGTAAAAGTCAAAGTACATGAAGGACACCAAGTAAACATCAAACTGCCAGAAACCAAATGGAAGCAGAGGCTTGGATTTCCCTCTCAGCACCCAGTCTGTGGAGCGTTCCACAGCCTAATGACAAACTGGTTAGCATGCATTCGCCTTGCCCCGTGCCCAGTGTGTCCACTACCTCTGTTTAGAACAGAGTAAGCTCCCTCCCCAGGAGACCGAGTCCAAAAAATATGACTCCAGGGCAAACATTTGCCCACAGAGACTGAGACTATGAGAGACAAGACAGAGGACACAAGGGATTCACAGGTGGTTTGACGGTTGAGACTTTTCTTGCACTCTAACATGGGAAGATCTTAGGCAGTAGTAGCCCAGCAAATCCACGTTCTTTCCTTTAGCTATAGTCCCTTCTCATTCCCTAGAAGCCCATGTAAGTGGGGGTGGGTGATTTGAAAAAGGGGGGAAAAAAAAGATTATACAAGACAAAAAGTCCACACATCAGAGAAGAATTCCTTAAGACTTGACTGCAAGTTAAGACTTGTCCTAGCTGAGCACTTTTCATACCATTAGACCTGCACAGGGATTTTCCATTCCCAACCTTTTATGTAACAGCCCTCAGCTCCCTGGCTTCATGAGGAGGAGATTCTGGGCTCTGAGAAGCTCTACAGTCACTGTTGCCTGTTTGATGAGCAGAAAAAATGTGTTTCCTTAAATTTTCTTAAAAGAGTGTATAAAAAAATAATTCTTATGTTAAGTGACATAAATACATCTGTTCCCTCCCCTCAGCTTGTGAGCTGCAAGAGATAAGGAACACTTTGGGATGAGAGTGGGAGGCAGAGGAGAGAGGAAGCAGTTTGTTTTCTTATTGTACCTCCCCACACACCCAACTCCCCTTTAGCTCCTGTTTGTGGCCTTAGTCTTCAGCACATCTCAAAGCTTCTGCTTATAGACTAGAAAAAGGTGAGATTTGCATATTATCTTACATAATTTGAGAATAGCAAGTGTTGCATTCTCGTTCCAAAGCAACAAGAAACACATGGTCTACTAAATCAGCAACACTTCTCTTATCAGAACTGCTGAGATTAATTTGCTTTTCATGCTTTCCAATAAAGGGAAAGGACTTTAGTACAGAGTTTAAATTAAGTCCAGCAAACAGAGTACAATGCAACTCTTGCAGTTATTTCTGTATTTCAAGAAACACTCTAGATAATTTGCAGATAGGTGACAGATTTCAGTCCTAAACCGGAAAGGCAAATTTATCATGAACTGAGGCATGAGAAACAACTAGAAGCATGAAATCAAGTCTAATCTAAGCATGCACCAATGAAATCCTCTGTGTGATTTGTCTGGGGATTTTCTTACTGTGGATTTTTCAAATATTTCACTCAGCTATGTTGAGGGCAAAGATTAAGTTTCATCAAAGCCCTATGGAAAGACTGGCCTATAAGAACAGAACCATGAGATCCTGGAAAAGGTCTTAATGACTTGGAGAAAGTTATTCCAGTTTGTCCTTGTTTTATTCTCACCATAGTGATAATTCTGCCTTCTGTGTTTTATATTTTGTAGCAGGTAAGCTCAGGGATATCAATCATCTTTAGGTTCACATGTCTGCAACAAGAAGCTTTCAAAGCATTTTACCTGTTCATAGTTGCACCCTTCATTTGCAATTTGCTTTATCCAAGTTGGTTTTAGGTATTTCCAAATACAATAGGAACAACTTCATTCTGCTTGGTTGTTCTTCCCTAATCCATAGCCATTACCAGTTCAGTTAGATTCAGCTTGCATGATAGAATTATCATAATATGTGACTTTCAGTATTCAGGTGAAAAGCTTTCTCCTGATAGATGCATTTGCCAGTGAGATTTTTCTGAGCTGGAATTTTTTAATAATGCCAGTTTTGTACTAAAAAAAAGGCTAAACTAAAGAGCTATCATATATTGGACTGTCGATTACCTAGGGACTGAAGAAATGATGATTTCATTTACTATAGTACTGACACTAAGCAGTATCAGACTAAGTTCATAATTCTTTCATCTTATTACAGTAGTAAAGTCAAATATCTCCTGAGAAAAAGAATAAATCTATGAAGTAGACCATTTCCACCTTGTAAACTAAAAATATGTTAAGTATTTCCTGGTGGCACACGTGGTAAGAAATTCTATTTCATTAGAAGTCCCTTTAGCTTTTATTGTAGAAAATCAGGTTCTTTGGTTTTAAGCATACAGCATACTTTGTCCATGTGGCTACTTCAGCCAACCTTCTGCAGTTTATTTGAACTCACCCAACTCTTATCTTACTATCCAGGAAATAAAGCATTTGACACTGCTTTGATTTGCACTTGAATCAGAGTATGATATGAACTAAAAATAAAATTTAAAAGCCCCAAGTCCCCCAAATCCCAGACTTTCCTGCCAATAAGTGAGGAAGAAAACTGGCTTAAGACTGAAAGGCAAGAGCAGCCTAAATCCCCACAATCAGCGGCAGCCACCAAACAGACACAGAAATATTGACTTTATCTGATCAGTTTTGTTATCAGAAAAAAAATCTGCCCAAGTCACAAACTTGATACATTTATTAACTTTGGCAACATACACATTGATACACCAAGAAAGGGAAATCTGAAACAAATACACAAAAAGGGCAACATCTTCAGCTGGTGAAAACTGATGCAGCTCTACTGCATTCAGAGAGCTGAAATGCATTGATTCAAACCATCTGAGGATCACATCTTTTAAAATTTAACCTGCATAGATTTATTTTCTTTTTCTTTTTGGCAATACTTATAGTTACGCCAGTAAGGCACAAGAGCTAGCCCAAGTTAGGTGTGTTAAGGTGACTTATGTCTGGGAGGAGTCACCGATCAAACTAAGCCCCAGTGTAAACTGGTGAATCTCCTAAAGTTAATAGGAGTCGCACCTATTCGCAACAATGCCAAGCTTGATCTGTAAGTTACAGTATTGAGGACACACTATAGGATGAAGAAGCTAAAGTATCTAATTTGGGGCAACTGCCATGACTAGTAAAGAGGCCAGAGCATCAGGCTGAAAGAAAAACAGGACAAAGGTCTTGGATAGTACAGTGGGGTAGGGTGCAAAGAAGGTAAGAGTGACTGTAGAGACCCCAGAGCACAGTGCTCTCCTCCACTGGTTCACAGCATTCATCCTCCTTGTTTAGCAGTTGTTGGGCTGCAAACAGGCCACTGAAAATCAGTAGTTTCAATCATGCACATCATTATGTGTGTAAAACAATCACATTCAGGATTCTACAAAACCCTGGCCTTTTTTTCCAGTGAAATAATTTAGGTAATAAATATTCTCCACCCTGGAGCGGTATAAAACTTCTATAAAAATAGAAACAACATTCTTGGTTACAGCAGGTTGCACTTGGAGCAGTTGCTCCCAACTATGTTTTTTTATGTTTTTTTTTTTTCCTTTTTTTGAAAAGTATATAATTTATATATATATATATATATATAAAAATCCCATTATCACCCTGGAGGCCTTCACACTCCAACACTCTTTTCTCAGAAAACCAGGACACATCTTTCCTATGGTGCAGAATTCAAGTGTACATGGTTCACTTCAATGTATGTTTACGTTTCTAGAGAGATTCAAATAATTAACATAGAAGGGTACCACATGCCAGCATAAATGGGAAATTTGGCAATCTGGCCTTTGAAACTTTGCCACCACAAAATTATTTAAATAATACTGACAGATTTACCTGTCTGCCATCAATATGGACAGACTGACATCAACTGTTTGATTTTCAATCTAAGAATTGGACAGGGCTCCCCTTGGATGTTATGTATCAGGCCTTGTAATTTTAAGATTTGAGATCCCAGGGTGCCCAGTCCCTGGAAATGCCCAACATTCCCAATAGATCACTGCACACAAGCGGGGATTCTGACCCAAGATCTCAGGTTTGATGGGTTTAGTGCTCCTCCTGCTGGAGCAGACCACAAACTCCTGACCCCACGGCTGACCCACACACATCATTTAGCAGCTGGCTCCCAGACTGCAGTGTTACCTGGTGCCCTGGGAAACAGCCTTACAACCCAGGAATACAAAGAAAACAAGGAAAAGGAAATATTATGAGGTAAATCGAACTTCTGTTAAAGACACAGAAATTGTAAACTTCCTCTTGTGACAGAGGTGGATTTTGGTGGTTATAAAATGGAACTCTACACTGATTTCTTGTAACAGCTCAGGCCAGAGTGTCAAAAGTCCTTTGAGCCCCCTAAAACTAGTGAATATCAAAAGCCCTTAGCATTGCACTAGAAATTTCACTAGTGTGCAGAAAAAGTGTGTGTTCAGTTAAGGGGTGTGTTCAATTTTCCTTCAATATAAAAGATAACAGCTTGTACCAAAAGGCAGAAAAAGACTGAATGGCTCAATACTCTGGTTCCACAGCTCCTGGCTTAGCCTGTTTTGCACTGGTACACACCACCTTAAAGGAAAACTGCAGTAGAAAGATACACCTAATTACTAGACCAAGTCACTGCACGAGTTTTGTTAAACAAAAAAACCCCAACAAAACAGGAAATTATAATTCCAATAAACAACCAGCACTTACATTATGCTTATGAAAAGGAATTCATAGCAATCTCTGCAAAAAAAAGGACATTATTCCACAGAAATGGGGAATGTGATCAACTGTTAAGAAGAAAAATTATCAAAAATTTCTGCAGGTTATCAGGGTTCTAAAGTTTCTTGTTTCCAGACCCAGATGTATTCATCCAGACTAAGCTGCCTCTACCCTTCCACCAACCTACATAAAGTATATAGGTTAATTTTTCTTAAATATGGAGAAATTCACTGCATCTCATTAATATTCCACTGTAGACAGAGGGTGAAATTTTCTGGGCAGAGACATTAACTAATAATTTTATAAAGTGCTGTGTACACTCACAGTGCTATATAAACACTAGTTCATACATAGCAAAGAAAAAAAAATCACTGCAGTTTTCCTTTGGCTTGTTAATGTGTTCACCCTTTTAGCCTGCCTCCTGCTTTAGAGATGATTTACTAAATCCCCACTGTTGGTATACAGTTAAGGAAATCTCAAAGAGTGGATGGGGCATGACAAAGGCTACATGGAGGTGCTTCTTTCTCACCCAGGACCCTCTTCTCCTTGCCCATCTTTGTTTTCATCGCTGTTCTGTGTTATTTCTGCTTTCCCTTCTCTCTACCCCAAGGCAGTGTGGTGTCAGTTTCTGCTGCTCCCTTTAACCTTCTCTCCCCACCCCCAAGGAGCTGGCATTGGTCCTTCTCAACACACACTGGTTACAAACACAGCAAACTTCAAAAAAGGGAGAAAAAAAAACAAAACTAAACAAAAACCTCAGCGATATGGCACCTAAACTCCAAAGTAAAACACTGGAAACAAAAGCACAAACTTGTCCTCCATCCGAAGCGGGATTCTCAGCAGAGGCTGCAGCAGAGTCTTCAAGAGAAGATGTGCCAGATAGAAGGCATAGATCAGCTTCCAGGACTGTAAAAACACAGCCTTAGGGCTTCGAATCACTAAGTGCGCTCCTCTCCAACTTACCAGAAGATCCTTCTCACTCCAGTCCCGGAGGGGAGGGGTGCTCAGTATGGCTTGCTGTCGTTCTTGGAGCGCTTGAGCTGTACTTTCAGCCGCTTCATGCCGATCTGGAAGCCGTTCATTGACTGAATGGCAGCCTGCGCAGAGACAGGATTGTCGTAACTTACAAAACCTAAGGAAAGGAAAACACATAATTACCCCACGCCACAGCTGCCCGCAACAGCTACTCACAGCTGGAAATGCAGGCACTCAAAAGGTCAGAGAGGCTTGCATGAAGTGCCATTTTCAGAAGCTCACGACTGTTTTAGACTCCTCATAATAACTTCTAGTGGCTCTTGAACAAAGCATTGCTTTCTGACATATGGAACTTTGGATAGATATACACAGCTCACGAAATTAAAATAACATTTTCTAGTCTATCAGTAAAATAAGTACTGCTGTTTACTTTATAAGAACCCATACCTGGGAGAAAACAAAACTTGGAAAATGTTCATCCAGATGCAAAAGCTCATTAAAGATACAAGACTGAAATCACCCTCATGACATTATGGGAGCAGATTTGTTTGCAGTGAAATAGCTGTCAAGGAAGGGCAGCACTGGTACCTCTTTTACGTGTAGATTGCTCTCAGATGAGAGGCTGCATATCATTCCTGGAAAAGATTATCCTGAAAATAAACTTCTCCAGGGTTTTGAAGAAGCCTATTTTAAATAATTCTACTCAATGTCTGGAGTGAGAATAACTCCCATTCCAGGCAATGTCTACCTGTCCACAATATGCAGGTGTTATAGCAGAATGATCAGCATATTTTTGTGTTTTCACAAAGCATCAGATTGTCCACATCTTTTGGCTCAAATAGGAAAAAATTCAGGATATCATATAGACACAAAGCTATCAAAACCATAGAGAAAGGCTCACCTCTCCTATTCCATCACAGTAAATCTTTATCTATAAAAAGTCATGAGAGCTTACAGCACCACAAAAATGCAATATGGTACCCACAGTAATTATATATAAAGTTATCAATAGAAATAATTCATAATCATAATGTACTAAGTAAAATAGAGAGCAACACAAACAATTATTGAAAAGACAGGAAGAGGAAGAACTATCTCAGGTTTACAGTCTGCAAACACAAATAATAATAACAGAATATTCTGAGTTAGAAGGGATCCCCAAGGATCAAGGAACCCAGCTCTGAAGTGAGTGGCCCATAAGAGGATTGAGCCTACAACCTTGGCATTATTAGCATCATGCTCTAACCAGCTGAGCTAATCTCAGGGAGAATTATCTAGGGCCAGAACACAATTATGAGGCACAGTAGTATGAAATCGGGAAAAGCAAAAAGTCACATTGAAAATCAGGAAAAGACAGTTTATTGCTGGAAGTGTTTGGTTTATTTATGTTTTAGGAATATATAGAGATTCCCTACTTACTTAAAAGTTAGACTAGACAAAATACTGAGAAGGAGATTACTAAAAAAACCACCTTTTTACAGATAATGATTTATAGAATGACAAAATATCCTGAGCTGGAATGGATCCACTAAGATGACTGAAGTCCCCACACAAGACATCCCAAGAATCACACTGTGTGTCTGAGAGCAGTTTCCAAACACTTCACGAATTCTGTCAGGCTGGTGCTGTGACCACTTTCCTGGGGAGCCTGTTCCAATGTCCATTCACCCTCTAGGTGAAGAACCCTTTTCCTAATATACAACCTAAACACCCCGGGACTCAGCTTCAGGCCTTTATCTCAGGTCCTGTCACTGGTCACCAGGGAGAGGAGATCAGTGCCTGCCCTTTGCCTCCCCTCGTAAGGAAGCTGTAGATCCAACATACCAAAACACTTGCTTAGATTGGTCTGCTTGTCAATGAAAACCTTGGCAGAGACGACATTTCCAAATGGCATGAACATCTGCAGCAGGTCCTGATCCCCAAACTCCTGGGGAAGATGGTAGATAAACAGATTGGCTCCCTCTGGACCTTCAAACAACAAGTAGGAAAACAAATTCAGAAAGAGCATGGATACCATATACCCATTGCACAAAAAAAGGTGAAAGAGACACTCAAGACAAATCTTCTGGATAAAACAATGAAACTGCTATTTACACTACTGCAGAGCACTTGATTCCAGAATAAATTAGCATGACTCTTTGCTGGGATTCATCACTCAAATAATTCTAGCTCTTTCTCACCACTTTTATCTGTACTTTACACATTGTGCCAGAACTGGTTCACAGATACTTGCTGTAATGAAATGTGAACAGTAAGTCTGAGTGCTAAACGTTGACTAAACAAAAAATGGCTATGCAAACCCTGTGGTCCCAAAGCAACTAAGTAAATTTCCAAACAAAATACAAATAATCGCATTGCTTGTAATCCGACAGATTATCTTCTAAACATGCTACATTCTGCTGAAAACTTACTCCTACATTCTACATTACTTTACACTGCATATTAAATTTAACCTGAATCTGAAGAGTGAAGAGACTGGCTTAAATATCTGTTGGGAGATATGAAGGACCAAGAAAACTACATTAACAAAACCACATCTGATTCTCTGACAGTGGGATGTATCAGGCTGTAGACTCATATTCTCCTTCCCTCTGAACACATGGAGGAATATGATTAAGGAAGCACTTAAGACTAGACAAACCCCATGAGAAATGTCCTGTATAAAAACTACTTTGGGCAGCCCTTAGTAGAAAGATCCCACAGACCTTCTTTATCTTCAGTAACTCCTGGATTCTAAAAAATGCCATCAAATAAAAAATCTGCAGATAAGGTAGGTGCAAGGGCTAAGCTTGCCCTTTTGAAAACCCCTTTCAAGTAGTTTCTACAACTTTCTGCCTACCTTCTTTTTGACTTCCTGCTGCACCAATACTCTGCTGCGTTAAGAGACTCTGGTTATAGAGTGTGGGCAGTGCAGCAGCAGCATATTGCTGGATTCCAGAATAAGCCTGTGTGAGGGCTTCCATTGTGCTACCTGTCCCATTTGAGAGACCACCACTGCCAAGTCCTCCATTTAAGGCTGCCATTCCTGTATAAGAAAAAGGAAATAAAAGATGACTGAGTGCTTCCACTGAGCCAGATCAATAACCTTTCAAACACTCTGCACGATTACAAAAAGCAGGGAGTAGAAAAAATCACCCCAGAGACCTAGCACAGGCTGAGGAATGACAATCAGCTATTCCCCCAAGCCACCACTACACATAACTTACCTGCTAAAGAGCTAACGTTGAGGCCTGCAGTAGCACCTGCCAGCGTCTGCAATGCTCCGAGAGAAGCCATCGGATTAACAGAGGAGCTGCTACTCGAACTAGGTGAGGAACCTGCTATTAAAATAAAATAATTAAACTTCAAATAATATTTTTGGTCCTGATAATTCAACTTCTTCATTAAGTTATTCCAGTGGAAAAAAACTATTAAGGAACAGATCCAGGCAAAACAGTATACTTTATGTACAAAAAAACCCCCAAGCCCACTTGGGGGTTATATGTATACTGCTTATATGTTCTAAGCCCTTCCTACATTTTTTGAAAATTTCTACTTCATCGTAACATCTATTCTTTGTAGCAATAATAATGTCAGTAAGTGTAAGACACGTAAGATCGAGACATTATACAAATGCTGGTTAAACTCTGTATCTCAACATAAGGTAACCAGCAGTGATGCCCTGTTTCCTGCTGCCTGCAGTAAGAGTCTCTTGCTATGTATTAACATATATCTTTGAAGCATCACTCAAGGTGAAAAAGACCTGCAACATAGATACTAGGGACATTAAAGAAGGCTGAGCATACGGTTTTCCCATACTGCCAGAACAGGTAGATTAATCTGACACATAAATAATCTTCTATTAAAAATCCTACTGCTGCAGCTGGGGCTAGGACTGAGAAAAGTCTTGAAATGTACATGCAAAAATATATAGTTTTTCCTCTACTGACTATTCCAGCAAGGTATTCAACCACACTGACTCAGTAAGAGAAGTCAACAGATACAGTATCCAGCAGAGTAACAGCTGACATGGCCCACCAATTTCTACAGTTAGTTCTACAGGTGTCAACATCAAAATCATGAGAAAAAAGAGTTTTCCATGCTGGTGTATCAAAGGAAACAGAAGTTCAAATTGAGGTAATCTACAAAGATTTATGGACATGATAAAATAAGAAATGCATAGTATTTTTATGATTATATAGCAGTGGTTTTTCTAACAGGTTTGTGCACTAGGGAAAAAGAAAAGCTATGCATATTGCTATTAATCAAGAAGTTTAAATTTACTGCACAAGATGCACTAGAAAATATTTATGGCTGCTAAAGACTAAAAGATACTGAAGACTGATGCTGTAGAGGCATCTTGTAGTCTCCTTTCAAGAGGAATTTATCGGTTTGACCAAGGGGGTAAGAGAAGAACTGAATTTGAGGAATTTTCAGTTTTTCTGATGTTTTTGTGATTCTCAATTATGCTGCATACATCCACTTAAACTTCTAAAGGAACTGTTAGCATCTTTCAAGCAGTTTCACACACACTCCATATTTACCACTTCATATATGTGGCACAAAGTCTCAGCTGGGGTGGGATATTGGAACTATTTAAATGGAATACGGCCTAACAGGCCCCAGCTGTACCTAACAAAAGTAGTTGTACCTAACAAAAGCTGCATGAGAACCAGAGAGCTGCACTCCATACCACTTTTTGTACTAACAAAGAAATGAAAAACCTCCTCTAGTACATGTTTAGACAAACTCTCCTAATAAATCAAAAATTGAAAGACAATGTCCCAAACTGTATTTCAAGATGCTTGCTCTATTGAAAAGGAGACAATTCCTGCCCTATCAGTAGCATAGTAAATGTTGGGAAAACGCAGAGAACAAGTTACAGTATAACCCTCAAGCTGGTAGAAAAAATAGCACAGCTGGCTGAAGAAAAGCCAGAGTTCAGAAATCATAGAGTTACCTTGATTTTAAAATATCACTTGCTTCTGCAACGTTTCATTGCTGATCTTTATAATTCAAAAAGAAACAATATTTGACAGATGAGAACACCATTTAAAAACCCTCCCAAACCAATCCCAAATAAAATAGTAGCAGCTAAGGAAAAAAAGGCAAGAGAGCAAAGTGAGCGAGAAAATTGATACCTTCCCTACTTTAAAAGGTTGTGATTTTAAAAAAATTCAGTTAAACCACTAAAAAAGCTGATCACACAGTTATTTTAGTTTAGCTGCCTTTATCAGAAATTTCTTTAGGCAAAACAAGAAATGCTTTAGTACTGAAAATGCCAAGAAAACTGGAGACTTGTCTGTATTTTCTTTATCCTCTGTAGGTAGGAATTGAAGACAGCATCCCCTTTCTGCTGATGACAAAAGGCAGTTAAGCAACAGTAGAGCAGAAATACAGGGCAATCAATTACAAAGGAATGCTTCCTATGTATGGTCTATATACCAACACAGCCATCTGCGAATCTAGGATTTTTTCAGCCAAAGGCAGTATCTTTGTAATAAAGTTATGATTTTCATTCATTAATTTCAGCACAATTTGAACAGCAAACTGTTGGACTCTACTATGTTTTAAGGCACAACTTCTGCAGTTAGATCATGCACTATGCTAAGGAAAATCTGTTTTTTATTTTTAAATTATCAGGTGACAACTTGATCTGGTATCCTGCAGTTATTTCCTTGAAATAGCTAATATCTGTTTTTTCCATATTCATCACAACACTACTGTATTTCTAGGCAGTAATCACATCCTTCTCCCATGCCAGTCTTCTATTTTTCAGGCTGTTCCTAATAGGGGAGGAGATGACAGTTCTAGTCATCATTTTGGTTCTACTGTTTTCCTTGTGTCTTATTTTAGATCAGAAAAAAGAACAAAGCAATGGAGGTGGAAAACCAGTATTGTTTTATACATATTCTTTACTCCATCCCTAATTCCTAATATTGTTTCTGTGCAGTTTTTGGTGGGTTGTTGGGTTTGGTTAGGTTTCTTAGATCCATCTACTGAGTTATATTTAGTCAAAAAGGCTAACTCTAACAGATGTAGCTGAAAATACTTAAGAAGGTTTTCAGAAAATTTGAATATGTAATAAGGAACAACTTTGTAGAAAGATATTGAAAGATACATGATTAGAAAGATAATGAAACTTGGATAAAGACAGCAAGTCCTTGTGGAGGTAGGGAAACTTGTGGAGGTAGGGAAACTTGTGGAGGTAGGGAAACTGAGGGAACAGTAAGTCTGTCCTAATTCAGTCACGTAGTATCCAAGCAATGACCTGAAGAAAGTTAAATTCAGGTGATGAATCTGACTGAACTGTACTGGAGTTAGGTCCAATAAAACTATGCTATCTCTGAAAACAATTTTGTCAGAGACACACCAAGGCCAGGAAAATCACCTAAGCTTTGCTGGACCTTTGAGGTTGCCCTTAGAAGGAAGAGAAATGGAAACATACCTCAGTGTTTGCAACCATTCTATTCTGCTCTGGAGCAGACAATTCTTATTGGTCCTTGAGTCAAAAATATGGCAGACAACACTCCTATCCTGAGATACTTCCATAATATTTTCTTGAATGTCCCTTTCATGAGCGAGGAGTTTAAGTGAGTTTATCTGTGGCCACGGTCTCTGCAACAATAACTACCTAACAGCAGCAGACTGTTCAGTTCCAAGAGCAGCTGATCTTCAGCAAGGTTGAAGGTTTTACTTCATCCCATTCTACATCAAAACGCACAATTGTGCTTGGAACTATCTAAGGAAAATTGTCTGAAATGGGCAGGAAGACATCACAATACGTAACCCCTCTGAGTTGAACCATTTTGACATGTAACCTATGCATAGTCCATGAACTGCACTGTGTAGACTTCCAAGTTGCCCAGACACAAATGATATCAGTGCAGATGAAAGAAAATCAAGAGGGAAACTATGCAGAAGGACTGTTTGGATTTTTCCACCAAATATGCAATTTGAGGAGAGATGTCCAAATAAGCATCAGGTGAACATTTGGATAACAGATGGAGAGAAGTCAAAGAGTTAGTCATCTTATCTGCAGTTAGGTTTAAGAGGTTATCACAGTAGATGTTACCATATGTCCCTCAGACAAGGCAAGCACTTACTAACACGTGGTACTGAACTGCTATATAGTGAGTTTCTTCAAGGTCTAGGTGTGGTTCAGGAGGGATAGATGTTTTCTGTGTGGAGTCCAACAGCCTTCTATGTGAATACATACAGAGTGAATGCACGTATGAATATTAAGCCAAATAGATTTTCAAGTTTGCTTAAAGACTAAAGAGTTAAAAAGCTGTATAATTACAGGACATTATCATGGGATTGAATGTGTCTGTACATGCTGAGGCTTCCCCTTATCCCAGTTTGAATACAGTTTTAAAAGGTGAAGCATATTTATATCTCTAAGGAAAAGCACTAGAACTGTGTCAGAGTTTGATGCCAGTGACTACTTACAGACCACATGCCTTCCAAAACCTTTTATTTGTTTTAAACAAAGCTAATCTTCCCTCTTTAAAATTATACTTGAAATTAGGTTTAAAGAGCAATACAATAGCGCCGGCTTCATGTTACAAGCCTGTGAAGAGTGAACTGATACATCTGTATAGGATATTAATACAAATGATCCATCATGATAACTGAATTGTTGACACACAATCATTTATTGATATTACTGACCATCAGAAGGTTATTTGGATTCAGCACAGAAAGTACTGGAAAATGGGCTGCTCCCTACCCCGTCCACCAAAATTATAAAAAATGGAACAGAGTCCTCAAATATGTCTCTCATCAAGGAAAAAGGAACCTGCATAGTTCTGTGGAACAGCCAAAATTCACAGAGGGGAAAACAATTCCAAAGAATCACTCAATTGTAGCATAACTTCATTTGAAAGGGACCTCTGTGGATCATTCTGTCTAACAGTCTGCTCAGAGCTGGTCTAACCCCTGAATTTGAAAGGGTCCTTTCCAATTGCATTCTCAGTCTCTGAAATCATGATGGAGATTCCATAGCCCCTCTGGCACCTTGTTCCTGAGCTTGATCACTCTTGCCATTAATTTTATTCTTCTAGCTAATCAGAATTTTCTCAGCTGCAACTTGTGTCCATTGCCCTTGTCCTTTCACTGCATGCTTCTGATAAGAGGCTGTCTCTGCTTTTTCTAGCACATCTGACATTTGAACTTCACAACCTGCCAGCCCCTTTCTCCACCTCAACAAAACAGAGAACTAACTTGCTGCAGTCATTAGATGTGACAGCCAGCTGGGAAATCTTAGTTCTAAATGCCAGTCACAGCAAATTGTAACCTTTCAAAGCATGAGGAAATAAAGGAGAAACTCTCAGATATATTCACCTTCATGCTTCCTTTATGACGAAGAAACATTAGTGGGTTATAAATGCAGAAACTCTTCTGTAGTTTGAACTCATTGTTTTTTGTTTGTTTTCATTTGTTTGTTTTTTTAATTATTGAATAGGATACATAGCTGGGGGTCAAGATAAATTTAAAAATTTCAATCTTTTAAGGATTGCAGACCACGAAGTTTTTAAGTAAAAAATGTCCAGCAACAGAACACTCTTTGAACTAAATTCTTCCTTGGGAATTTCTTTAAGTAGAAAACTGTGCAAAGCACCCATGGTTTAACTCCCAATCATGTGACATAAGGTTTTCTAAACAGCTTTTCCTTGTAATCTCTCTATAATCTCTTAGCCCGGCTCCTTGGTCCTACGCAATTCAAAATCTACCTGTGGAAATTTAAAACCCCCTCCTTCCAACCCTCCTTGGTCTCTCACAATCACAGTAAGGATGTCAACTCTGTAGGATAGAAGCCAGAGATGCTGGAAAACTGACACCCTGAAAATACAGGGTCTCCCTTCTCATGCCAGGATTTAGTAATAACTCAAAATAGGATAGAAATAGCTGAGTAGAATACCGATCCTTGTTTGTGATAAAAACTTAGCATGTCTGCCATAAGCAAATTGAATTTATTTTTAGTTTTTTGCTTGTTGCACTTAAGGATCATATTTAAAAATAAGGCAGCAAAAGAACACTACTTGGACATTCTAGTATCTCAATGGTTAATGTACATAACCTAAAGTTAAAAAACCCAACCCAAAACAAACAAAACACAAAAAAGCCACACAAAAGGAAGATACTGATTTCTATGTGCAACTCTTACATTACATTCTAGACAACTACTTTCCAGTAAAAGTGCTAGGTGTCTGTTTATTCTACTTTTATGAGGAAGTTAAAATATCCTCATCTTCATTAACGGAATATATAAAATATACTGTTCTAGTGCACAGAATGCATTACCTCATGCTAAAGGCATTTTCTGTTTCCATATTGAGAGGAACAGGTTGTATTTACCACAGTGCCTGCCTAAAATCACAGATAAACCAAATATGTGATGGGATTGTAATAACATGACTGGAAGGAGGTCACCTACCTTTCTGCTTTATGATGACCTCAAAAATTCCTTTTACTCTAAATTAATCTGACCATTTGGAGGAAGAGACACAGCAGGTAAAAAAGCCTTTGCTGGTGGCAAAGATATCTACCCTAAACAGAGGCCAGTGAATCTACTAGTAAACTGTTTATCTATTAGAGATCAACATGAAAGTGACAAAAAGGGATAGACAGAACAGGTGACCTCTGTCCTGAAAGGACTTCCAAGGCAATGCATGTCAAGCTACAGCATGGGCGGTCTCTTACCTGAGCTGGTGAGCACACTCAGGGGGCTGCTGGAGGAGGTGAGCGCAGCGGTGCCACTCGGTGTGTTCTGAGCTGCACTGGCCGCAGCTGCCAGCGCGGCCAGGTTCTGTAACTGCATGGCGTTCAGTCCTGCAACACAGGGAAGAATGCGGAGTTTCTCCTGACAGAGCCACCATCACACAAGTGTAACAGACCCAGCAACCTCAGCACAAGGGAGGAACAGGAAGGAGCTTAAAAGCAACAGCCTTAATACTAATTACTAATTAATCAGGTCTTTTCTACATAGCAATTCCTTGCTATAATTAAAAAGTTCTTCTTTGCCCAGGTAGATGTGATTCGGGAAGAGGCCAGGTAGTCATTACCCCAGATGGAGACGCCAAAGGTACACAAATTTTCAAGCAGTGTTCTCTCCAGTCAACAAAAGCATAAGAGTGAAGTCAGGGTCTGAGAGCTCATGCGCAAGCTAGAGAACTTGCCTAGACACCATGCCAATAATTTCTTCCACTCTCGTGTCCCTCCACGCTCTTTGTATGGGGACAGCAGAAACTGCAAATTTTTTCCCAAAGGCCTCACACCACAGTGGCCACAAAGTAATGGCTTTAACCCACCATCAGCTGAGCATCAGCATGTTTTGTTTGCTCCCCCTGGCAGCCAAGAAGCAGCAGTCAATTGTGAGACAATTGTTAAGCGGCAACTCCTGACCACAGATCAGCCAATGTATGTGTAGGCTGGTCAAACACACTGGCAAGGAAACCAGGAAACCTCAGGCATGCTGTGTGTAGGGAGCAAGGAATACTGCAGGGGGAGGAAGGGACCCCTGTGTTTATGAATTTTACTGGTCAGTTTATTCATCTGACTCACCTTCATCTTGAACCATTGTATTTGAATGAAACCATTTAGTCAGTACTGACTGTATTTTGCCTTCTTCTCCTGCTATAGGATTATCATTAAAATGGATCTCCTCCTGAATTCTGTATTTTAGCCATCCTTTGGTAGACTAGCCCCAATTCTTCCACTTCCAATGCCTCCCTTCACTTTTCCCTTACTTTCCATTTTTTTGTCTCTACCTTTGATTATGTTAACAATTCCTCCTCTCTTCATCTGACTTCAGACAATCATTAATATTTATTCCCAACATAATTAAAAACAAAACTAAATTAATCACCCTTAATTTAACAACACCAGAACATCCTAAGCAGAGGTGGTATCTCATCTTTTGGATACTTAGTAAGACCTTGGGAGCAAAGCACACATCTCAAATAATTAAAACCTCAGTTTTGTAATTTAAGCATGTAATCAGACAACATAAGACTGTAACAATGCAGTATAAACTAATTATTTTCTAAAATAATTCTAATACCTTTAGTATAGTTTGTTTGCGTTTTTTAACTTTTTAAATTGTTTTCTTTTTGTGGCAGGGTCTGTTTCCCTAGGCAAATTTAGTTCCCAAAACAAGTGGATTCTGCCTTTATTTAGACACACAAGATTCCATTGTAACATAACAGCATGAAGTTAAAATCAAAAGGTTTTCTATTTTGCTTTTACTGTGCTACAGAGGGTTAAAAGTGGAAGTGTTGGAGCTAATGAAGAACAGAGCAGCTTGTTCCTTACTGAAGCAGTTTGTCATGTGCACACTGCACCTGTCCTCTTGTCATCACACTGTTTTCCCATCTGCTTTCAAACAGTGTCGAGATTAAATTTTGTCTACAAAGTCTGATATAGTTTGGGATCTAATTACCTACTTAATTTTTCTTTCTATGAATTTCAAGAAAGGAGATCAGCTGAGATATTATCAAGACCCTAAAACTAAAACTTTTTCTGTAGAGAATCACAGATATGGAATAATCATGTTATAACCATGCTATTTATATGTCTGGTTTCTCAATTTTTTAAATTTTTTTTTTTTTAATAGTGAAGACAGAATTACCCTGGAAACTTCTCAATCTCTGCTAGTTACCCCCTTCCCTCTGCCCCAGTCCTTATTGCTATACCTTCTCCTTTATTACATCTTGTTTTTAAGCAAACACAAGAGGGTAGAAAAGGAAGCATCATGTGCATAACAAAATAGATCACCACCACACAGGATACTAGTGAAACTGTTTTTTAAAAAGATTTGCTTTTTGCAAGAGGCTTAGATCTAAGAGCTCTGAAGAGGTCTAACATGAAAGAAGTCAAAGTAGGAAGCTGAATTTAGAATCAAATTCCAGTATAAACAAAATTCTTACAAATGAAAATATAACACTTTGCAAATGCTTATATTTGTTACTGATGGGTGCACCAGCCAACACAAGTCAGATCTACAAAGACACTTTTGGATGAACTTCTGCACAGACAGGGCATGTGATATTGGCAACCACCACGAAACTCCAGGAGGCAATTTGAAAAGTTAAAAGTGTTCAGTATTAAAATCAAAATTATAGATTTTTCTGCCAGCAGAAGAATTTAGGTAATGTGGTGAATGGAGTTGCTAACATGTTTTATTATTCCCAATTGTGTCAAGACAAAAGGGACAACCAATTTATAGCCCCAGGACTGTTATACTCAGTGAATCTTCTGACTAGCAGTCCACAGCAAGGAATTTAGCTCATATCTATGAAGCTGATATTTCCCTAACAGCAATGGCATAATCAACTGTAATTCAAGTGAATGAATAAAAGAATCTGAATGAAGGACTAGCTCACATTCCTAACAACAGTGTACTTCCAACTTCCATGCTTTGTTCTTGAATGCATTGGAAGTGGGAAAACTAAGAATCTGGTATCACTGAATACACGTGCATTAGTGCCTATTTCAAAACACAGTTCTTCATGTATGCACCTGTTTGGATGAAAACAAGTACAGAGAGCATTCTTTTTGCTATCCATAAGAGAAGATAATTTTAAGTGCCAGAGGTTGGGTAGATACCACCACTTACCTTGGGGACAATAGTTAACTAAGATTAAGAAGGAACATCCACACTTGTAGCAGAGAATTCCTGTCATTTCAAAGGAGTCGGTAAACTCAGGACTACTTATTTCAAATGAGATTAAAATGCCTACAGCCTTTTGGGTACTTTCTCTACCCTTGTTCTCTTTTGTTTGGCACTGAACTTGTCTTCTGGTGGAAAAAAACTCACCTCCCATTGGGTGGAGGCTGCTCAGTGTGTTCAGGTTCCCAGATGAAGCAGCTGCTGTCTGCTGAAGGAGTTGCAAATAAAGCTAGACATTACACCAAAAAACAAAACAAGAGTGAGAGTGAGGGCTGGCTCTGCTTCTGGGAGAAACTGCATCACACCACAGCCAGAGCGCTGTCACAAATGAATTCCTGCAGCCATGCACCACATCATAGCTAAGCGTAAAGAGAATTCCCAGAACAATACAGCCAGAGCACCACCACAGTGAAGCTCCACGTAGCCCATGCATCACATTGCAGCCAAAACAACAGCACAATGCTTTCCTCACTCAACAGCATCAATGCTGAGGGAAGATTACAGCCAATACATCAAGACAAAACCAGTAGAATCAGTAGTGAGAGAGAATTCCTATTCAAAGCACCTACGGCAGGACTGCCACCCCTAAGGATATGCTACCTCACAACGGACTTTACAGCTGACACTGCCAGCACGAGATAAATGGCAATGCCATATCAAAGAGCCACCATGAGAGGGAACCTCCTCTACTTTCCTTACGCACAGTAGACGTGAGAGACATTTCAAGCCTCAGCTCAGAAGCTATTTTAGAGATTTCCAATTACTTTCTCCATTAATTAGTTGTTATAAAAAAATTCCAATCTACCCAAACTAAAAAAGTAGTAAGAGAATTGCCCCATTTCAACTATATACCACTCAAGAATGAGATGAAATTTTCCTTTTCTGTTCCTCAGACTTTACTTTGCATGAATACAGTTCTCAGAGCTACTCTGGCAACTTGCGTAAGTCAGAGCACATCGGTTTTTGAAAAGTTCATCCTTTAGGGACCCAGCAAAATCAACCAAAATGAAACTGCAGTCTACCTTCTGTTACATCGTTTTTGCTAAAGAGAGTAGTTTCTCTCTATTTTCTGTACGGTTCATTTTTATTTGGTTGGTTGGGTTTTGTTGCTAGGGTTTATTTGCTCTGCTTCCAATCGGATAATCTTTTTTATTTGGACGGTACCAAGTACTGTTCCAGGTTTCACTGGAAATGGATGACAGAAATAAAGGAAAATGATAAAGGAATACAAGAACTATGTCATCAGATAGACATGAAATGGGTGTTTATATAGTAAACACTGAGGCAATAGTATGTAAAGAAAAAGCACCTTCTACAGAATGCAAGACAAAAACCCAAGGTTTCAGTAATTAGGGCTACTGGGACTGGGGTTGAAATCCTCCCTTAAATGTATCCCAACTAGATGAGAGCACATAACACAATTTCAGCCTTCTCATCCACAAAATAGGGATTAAGAACCCAGCTCCTATCTACCAGGAGCCTTCTAAAAAGAAATATATTAAACACTGCAAGACAGTCAGACACTGCAACCCCTGAAGAGAAGAAAAGAACCCAAATCAGACACTCACTGCTAAGTACTGGGGTCCAAGTGTGTTGAGACCAGCCAGGTTTCCCCATATTGAGGCAGCACTGATCTGTTGCATTTGTTGCTGAAGTTGCTGAGCAATTCGTTTCTGCTCTTTGTCCTTCTGCGTGTCTGCAAATTTTACAACAATGGGAGAAGAGCAACCCTGCAAACAGCAATTCAAACAATTACATACTTGCTATCCCTAGCAGTCACAAAAATACTGCATTAAGACCAAGTCATTGGAAGCATTTCCCTCCTCCTCTATGCACACATACAGACATATATATATTAAAACAGTACATTTCATCAAAGGCTCAAAATCTTGTTTGCTTTCAATTCTATTTTGTATTTTTTCTGCAGATGAATTTTCTATTTCAAACTCTAAAAGTAGAGCAGAATAAACACAAAGGTCCAGGAGCAGTATTTGTGAAGAAGCACACAACTGCACTTATCCTTCTCTCTGCTCTCTAGTCCCTTAAACTCCATAGTGACTGCCTGACAAATTACATCTGCTCCTGACACCCACTAACTTGTTTTACCTCCATGGTTTGTGCTTGGTGCATTGCTTTGATTGCTGTTTGTGCCATGGCTCTTGTTGTAAAAGTCACAAATGCACAACCTGGGGAAAGAACAAAAAGGAATCAAGTTGTTCACTACCTCCACAATTATTGGGGTGAATACAGGAATGAAAATGTTTACTAGGAAGGGAGGGGGCGTAGGTGGGAATCACCAAAAAAGGT
>WEIT01004354.1:1802-39944 GCA_013389985.1 Dryoscopus gambensis | reverse complement strand
TGTTGGTTTGGGGTTTTTTTTAGATTTAGAATCACACTTTATTGTTTATGATAATAATGCACTTCCTGATAAATTGGTGATATATGTTGCTGCTAAAATCAGTCTGAGCTTCAGGAGGCTTTGAGTAATGAAATGCTGGAAAACCTTTTTCTGCTAACTTTTTTTTTTTGGTAGCAATTTTAAAACCTGCTCATATAGAGGGAGGAAAGAAGATGATATTTTAAGTAATGGCATAGACTTTTATGGAATCATCCTTTTCTGAACACTAAGTCATATTTTTCACGATTTTTTTCTTCATGAGAGTATAGATGTTTGATACTCCATCACCTCCAAGTCCATTCATAAAGCTACACTTTTTTATTTCTTTTTTAATTAGAGATGAGAAAGAACAATTCAAAATCCAAGAAATCTAGATTATTGTTTCTTATGTTTCTGGGACTGCATTTATTTTTATACAAATAATTCTTATTGGGTATGAGTGAAATTATTTGCAAGAGGTAATGCCTTTAGAAGCTAAAGTATGTCAGCAACTTATGNGCAACTTATGGAACTGGATTTTTAAGACTTTGTCCAAACAGAACACTTTCACATCTAATATTTTATCTCTGAGAAAAATCAGTTTATATGTACACAAATAATTTACACTTCCTTCTTATAAGATGAATACCTTCAGTCTGCAAGTAAAGAGGATTTTCCTAGCTCTGAATAATTTGAGTCATATTTCTTGTTTCTACTGTAATTTTTTGACAGCTTTTCCTGGTGTAAATAGAAGAACTACATGCAATATTCTACTTTGATAATGTTGTATAATGAGGGAAAAATACAATCTCTCAACTCTTCTCAAACACTCCTCTTCATTTACGTTGATGAGTGATGCTGGAATATCATTCTGATCTGCTTGTCCACTGTGACTCTCCTCTTTCTGAGCTGTTCCTTTTTTGGTATATATTTTTTCCTCATTCTATAGTTTTGTCAAACATGTTTTTCCTTAGAAGGGTGCTCTTTACTAAGTAATATGAGACTGGCTTTCCACCACTATTTACCAACTTAACTGTAAATCATAATTTGAAAATTATGTTTATGACATTCATTTCTGAAAGCACAGAATTGCATCTTACATTTATTAATGTCTGCACAGGCTGAAGCCAATTCTGAGTTGTGGGACCTCAGTTCGATCGTTTTAGGAGTTAATCAGCAATGGTGGCTTAAGATATTTTTACATCCTGCATGCCTGTATTTCCCAACCCTGTGCAGGAACAAGCTGCTCTTTTTGTTGTGTCCATTGTGTCAGTGAATTAATACGGGCTTAAGATTACTCAACTCATTTGTTAAACTCAGAACCCTGAGTTTACTCAAGGACTAAAGCAGGCAGCAAGAACTTCTTAAGCTGACCTTTCTGCCAAAGCTTTTTTAATCGTGGAATGGCCAATCCCTTTAACATATGAATTATTGATGTTTCATACTTAAATAAACCCCAGAAACCTAACATGTTATGCATATTTAAATTATTTTCTAGCAAATGTGGTACCACTACATAAACTGCATCCCTTTTTAGCTAATGTCAACCCTTTTAGTTTCAAAGACATCCCAGAGAAATCCTTTATGCCTAAAAGACTTATTCTATGTTGTGAGACATATTAAAAATTCGCTTGTGTAAATTGGACTACCAATGCATTTTCAACCATGCGAATATGAAAAGGATTTTTATCTCAAGCATAATATCTTTCATGGGTGCTAGAAAATATTTTCTCTCTTCAGTAAGCACAGGAAAATACATATTTAAAGGGTTAATAAGTAAAAAAGAAGGCTAAATAACAAAATTATGCATTACTATATTGTTTCATGTTCCCTATAATGTGTTAATGGTTTCCTAGTAACAAAGATAAAGAAAAAGATAAAGGTATTTGAAATGGGATAGAATGCTGTCTACTGTAATTAGCAACTATTCAACTTCTTAGAAAATTGAGACCATGAATGCCTACTTCATTTTTCTGCACTTGATTACTGAAGTATTACACATAATTTAGAGTTGTCTTTTATTATATTGCATCTTAAATATGATATATTCAAATGATCTGTGAAGTTAAACTGCAACAGATAGCCTTGATATATGGTATGGAAGTAGCATCTCTTCCTAAAACTATCATAAAATTTTTGGTAGAAGTTATTTTAAAATATTATCTAGATGTATAAATTATAATACACGTGAGGTATTATATCAAGTTTAAAGTGTTTTAACTGACTTAGAAGGTCTCAAATGCAACATGTAAGTGAATACTTAAGTTTTCTTTCATTTGAAGGCAAACTAGGGACTTGTAAGAAACAGAATCTCATGATGGGCTTTTATATGTGACTTTGGTAAAGCTAGACTTTATTGAGAGTAGAAATTCTCCTCTGTTACCTCTGGCAGAATTGTGCTAATATTAACATTTTATGTTTCATACCATCATAGTACTTAAATCTGAGAAAGAAAGATTTCCAGGAGTGAAACAAGGGCACAAGGATAATTCTGCTTCTGGAGTTTAGAGAGTAATGTCCGTTCCTCCCACTGACTAAAGGTCTTATAGGCTGTGCTATCATTCCCTCAACACAGTCTACTAAAAAATGCATCTGCATTTTCATCAATTTTGCCTTTGTGTCCATAGTAAACCAAGCACAAGGATTTCTTCATACTCCAAATTATCCCTAGTATGTCCTGCTGTTTACATAGGCTCCTAGTTAGATCATTAAATGATACTTATCATTAGCACTCTAGGGCCTATATTGTACACAGCTTTGACATAGTGGCCACACTAAAGGAAATTCCCAAAATTCAAGGCAGTATGTATTGTTCTTTACTCCCTTGAATATGATTCTAATTCATTTCTTCTGCAACTGTTTACAATTGTGGCATATTCATTTCTATTATCAATACATCTGTAAGAACAGGGTAGAAACTTGTTATTTGGAAGTCCCAGAAATTCTAAACATTGGCACTATATCAAAGACTAGTCAGGTCGAAAATACATTTTTGTTCATGATAAAATAGAGGATCAGGGAGATGATACAGACCCACTAACATATGACTGATGAGGATAACTGAAACAGCAAAAAGCATTGTCAGCCAATGCTTTGCTTTCATGCTTTGTCTAGACTCAAAGTCTCATGCAGTAGACTCAAACAGACTAATACTGACTGTATCTGAATGATAAAACCCCATGACATTATAATTACATTTTTGTGATATCCATGAGAGGCATTTGCCAATGATGTGCCATATAAGGAAAGCTTGGAATCAGGCTTTTTTTAGCCAACTGTTTCATATCTGGCTATGTGAGTGTATAAAGAAAGGCAGGCTGTATTACCATGATAAACCTTGTGAAAATAGAAGAAAAAAGTGAACTGTACTTTTTAACACATCAAGTTTTCAGAGAAATGTGAGACTGAAGGGAAAGTGGAGGAGTTTCATTCAGCTGATGAAACCGAATGGCTTTTGCTCTGTGTTTATTTGCGATTTTGTTATCCAGAAAGGTAAAATGTTTGCATAAAATACTTTGATCACTCTAATGCAGTGTATGTTTTTTTCCAAATAAATGCAGTGCATACTGCATACATAAAAAAAAGCTGCATAGATACTATGCTGCATACATAAACAAAAGCTCACATGGACTGTTTTCTACCTCAAAAACTCTCTATTTATTTTTCAGTGGTATAGAAAAATGCTATCCTCCTATGGTGGACTGTTTTGACAAAGTAGGATGTATTACATTTTCTTGTGTACCATTTTAATTCTAAGACTGCAGAAGAATGAATGCTTTCATTTTGTCCTCTGTCTTGTTTTGAATCTCCAAATCAGCATATATACAACAGTAGGCCAGGAATGGTCTCAAGCATCAAATGTACAAGAAGGTCATGGTGGTTCTAGGGATTTTAGAAAAGTGAGCAAGCAGTTCCAGTCTGTACACAACATCGGTAAACTTCTATAAGATTGTTATATCACAATTTAGAATGTGTAGGACAAGGCTAGACTGGAACACTTGGCAAGGCACCTTCTTCTTTGAAGAGCACAAGGAAGAGAATAACAGATGTGAAAAACCGAGACAATTTAGCTCATCCTAAAAAAAATGTACATATAGGTAGTAGTTAAATGCCTTTTTCCAGTAAGACAGAGGGAGCTAAGGTGACTAGTTTAACAGGCCAAAAAAAGGAGAGAATAATCTTTTTATGATTATTTGCACAATATTTCTGACCTCCAGTAAAAGAAAATCTATAGGTGTGAAGCATTTATACTCTTCCTGATGGATCAAGGAAAATAATTCACTGTTTGGAAACATTCAAGTTCATGGTGCAACTTAACGAGGGCTTATTTTCATACTGAAACAAAAAAGTTTCTGAGTTGACCAGAGAATGCAAGCCACTAAACAGACCTCTTACCAGTGTGTGAAGTTTAAGGGAGAAATACCCAAAGAAATAATTTGGATTTTTTTTTTTTCTTCTAGGTAGGGGTCATGATTTCATGAGAATACAATGTCATTGGATGGGACTTATTTCATTTAATGATGAGAGTAATTTGTTCCTCAAAGTGCTGCACCACGATACAGAAAAAAAATCTCAACATATACTATAAATTCTAAAAGAATTTTGCTTTTATTATTTCATGCATTTCTCTTCTTTGTTTTTAAGGAAGTTATTCATGCAAAAGTAAATGGCTTAGCCTAAATATCAGAGGATGAGGGATGACAATTGAATTAAAACCAGTGCAACTCAAGGGAGGCAGAGTGAGATATGGGTGAGAAGTGGAAACAAGTCAGAAGTCATCTATAGAGATAGGAAAGATACTCATTTTATTTGAAGCGTGTAATAATTTTGGAGGAAATCTTCAAGACACTGAGCAGTCTATTTATGTGAACACTATTGAAAAAAGCAGCATTACAGAAAACAAGCATTCTGTGGAGTTTGAAAAATTGATATTTTCTAGGATGTTTTCTACAGACTGAACAAGAATCCTCATACAACTAATCAACTTGTATATAGCAAATGAATTCATATTACAACATTGAACTGGTATCTGCACTGTGCTTTGAAAACTGAAGCACCGTAAGTTATAATTGATGGATATTGTTTTTATTTAGAAATTTTTAGTTAAGGTTAATAGGTATTTGTTTCCATACCATTCCATCTCCATTCTTTTAAAGGAAAATCATATTTACAGGGCCAGACAGCTCTTACCAGAAATAAATGAGAAGACAGTTGTGGTGGTTTTGGCTGGAATAGGGTTAATTTTCTTCACAGTGGATAGTATGGAGCTGTGTTTTGGATTTGTGCCAAACACAGTGTTGATAATACAGAGATGTTTTTCTTATTGCTGAGCAGAGCTTGCACAGAGCCAAGGCTTTTTCTGCTTTTTGTTCTGCCGCACTGGGGAGGATGCTGGGGGTGCTCAGGAGACTGGGAGGAGACACACCCAGGACAGGTGACCCAAACTGATCAAAGGGATATTCCAGACCTTGGGGGGAAAAGGAGGAAGGGGGGATGTTTGGAGCAATGGCTTTTGTCTTCCAAATTCACTATTACGCATGATGGGGCCCTAGACTCCTGGAGATGGCTGAACACCTGCCTGCCATGGGGAGCAGTGAATTAATTCTTTGTTTTGCTTTGCTTGAGTTCAGAACTTTTGCTTTCCCAATTAAACTGTCTGTATCTCAACTTACGAGTTCTCCAGCTTCTACCTTCCTGATTCTCTCCCCCATCCCAGTGGTGGGTTATTGAGCAAGTGGCTGTGTGGAGTGGCTGTGTCGGACTTGGCTGCTGGCTGGGGTTAAACCATGACAACAGTGAGCCTTCAACAGCCTGCCCATAAATTGCTTCCATTTTTCAGAATGCTCTGGTGCTAAAACTTTTCTTCTTCTGTAAGAAATCTCTTATGTGATAATGTGACTGGATATAGTGCATATCTCTTGAGCGTGTTAGTCCTCTAAAGTACTGAACAGCATGCATTAATTAAATGTTTTTGATTGACTATGAATCATCATCTCCTAAGGGTAAACTTGATATACTTGGGATTAAACTTTTCCTAGTGATCATCTGAAGAGGAATAAGGAATAACTTGAAAAGATTTAGTATTTGTGTACTTTGTGTACAAAGTCTTGGAACAACCTATTTGAAAAACCACTCTCAAAGGTCTGTTTCAAGTTTTGCACGCAATCTAATGCATTAAAGTACTTGGAAAGAACTTTACAGTAGTATGGATAGTCACACAATTCACAGTCCATGGACTATGACAACTTAGAGTTGACCCATTCAATAAGTAGAAAAACATTCTAACAGAGGGTAGTACAAAACATTTTTCATGATCTGAAATGCTGGAAAAGTTGTTCTTTTCATCATTCAGTAGCTCATCCTGTTTTAAAAATATCTCAGGTAAGGCAGATGAGCCTTGAAAGACTTCAAATTATTTTGTTGCAACAAAAAAATAGAAAGAGAGGAGAGGAGGTTTCAGTTTGACATCCACAGTGTATATTTTTTAATAATCAAATTGATGACCCTTTTTGTGTATAAGATAACAATGAGAGCTATGTGTACAAATATCCATTTTGGACAAATATGTCCAAATATGGGTTTGGAAAAGATAGGTGTTACAGGAGCATATATCACAGTTTTCTTCTAAAGTCTCTAGATACTAAAAGCTTGTTGTGCCTAAAGTGGAGAAGGTTTGGCAAAACAGTCCTACAGGTATTCTCACTTAAAAAAAAATCAATTTCAAGCATTTTCAAATCTGTGCATTCAAGTAATTTCTTTCTCAAGTCAAACAAGGCTCCTAATTCCCACCTTTTTCCAGGAAGGGAAAGCAAGATGCCACACTCCTTATGGTAAGAGTCAGTTTCTGATTTTTATTTCCCTTTCCAGTCAGCTTTCATAATTGCTCCTTAAACCAACTAGGCTTCACAGTTGTGGTGCCTATTCTCAGTGGGTGGCCCTTTCATTCCTTTCGAGTCCTGGTGGGGAGCCTATACAATCACAGCAGGCAATACATACAATTCTACTTCTGAAGTGGTAGCAATATGGTGAAACTGTATATAAATTTTCACACAATGTTTTTAATTTATGCATTAAAATGAATTTAATTCTTTACAAAAAATTCTAAAACTTTATGTGACATTACAATTGCTCCTCACTTTATATCTGTTAAAGAGGAGAACAAATTGTAAAATCATGAAAACAAGGTCTGAATGAGATTTCAAGGGTCTCTTTCAGACATACTGCAGCTATACCAAATCATAAGTTATAAAAATTTCTCAGGCTTACAACTTACAGAGTAACACTTCTCAGCATCTCTTATTTTTATTTTTTCTTTAAGAATTCATGTCCAAATTTGTAATCAAATCAAATTATATGAAATTAAACTTACCTACATTCAAAATTACATTCTCTACATTCTACAAGATTACATTCAATCTACATTCTCTATTCCTTTCATACGTGTATTCATCATAAAGGTTTATATACAAAAAATGCTCTCTTCTTACTATATAACATTGCCTGTACTGTTTCTTGGCCAAATGTACCTCTACACAATGACAATTGAAGTAAAAGTATTACATGGATCCTACTTGCTTCCTTCAGTCAACTTCTTATCGCTGAAATGGCTAAAACGGTATGGATTAGTGGACTGGCTTCAAAACAGCTTGAGATGATGTGGAAACAGGAAATAATTTATAATTACATCGGTTATGCATTGCATATCCGCCCACAAAAAAATCTATCACCAATGCCAATGTATAGAGGTATTTGCGCACACCTCGTACTTGTTTGTATAAAACTTGTTCCACCACTCATTTCTGGCTGTAGCTCTGAGTTGCTTTGACAACAGAAAGGAGAGTTGCTAATGTCAACAACTTTCTTGGCACTGACAGCTCTTCACACTGGTAGAATGTCACTGAGCCTTCTATATGTAGTCACCTCTGTCAGTCAATTGGAAACCTAATCTATAAAAAAGTCATAAAAATTTCTCTTGGGAAACATTTATAGGCTTTCCAAGATTTAAGAAATGTCTTCCATAACATCATCTGCAGCATGTTAAGAGTTATGAGTCCATAAAATTTTAGGAATTTTAGGAACAAATTGTATTTGTAAGGGAATATCACTCAAACTGATAGCTTATATATTTTTATGAATTTTTCCAACTTACAGAATGTCCTTAATTTCCAAGAAATATTTACATCAATATTGTATTCTTTCCCATGTAAAAATATCAGGTAAAATACTGGTTTCAGCACAATAGAAACAAGTGACTGCGCTAGAATCTGAGCTGAATATATCTTTATTACTAATGCCTCCAAGCCATCTTCAAAACTAGCTGCTGTAAAATGAGTGTGCCTTCACTACTGATGCAGTCTAGATGGGTAATCTGTGCTTCTCCCAAGACTAATTCTTTCCTTTGTTTGAACTATTTGATCGTTCCATGGTTTTCCTTTCTGTCTCAAGAGGGTTTCTGAGATGCGGAAAAATATGCATGTAGCTATTTTGTGTTTTTCCCTGAAGGTGACCAGTTCATCCTTGCATGGTCATCACAGTGGTGGGATCTGTCATTGGCAAAGCACAAGCAGGAGATGCGCTCACACAAAGGGTAGCTCTTTTTTCCCATGAGGATAATAGTGAGGAAAAAAGTCTCTGAGCTGGGATAACATCAGGACTACGTGTTTGACCTTGTTTGTGTGTCCACTGGCTCAGACACCCAGGGATGCCCTTGCCAGTCTTTTTCTTAGGAGACAGTTTTCTATACTGCACACTAGTAGCCACCTCTATGAGACTTGGTGGCTGCATTCCCCAGTAGTTTGTGCTACAGTTGTAACAGCTGAACCCAGAGTATGCAAAGCTTTGGACCTCATACTGCCCACATACATTTCACATTAGTACCTATGCTCTGCAAAAATGCTTTAAATATTTACAACTCTGTATGACAGTATCCCCCTATTACTTCAGCATTCCACAATCTTCTAAATACCAGTTTTCTTTACTCTTTTTTCAGTTTTTTTCCCCCTACTCCTGTCCCTCAAATACTGAGGGAAAATGGGATTGTAGGGAAAGGAGAAAATCTGTCAAAAAGGTCAATACTGAATCTTAGATAAATCACATCAAGTTATCACCCAGGCTAAATTTCTGCCGTGGACTCTACATCTGTAACTTGAGTTCAAGGCAGCTCTGCATCCAGCATGTAAATTTACATTTTGCTGTTGTTAACATATGAAAGACATCAGTCATATTAATTTGGCCTAGCACAAGAGGAGTGCTATGTTTAAAACAACCTAACTCATTCAATGTTTTAAACAGGAACATTATATCTTGTTTGTCTCCCTTTGCTGTGAGGCAAGAGGTGAACTTTTCCATGTTTTTATTCATCCCATTTATTCATAAGGTATTTCATGCCTGAGCAAAATACTCTCAGTTAAGCTATTAAACACTCAGAGTACACAGATATTTGCAATATAAGAAAATAACATCTCGAAAACCCCATAATTTAAAATGTACAGGATATTTTTACAAAGCTGTTCACTGGTTCCATTAATTCCACTTCAATTTTTCTTAAATCCTATTTTCTCAATTCATATCCCTGAAGAAAGACTCTTGCAGTGGAGAGTAGAAAGTTTGGTGAATTTGGTACATCTATTGACAGTATTCTTAATTGTAAATTGTGTCTTTGAGCCATAACAAAGATTCATATATATTATTTGCCTATATTTGCAGTTTGCATTTATATGAATGATTAACTGCTTTAAAATGGCTATTTCCTAGGCACACATTTCCAGCATCAATCCAAATTTATGCCTTGTAGACGATGACAATTTTTTCTGGAGGCCCTGTGGGCATCTCATAGCATTGTTGGGGAAAAGATCAGATTCTTATGAATTCCTTTAGGTACTAAATCCTCTAAGTCCTGTAGGACCTTCTAAAGGGTAGAAAGTTTATTGAGCATGAATCCCTCTTCAACAACAGAGACCACTTACAGATTAATAATTTCTGATGTTAGTTAGTATGGATTCTTCAGTGTAATACCTAAACCAGCTTTTTCTGGCTGTATGATAGGTGTATCACCACTTGTCAAAAGCTGCAGCACCTGGGAATATGAATTGCTCTGCTGTGCCCTGACTCAGTGAAAGGTAATGGAGGGGAGGATAGCTCACAAGCGCTTCGTGAGAGACTGGCTGAATGCCTCCCTGGTAAATGAAATGGCAAGACCCATGGGACTGCACTGTGCTCTCAGTGTGGGGTGAGCAGCATCTGCCTAGTTTTCTGCTGGAGGACACCACCTACATGAAATTCTGGTAGATCTGGTGTTGATTATGTAGCAGAATGGTCAGCCCAATAGTTGAACAAAAACTTAGAGGGTGTTGTGCAGACCGACCATCCACAGTGTTGCACATGGGCTGGAAACACTTCAAGGTAAATTAGTCCTTTTTATGGAGGTAACGTCACAATGCCTGGCTCCAGGGTTGCGGTGAATGTGGCTGTTATGGAAAAAGCTGAGGTCACTTATCAGCTCTGCTGTCCTTGACAGACTGTCACTCCTAGAAAGCACACAGAAGAAAGCACAAAGCACTGCTGCATCTGAAGCATGGTCTTGAGTGACCGGATTAGTTCACGCACACAGTATTGGAGGCACATTGTAGGTGGCAACTGGTGCAGGTACAAACATAAGGTAATCCATACATAGGTGCTGGCCTGGCACCATTGTCTGCCTTGAAACAGCCCTGGCTTCAGCCTTCTGGTGGTTGGACAAGCACATCTGCTGCCTCTCTGCGTTGTTCCCACGCTATCCCCGACCAGCTCCAAGGGCATGTGCTGTTGGGACAGATCTGCCTGGGACAGATCTGCCTAGGACAGACTGTAGACTATGTATTAAAATCCACTATTGATTTGCTATTTGCATCATTCTCTCTTTCTAGAATTCAATAAACTACAACAAGCCTCATTTCTTTTTACAGTTCTCGATATCTTTCATTCTTAATTTTCAATAAAATAATTATTTTTTTCTTTACAGAGGAAACGGATGATAAAACTGTGTTGGCCCAGTTAGGGGGGAAGCACTGAGTGTTTTATTTTGAGACAAAAGTCACTCAGGTTATAATAATGTTCCAGTTTATTTTCTTTTAAATCTGGTGTCCAATTGCTTATTCTGTGTCTGCTGTTGGTAGCAATAACATTCCTAGGACAACCACTTATTGGGAGTGTCAGTAAACAGGAATTCATTGAACAAGCCACAGTCCTATTGGTGACTAGCATGACATTCCTGTAAGAGACAAAGGTATGAATTTAGAAATAAAACTAGCTGGTTTTCAAATATCTCATCTGAACACCTTTGTTTTAGAGGAACCGGTCCATGATGCAAGCAAAAATTATGTATCAAAACAGATTATTTTTATTGATTTTATTAAAAAGACAAGCTAATCTAGAATTAAATATATATATATATATCATCGATTAAAACTACTATTATTGTCAAAGATTAATTAATAATGGACTAATGCAAGGATTCAATCAAGGAAATAATTGAAATTGAATCAATAGATCAATTGCATCAAATTATCAAGTCACCAAATTATTACAACTACTTAAATTGAATGATGAAGTCAGCAGCAGAAAGAAGCATTTGTTTCTTTTTCTTTATTTCTACTTTCGTAGCTGAAGGAGAAGTTGTTTTCTTTCACTTGAGTCTTAACTAATGCTCCATCTTTAAAATGAGCACTGATAAAATTTTATGACAGAAAATTAACCAGGACAGGCAGTGAACTAGGTTTTACCAGTTTTACAGAAGTATAGAGACTGAAGTGATGCTTTTACCACTCACCACTACTAGTTAGAACTCATAGCTGCTAAAGAAGTCGTTTAACTTTTTCTGCTCAATTTCTTCCATACATAAAAAGAGAAAATGTAAGAGATTTAAAATTCATTGGGTGCTTCAGAATACTGCTACTTGGCTTCTTTGAGAAGACAGCCAGGAATGACAGATTTCACAACTTGAGCTTTTAGTGTTGTATAAATATTCTTTTCTGTCCATACATTTGCACTAACATGCAAAAGCCCTGACCACATACAAAGAGAGCAAAATAATATCTCTCCCAAAATAAAGCAAGCAACTACTTGATTTTCCTTGTCTCTCTGCTTTATGTGAACACGTATAACAAATACGATTATTTATTACAACCAATCTTTCATGCAGTGATGGACTAAATATAGCAAACTACTGTATCTTTTAGCCTTTCTTCCTTTGGACATCTTGTCAAGATAGAAAAAGATTACCTCTCTACTATGTGGTCTTAACTGTTACAGAAAACATTTTCCACATCATCAAGGTATTTTCTATGTGACTTTGGGATTAAATTAAATGTTTATGAACTTTAGATATGGTCTGGCCCAACCCTCAAAGGGAGAAATCTTTGGCTTTATGAATTTGTTAAGTTCAAGAATTACCAGTAACTTACAAAATCCATTATCAGAACATTGTAATAACGTCTGGGAACCATAATAGAAAAACTAGAACGAATCTTCAATCTGCTCTATGAAATATAGTTCCATTCTCCTAAGAATTACTGGTAATTGTCAACATCTAGTTAACCGTGATTCAACTGCTTAGTTACTTTCTTGCATCAGGCAATATTATCATGGAAGTTATGTGGCTTTATTCAAGGCAAAAATGTGTGGGTTGCTCCAATCATGTTTAATCTAACCACATACAGCTATGTTTGTGTCTCTATATGGTGGTCTTCCATTTTCTGTAGAGCAAACTTTCCGTGCTGTGTTCACATATGGACTTCTCTGACTGACATAGCAATAAAACTGTGTCAAGCTACTGCCAATGTGTCCATCCTAAGGTGAACTATGTAACAGTGTTTTCTATTGTAAGGATGTAAATCAGCAGCAGATATGAAATTCCTACAAGTAAAACATAACAATACAATGATAAAAATTTGTAGTAAAACATAACAATACAATGATAAAACTTTGTAGTAGCACATGGATTTCCTCAGTTCACTACTGTCAGCTCAGGCCTCCAGGGCTTAATAGCTGCATAAACCTTGTAAACAGGAAAGAGCCATTAATTTGAATGAATTCAGGCATGAACTTAGGGGGTAGAATTGCATCTCCACAGGATACTCATTCTTTTCTTGTTGTCTCTGAGTCACCATGATGTGCACAGAATAAGATCAGCCTCTTACAATGCCCACCTCTACCAGCTAAACTCTGCACAGTGCTCAGTCTGTAGTGGTGTGAGGCAGGACATGCAGCTGCAGATGGGCTAGGGTATTGTGCAATTGCTCCATTTCTGTTTCCAGAAGCTTGTGTCCTCTCCTGCCTGTATGCCCTGGTCATGGCCCACTGCCCAAGATCATTTAATTGCATAGGCTAGGATATGAATTGCCAACTGCCATGTTTGGCACATGAAAACAGCAATTTTGAGCTTACTGCAAAAGAACTGAAACAGTATGTGGTTGCATTCAGAGATAATGTAGAAAGCTTGGGATATAACGTAGCTGACATTCTCTGCATACTGTGCAAATACAGAAGCAGATTTCCAAACATTTAATACTGACTGCTACAGATAAAAATTTTAGATGTGCCCTTCAGCACAAGGGGAAAATGATGAAGAAAAAAGTACCACATAAACATGTATTTTAATTGTCATAGGGAACCATTCTCCTCATTACAGAATTAGCAACTACAGTTTTCCCGGGATTGTTGCAGAAATTTCTTCTGAGGGGTGCAAACAATTGTGATTTACTGTGTTAGGTTGCAACTTGTCCATGGCTTCCCTTGGAGTAGTGATCTCTCTACTCGTGCTGTGAATGATTTTGGATAGGCCTAGGAAACTACCAAGGAATGAAAGTAATGGGTCAACCCAAGAACACAGTGGCTTATTCTTATACTATGCATGGACACACAGAGCTGGCCAAATACTAATACCAAGACACTTTAAAAAAAGAAAATGATGATTTTTTTTTATCATATTAGTGTGTGGAAGTGGCAATTAGACAAGAAAAATGAAATGCTTAACATTTTTCAAAACAGTTACATAAGTCTAAAATTACCAAACTCTGCACTACTGTTGGGAGCTGTTGATCTTTAATGGAGTACATTCAATTTTATTGAAATATCTTTTTCTGAGAAATTACTTCATCAGCTTTCAAATTTCTATGGTTTACTCATAGAAAACAGTTGACAATAAATATTGTCAGGTTGGATTCTTACACTAAGCTGACTTATTCTAATGAGATTTCAAACATATTTTGCAAAACAGAAAGAGCATAACTAAATGAACATCATACATAGGATTTATGATATGGTTCCATCTTAACTACAGTGTGGGTCCTCCCACCTTAGTGACACAGAACAAGACATATTTTGAAGGGCACAGCAGCTTCTTCTTCTCCCATTCAATGGATTTCCTTCCCAGACTGCCAATATTTCATTTATTTTTCTCTAAATGGGTGAAGCTGCTGAGTGTTTTATCTCTTTGTCTCAACATGCTGTACTGACTTTTCATGCTGTCATTCTGAACACTAAATGAAATGCACTATATTTACCAAATTTCTAATGGTGGGTTTCCTTTCATGGGGAATTGACATATGTTTATACTATTTTATTGGTGCTTAGAATATAGTCTGTTTGACTAAAAGTTCAAAAGCAAGCCACAAAAAAGACTATGATTCAGTCAGAAAAAAACTCTGACTACCCAGTTTTGAATTCGGGCAGACATGGCGGAATTTAGGCTTTTTTCCTTCATATCAACAAAGCTCTAATGGTTTGTTTCCACTTAGGGTGTAATGGTTCACTTCTGACTTGTATTTCTCTTTGATAGTCAATTTTTTTTTCCTATGTGTATTTATTTTGTATTTGTTTTGTTTTTATAAAGTGTTTCCAATGAGGACATACTTTATAAAAAACACTTTTAATGCCTACAATTAGTTCAATCAGTGCTCAAAGAATTTGTTTTAAAGCAAAATAAACTCAAAATAACATAGAAAAACTAAATTCAAATTCGTAAATCATGACATAGAAAAGAGAAAGTGATTACATTCCAGATGAAGCAGAAAGATGCCCAAGCGAAAAGGAACACTGTAAATGACTTTAATCACTAAAAGGCTCAGTGAGGAAGTTGTTTGTGGTTTTGATTAAATACATATCCTATTTTTCACTGGCCTGGGGTTCTGCCTTGCACATGTGGGTATGCAGACTGGAAAAATCCTGCTGTTATTCTACAAGAAAGGATAACTGTGCCATCACAGCCACAGGGAAGACCCAAGCCCCAGTTAATTCATATTAATTAAGTAGTTATTAATCGTAGTATTGGCTATAGTGTAGTTTTTACTAGCGGTAACTTAATTATATTAGGAAGAAGAGGCATATATATATATATATATATACAGATACATATCTGGCAATCTTTTAGAAAAGCTTGCAGTAAGGCTGTCAGGTATAACAAATGATTTGGGTCCTTTCGAAAAAGAAACCAAGACCTTTCCTAGGAGCACTTTGATGTGCCAAGGGACAAGAGCAGGTGGAGTTGAAGGCAATCAGAACTTGGGCTGAATTTAAGCTAGAACAATTCAGACACTTGATGGTGAGTTTTGAAGAAAATAGAGGAGAAATGCAGTGTGGTCATTGCTGAGGTAGAATTCCTGCCCGCATCTCCAGCATACAGCAAAACAGTGCAGTCAGGCTTTCAGAGAATTTGGATGCTATGACACAATCCAGTACTAATATTAAATAGCAGGGATTTTTGAACTATCTCATGGCTCTTTTTGTTCATGTTTCTTTTAAATTTCTATTTCTTTCAAAAACACATAACTTTTGCTATTTTGAGGTTGCTGCTTTAGTTGACTTATGAAATGCAATGTGAGTCTGGGGGATAAATCCTTGGAAAAAGATAGATAGATAGATAGATAGATAGATAGATAGATAGATAGATAGATATAATGCAAATCCTTAACATGCCACAAAGTGATTCCATGTTGCTTGTATATATACATATCTATCTATAAAATTACTGTTGCTTTTGTCAAAGAATCTCAGCTATTCCATCAAAGTTCTAAAAATTGTTTACCAAAGCAAACACCCTCCTACCCCTAACATACTGAGACCATTCATCAAATGTTGAATCCCTACAAAATATTTTCTTGCTTAATATTTTAATTCACACTAAAGGGATTGATGTAGTTGTAAATTCTTTAAATGACTAAAAATTAATGAAATTAGAAAAACTATTAAAATACTGAAAATCAAACCCTGTGTTCTCAGGCTGCTGCTCCTTCTAGAAAAATCACGTCACCAATAATTAGCATTTCGAGCTATGGATCTTGGCACATCCCTACTTGCTCATCTACAATGTAATGAATTTGTTTACTGTGAAGAGAAAGAGAAAAACATTGTAGCTAGGAAGATCAGTAGTGTAAGTATGAGAAGTCTAACAACTAACTTCTTTCTTCAGCAAATCTTTGTAAGAAGGATTCCAGTGACACTGTAAAAGAAAACAGAGATTAAGACAAATCAACTGTGCCCATAGAAGCAAAATAAAAAATGTCCATAGCATGCAAGTACTGAGTACCTCAGAGACCCATATGTCTGCCAGTTCTTCAGGGATTAAAAAAATGAGAGGAAAATGAAACAACTGAAGACATTCTTACTGGATGACTTGCACCATATCTGGTGCAATGTTTTATTATCAGCAGTGTAGCTGAGGAATTCCTATTTCTCTGATAAAATGAGCAACAATAAATGATTTTGTTACAGATTTCCAGGGTTGAATTTCTAAATCAATCGTGAGAAGTCAACCCTGACAGAAGCATGTTCAGCCTCATAATAGAGCTAAAGGACTTGGTTTATATGAAGGCAAAAGTTCAATAGGCTGATGCTGAAAATGCCAACATTTTTATACTGAATCTGCAGCAGTTTTGAAGCATTTTTGTTTCCTGTCTGAATCACTATAAGTGGGAATGATATTTCTTGGAAATCATTCTCATAGACATGGATCTGATTGCAAAGTAGGACATCTTTGCCTGGGAACCTTGTATAAGGATTACCTTGTACAAGAGTGCAACAGTGGCACTGTTATCCTTTAGAGGTGTTTATCTGTCATGATTTGGGAAGAACATGAGGGGCACTAGTTGTCACTTGATCCTAAGGCACATATAAAATGAATGCAAACATTTGGATAACCTTTTTTGTACAGATGAGCAGTCTTAACTTCAGTTTCCTGTAGAATTTCTGATGTTAAGAATCTAAGTAGCTAAATCATCTGCAATTCTGTGGGAAAGAGGTTGTATCTACAGCTTGCATCCAATGTTCAGGAGCCAATGTATCAATGAAAAGCTGTGATCTGGGTAAGCAACATACAAAAAAAAAATCCCCCAAACTGCCCCCCAAACATTCCCAGAACTTTACTTGTGATTCAAGATGACAAGAGCCATGGGATGGTCAGTCTATTATGGGTACCAATAAAATGTGGTGCACTCTTCCCCTTACAGAGAAGTTCTTGTAACTAAGTTGGAGAGTGCATTCAAAAAATGCATGTTTTCACAAGAAACAAGGGGAATAAACCATCCTTATCTTAAGCATCTAAAAATTAGAAAATCTGCACAATTTAGGCACCTTTTATTATTAGTGGAGAGGAAAAAAAGCTGTCCTGTAATCAGAATTCAAAAAAGGGCACATTAATCCCTATTTGATAGTGTGTATTTTTGTCTTGTGATCATAAAGTATCATTGGTTCAGGATTAGTTCAGGCTTGACAGCTCACTTTCCGACTTCTTTACAATAGAGCTCCCACTCTGCAGGTCCTCTCCCAGAAGCTTGGTAGTATATTGTTGGTGGAAGGAAAACAATTTTATACTTTAATTACACTGCTAGCCATCTCTTGTGCAGGCAGCTAATTTTATTCTTTTTGATGCTTTTCCTTCCTTGGTTTTATTTTAATATTATTTTATAGAAATTTGAAATTCTGAACACTTTCTTAGAATTTTCCATTACCACTATTAATGATAACTTGAATGTGTCATCTTGAAAGTGTCTATTTGGTTTGTGTGCCAGAGAAATTCTTCTAGTCAACTACCAAATCCATCAAAGATAGTAATATTTCCAATATTTTACTTGCTATTTTGCATTTCTCTGAGAAACTATGGGCATATATCTAGTTCTTAGTCATCTATGCCACTGTAGAAATAATACAGCATCAATTAGACTTGAAAATTAAGTTAAAGTTGGCAAGGTTTTTTTTCTGCACGGTCATTAAATATTTAATATTTCTTTTTTGTCCTTCAGGGAACAAATTTAAGAAAAATTATTTCCCCTCTAAATGGTCTCACTTCTGCCAAGTGCCCCAAGTAAGCCTTTCCTGTGATAAGTTATGCTTGGTTGCAGGGAGCTTTTACCCGCTCTGTTTGGAGATGGCAATCAAGCTTGTCCAGAGGTTTTGGCCTCCTTGCCTGCCTGATAAGGACCCTTTGTGATAAATTTCAAAGTAGCCCATTTGCATTCAAGGTCTTATGTTTGTGTCAAAAAGCTGAGAGTGGAGAGTGGTATATTATTTTAACAACATGTTTAAATTGAAGTATGAGCAATAATTTTCTTAAATTTATTTATGTGTAAGGAAAAACAAGGATTTGAAAATGAATGAGAACAAAACCTTTAGCATCATGGAGTGTTTCACATCTATTAGGATATATGTGCTATTTACATTTCATTGTGTATTTTATCTAGTTTACAGGTACAGACTGTCCTTCAAAATATTCTTACTATACGCATTTTGTAATTCATTCATAGGCCTGGTTTTGAGTAAGATTAATATATTTTTGCTAAACACTAGTATTCTGAAAAAATGAATCATGAAAAAAAATTCAGTAGCATTTCAACACTTTTAAAGGTATTTAATTTTTATTATTATTATCTGTTTTCATTAGCTTTTCTGTGACTGGAGAAGGGAATTGTACTGTGTTCATATGAAAGCTCACATAAAACATCTGTTGTCAAGGTAAACTTAATTACAAATCAGAAAATGTTTTGGGACTATTCCTTCAGGTGAAAAAGATATATCATCCAATAACCTGAATGAAAAACTACAGGAAAAAATAAACCTACAGTATTAAAACTCAAGGTCTTAGAATTATTGTCACAGTCTCCAAATATTCAATGAGAGAAGCTTCTTCCCACAGAAATTGAAATAACTATAAATTATAATAGCAATCCCTTTGGATTATGGAAAGTTTTATGGAACCTTTCAACTAATGTGGTGAGTCTGGAGTCAGCCACCTTTTCAAAACATGATCTGAAGAAGAGGAAACTGGTGCCCAAGAACCACTCTTCCCACCATCTACCAAGATAAAAATAGTACTGAAAAAACTGTGTCATTAGAAAACTTGTCAGATGGAGGCCTTCTTTTGAATTAGGTATGTATGCAATTAAAAAAAGCAGGAGGGAAACTACTCTTCACACCTTTTCTTCTAGCCTTGGTTCAATGCTCTGCCAACATAAGGAGCTCCAGGAAGACTCCTCTCTCTGCTTGTGAAATCTTACTGGTAGGTTAGGGACAATAGTACAGGACAGAGCAATATAGACACAGGTAATTTAGGATCCATGACATTAGAAAGCAATTCAGCAGAGGTTCACAGAGTCCAGGGGTCCCAGGGGTATCAGATTCACAGATAACTTGTCCTGTTGTGTTGCTGTCTAACCAGGCAGGACTGCTGCCTCACCCATTTCCACCTATTTGTTCTATGGACAGAACAGAGAATTCTTCCCAGACAACGATCAGACAACAAGGACAGAACAACTACTGCAGACACAAATGGAAATGAAAATGAATAAGTAAAGGGTTCATATGGGTTTTTTTCCCCACAGCACTCACTTTGAAAATTCCTCACCTAATATGTTCTTTTTAAAAGGTGTTTTTGTACCAAAATAGAATGCATTATCTAGTGAGTCTCCATGGTAACTTTGTTTCTTATTAAATGGAAGAGGAAAAAAGCCTAATTAACTCGTATGACCTTGTATTTGTTAAAGTATTCTGCTATACCTTTAGTGACTCTGTCTGCTGTATAATGAAAGACACTATTTTCCTTTGGCTGTTTTTCTTTTGAAAGAGTTACAGGTTTTTCCTATTAAATGTAGATCATTGAGAAAACAGCAAATGGCATATCAAGGGAGAAAATGATGCCTCTGCCTCTTGATGCTTTTCTTAACTTTCAGATGTAGTGCTACTTTACCTTGGTGCTGCAGGAATAGCCATTATGCTCCACATTCTTTTCATAAAACCTAAATGATAGGCTTCCAACAATCATATCTGGTGCTAGTCAAATGCAGTCCTTTAGACAATTAGTTTAACCACTTTACCCAGGGAAATAAACTAAAATAAATAGTTTTATCCAAGCCTTTTGAAAGCATTCTGGAGTAAAAATGATGAAAAGGAGAGAATAAAATAAAATAAAATAAAATAAAGAATTTTCCAAAGGAAAAGGGGCAAGAAAATCTATGGGCCTGGTTACAATCCACACTGTGGCCTCTTTACTTTTGTCATAGTCATAAGAAAAGTATCCATTGTCAACACTGGGAAATCCTATGGCAGTGGAATCCCAAAACCAATATATTTTTAAAAAATCCAAATAATCTTCAAAGATCTTCTACTTCTATGAATTTTAGCGTATAAAAAGAAAAGAAAATCATTTGAGAATGAACCTTGAGCTTAATTTCTTAAATTTTCCACACAGAGACTGAATGCTTATAAGCCTCTGTCCTGTCTATCCTGGCGTAGTTAAAAGATTTTAAAGAAGGGCTTCAGCAGCAAAGTTGGACTTTGTGATCTCAAAGACCTTTTCCAACCTTATCAGTCCCATGATTCATTACCACTGAGGATATGGGGAAGGAGGAGGAAGGCTTGCAAACTAAGGATACCCCAAAGGAGTTATTCAAAATACAGACATGTATGAGAAAGCCTCCTCTCACCACAGGCATCTAAGGAACTACTTGCTATTTCCTGGAGGCCCATTCCTAAGCCAGCAATGGCCAACAACTGGTAGCAGAATGATGGTCATCCAGGGCATGATGCTAAACCTCACCTGCTGGGATGCAAACCTGGCACATAGTTGCAGAAGAGCTCTTGTGGATCACCTTGAACAGGGCTACCACGATTCCTCAGTCCTTAACACAATCTAAGCCATAGCTCCTCTGTGCACCTGGGAGATAATATACCAGTGCTGCCATGTAACTCTTGTTTTTCAGAAAGCAGTGTGTTCCAGTTCCTTGCCTTTCTTTAAATAACCTGCTGCAGCTGGTATTTAATCTGTGTGTTTTGTCTGAAGGGGCACTGAGGGATTCCTGGTGACTCACGTAAATAAAGTTATTTGAAATGTCAATGCTCTGAGACAGTGCCTGGCCTAATTGAAGTTGGCTCAAGTAAAAGAAGCAGACCTGGGAAGAAAATGTTTTGAGCTGTTGATTCCAAGTAGTGCACAATGTTCTCAATACAAATGTAAACATCTTCTTATCCATTACATCTGTGCATTTTTCTTAGATATGCTGGCTCCAGAAGGCAGCTATTTTTTCTATATACCTGCTTTGTATATTCATTTATGCTTCCAAATGGAACAGTGCCCTTAGACTCAAGTCATTTTTTAGGGTTTGACCTTTTTCATTGGCCTGTTTATCTATAGTCATAGAGTTGATTTGCAATGAATAGAAAAAACAATTTTCACAGTTAATATGAGTTGGTTCTCTTGATACAGTATCATTTAGGATTAGGTAGAACATGCCCTAAGAATAATATGTGTGTGGTTAAAGGTAAATTTTAGTATATGCAGATCGAAGGGGATGTTTGGATTACTTTGCACTGCGTTCTAGTCAGAGTCCAACGGATCCCAAACAAACGTAACTTCTACTAACAAATATTTGACAGATGAGAAGGAGCTGAGAAATTTGCCATGGTTCAGTCAAGGCTGTTATGACATTTTTATGGCAACAGAGAAATGATGGGACATGGAGAATGATGTAGGGGAAATTTTGTTTGAAGTCTGGAGAGGAGAGTTAATAAGAATGGAAAAGACCTTTAGAAGAGGCCAAGCAAAGGCTGGTGAAGATGTTAAAGGCTACGGTGGTGTGTAAATGCAGGTGACATGAACAGGGGCTAAGCTTGCAGAACTGACAGTGTCTGCTCCACGATACAATGTTTAGTCCCTGGTGTAGGGTGGCTGGATTGTCACATGGCAATGTGACAATAGGCCCCTCTACATTACACTGACAGCTGTCACCCTGCAAAGTTTTGGACTTCTTGCTGATACAACAGAATAATACTTTTTCTATGAATTCTTTAGTTTCAAGTGTCTCAAGTAGTTTGAAGGCTGTATTTCATAGCTGCTGATTTATGTAATGTCCTGAGGTTTTGTTGCACAGCCTAGAGTGTGGCATTACAACAGGAATACAGTTGGGTGGAGGCATTTGGAAGGGCAAAAGAAAGAAGAATTTTGAGAGGTACTCATAGAATGATGGGGGGAAATCTTGTCCATTCTCACCACTGCTGCATTTTGATAGCCATCACTCATCAAAAACATGCCCAGGTTTTCTTTAGAGAAAATTAGTCCCAGGAATAAACCAACATCTGTGCAACCAGGGGACCAGTGTTCTGCAGTGCAGGACTGGTGTGGGTGCTGAGGCAAAATGGAAGGCAGCTCCCTTATGGAGGAAGGAAAGCAGGATTAAAAAAGCATATGAACTAAAGACAAACTAGGTTATGACCTAAGATCTGGAATGGCCTTGCCAAAGCTAACTCAAGTCCTGCAGGATAACTGGAATTCCGAAAGCCTTCCCGTATAATGTGCAACATAGAGACAGCTGTCAAGGCCAGAAGGTACTATATGAGCCTGAAATGTGTGAGGAAGATCAGTCTTAGTCTCCTTTATTGGCATGTCCTTTGGGAATAATCTAGCAGAAGGTAGCACAGATAAAGGATTGGAAAGCACTTCCCCATGGGACTCTACAGTCTGCTGTTTATTGTCCATGCTGGACCCACAGCTCGCCCCAAACTCAACAGCAACAAAAAATTATAGCTGCTGGCCTTTAGATGTGTGTGAAGTATCATAGCCATGTGCAAGATAGCAGTAGATCAGAGAAATGTATGGAGAATCACTGGCACATTGCTTGTGATATGTGATATGGCTGTTGGATTTTGTGAGCTGTGACTGTAGACAGAGGCTTAGCTCTTTAGACAGAGCCTCGGCAGTGCAGGTTGCCGAACAAGGCGCTGAGCATCCCTTGCAGTGGACCTGGATAGGAAGCCACCCTCCCTAAAAACACAACCTTAGAAAATCCAAAACTGCAGCTGCCACAAAACCTGGTCACTTGCAAGTGACCGCAAGCCTTGCTTGACCTCCGGCTTTCTGACAGCACTGCGGTTTCAGAGTTCCCTCATTCCAAATGCTGTGCATGAGAACATCCAAAATGTCACATAAGTCATTGAAGAACTGAACACAGCATGAGCATTATAAATCTCTGATTGTCTACAGCTCAGTGTAATTTCTGGTACTAGCAATGTAGCAGAGAAGATGCCTGACAGAGCAGTACATAGGGAAAGGTTCAGCAGCTGCAGTGGCAAGAACCGTCCTGAATTTCAATGGGCTAAAGAAGGAGCTGGAAAGTTAGAAAGGAACTGAAATAACTTCCCACTTATATATGTCATCAGTTAAAAAGCCTTGTTTCCAGTAAGGTCCACCAGTTTGAGAAATATGGTATTAGAGCATTCATTCCCTCCAGTGTTGTCTACAGTTCTTGGAAAATCTGCACAACTCCTTTGCCTTTCTGCACTAATCCATTCTTTATCCATTTAAAATGGTAAATACAGAATATGACTCAGGTCAGAAATGATTCTATGAAGGGTGATGTTACAATAATTGTTCCTGTAATAGCATTTTATACTGTTACAATTGTTTGGGTTTGTTGTTTTTTTTTTTTTGTTGTTGTTTTTTGGTGTTTTTTTTTTTTTTTAACAATAGAAATAGTATATATATTTTCTGTGCAAAATGGTTAATAATTCCACCAACAGTAAATGATCTCATATTTCAAAGCAATATAGTAAAAAAATAGATTAGTAAAACAATTGTAGTTTGGTGTCTAACAACCTCATCCTCGTAGATTTCAGTTTTTGCTAATCTTTGTTATCTCCTCCAAGCTACTCCAGGTACCTCAAGACTAGGAGGGAACTCTTGGGTCATCAGCTTCCACAGGATCATCTCCTATTATGTATGTACCAGCAAACCTTTTTCTAGAACTGACAAGGTGAAAAAATCTGGAAGGTGTTCTCTCTTAAGCTTCCAACCAACCTGTTCAGCACTTCACTGTGCTGTTCGAAAAGAATCTAGTCTGCAGTTAACATATCCATGGTTCATTCATACCTACGCCAAAGTGGTTCTTTAGCATAAATAGATCTGAATCGCTCTTGTTCTTCTCTGCTTTACATATTTATAGAAAGCAATGACACCCCCACTCAGCTTGCCTCTGGCTTGTCTAAGCAAGCCACACATCTCTATCTCAGCTAATAAAATATGTTTTGCATTCTCTAGAACAGTCTGGTTAATCTTCCCTGAGTTTAGCTTATCTGAGTTCATGAGCACAGGTAACCAGAAGCGTATGATCTAGCTGATAGGACCTCCTGAGAAGTATACTGTTCCTTTTTTATTTTTTTTTTACCCTCTCTCTCTGTAGGAAGGGATACATTCTAGGTTTAAAGTTTCATTTTTCAATCTCCTCATATTGGTGGATCTATTTCTTGTATGTCGTTCTCCCCTGAAATCCACCTGCAGTTTCCACATATAAACTCCAAGTTTACAGATAATTTCTCAGAGCTGTCTCTGCCTACATGGCACTGCACCTTGTACTATTAATCTACCATTCACTGGTTCCTCTTCAGTCTTCATGGCCATTCAGTTGGGCTGCATTATACTCCGCTCTTGCTCTATATAACTGACTTCTGACTTCAGCTCACCAGCAAATTTATGTATACTGTGGGTTTTTACATCATTATATTTGTTTGTCTTGAAAGTGTTCCCCAGAGCTAATAGTGTTTTTCAGCCTTAACATTTTGGTTTTTTCAATGTTGATCAGATCCTCTGTTACTTTTTTATAACAGGTGTCATTTTGCCATGCAACAAGTCTTACTGATTTAATAAAAACAAATTGCGGAGTTAGTTATCACTTACCAAGACAGGATCTGCATTTTACTTAAAATGTAAAAAATACAATGTACATCTAATTTACAGGCTAAGTAAGAAGTTATCAAGTACCTGGAGCATTATACCCTCTGTTATACACTTCTGTTAATAAACCACTCTTTGATCAGAAACAATTGATTCTTCTCTATAAATATATATGTATAAAAAAAATAAAGTCTCTGAGAGTGCATTTCCCCTTAAGCTAAATATTTCAAGAAGTATTATTGAACAAGGCACAGAAAAAAGCCAGAGGATTTATGATGTGTGTAAATGTGTTAGAAGCTGATGTAAATTCACTTAACCTGAGGCCTCTAACGATAATGTAGTTGAAATAATTTTAATTATTATCATTCTTATTGGAGACAGTAAAATACTTTTTTCATTAAAATCTGTGGCTTGCTAAATTAACTAAGTCAGGCATCTTTAAAAAATGCCATTAGAAAGAAATATGCTGTCTGTTATAAGGAGATACAAGGTAAGATTCTATTTACATCTTTTTTTCAGGGTCAAATCCTCATATGCATCACCTTATTACATGTTTCAGGATTGGCAGAGTTTGCAGAGTATGCAGTTGGCATGTAATGCTTTTGGGTACACTTGAAAAGAAAGATGGTGGTACACACAATTTCCAGGGCAGGCAGTCCTGTATTTTTTTCACTCATCCAACTTTGCCATCAGAGCAATCGTTTGTTCTGGCTGCTGTTTGAACGTGTGCTCTCCTGTACAATGCAAGCACCTGAAAGATTTTATTTCCTTTGATCGTGGTTTTGTTGCCTTTTACTGAACCTTTAGTGTGGGTTGGCTGCTCCTTGGGGGCCAGGAGTGGACGGGCACCCCCACGGGCATCCTGAGGTGCAGCAGGACACTGCAACACCAGTCACCTGTCCAGCAAGTTCCAGGCAGCTGCAGTAGCAGGCAGGTCTATCGTCAAGTCCAGAGCTCTGCCTGTGGGTCAGAGTCCAGATCTGGACCAGCAGCTATGTGCAAGGTGCAAGCATGAGTGTGAACAGGGAGTGGCTCTGGCAGTACCTGGGGGCAAGCCTCATCTTAAACCAGCTCCTGGGCAAGGAGGAGGATTCCTGGGGGGTATCTGGGGATACTGGGGTATCTTCACAGACCTGTTCAGGAGGAGTTTCCACTGTGGCTTTTTAGCAGAGATTTTGCCAACAGCTCTCTCCACGTCTGGGCACCTGCACATTGTCTAGGTTGGCCCTAAGCCCAAGCAGTCAAATCCTCCGCAGTGGGACAATGTGCTCAGACACCTCACATTCAGTATCACTATACATACTGGCTATCATAGGGGAAATGATATTGTTGAGCATTAAAAAGTGCCCCCAGATGGCAAATAAACCAGAGGTACAGTTATGTTATTCACTGAAATTAGTTAAATATGACTGCCGCCTGTCACTGAGGCTAAGTGGATTAATTGGTTCCTGACCAGCTATTCTTCTCTCTGAGAGGGGCTCAAAGAAAAAACAGTGGAAATGTTTTCAATTTAGCTACCATTAAACTTTGATATTTAATTATTTCCTTTAACTTTTTGAGACATTTCTTAGGTTTGTAATAATGTGAGCACTTCAATGTTAACTTAGGTCTTGTGGTTCTAGGATTTTCTCAAATGTCAGATAACAACAAAGGAGGGGAAGGCAGACTGATGTGATAAATTGAAGAGAATTACTAAAAACGCCACAGTTTACCACAAATAAAACAAACAGGAGGCCAAGATAAAAAGAGAGAAACACTCTTACCTTTCCTCAGCTTTCTGCTATGAAAGGAAGCTATATATTAAATGGTGTTGAGTCTAGAAGGGGGTTGGAACTACAAGCAAGGAAACTGCTCTGGCCTTTTCATTCCTGCGGTTTTGAGAGTAAAAGAACATAGTCTTTACTGTCCATAAATAAACACGACAGCAACAAAGGTACCTGGCTCCATCTATTCCTCCTTCTAACAGTATTAAGCTGCATGGCCCTGAATTTTGAGTGAATGGTGGGGTCAACAGAGGCAGCAACTTTTTTGCCTCCTGCCTTGGTATCTGCTTGCATTACTGATAACATTTTCCATGCACTGTATTGAAAGAAATGTAACCGCTTCAAGTCAAAGAACATTTGATGATCCAACTTGCTCTGCCTACTGCTGCTTAAGTTTAGACTGAGACTTGTACAAAAAACCCCAATATTTTTTAAACACTAGTCCACTCTTTAAATATTTGCCTTCCTAGGAAGACAGAATTTCTTGGTGAGGACTCCTATCAGAAGTGTAAGTATAAGTTCAAGTATGCTTTTTTCATAAATTAAAACTTCTCCCAAAGATTCAGGAGGGAAAATATTTATGTAAAAATATTTAAATGACAGAACCAAAAAGTCACATATTAATATGGAATTAGAATTAGAAAAAAAGGTAAACATTTTCCCCATTGCTAGCCAGCTAAAAAGTACAATATTTTGTAAAGCAATGGCATCTCTCTTCTACAAGCATAAAAAGGACCAACAAACACTCACGAAAAAAATTACAACAATTTTTTATAAAAAGTACAGGAAGACCTTTAAATGAAAGACCCTTTGGATGATTCCTATCAGACAGATATTAATTTTCTGTTGATTTTCTTATTGATAAATAATTAACTAAATTAAATGCTACATGGAATATACTTTCCTATGAGAAATGTATTTTGACCATGCTATATCATTGTGACTATCTTTTGCTCATCTAACTTTATTTTAATAAATAGACAGAGCTACTGAATACTAAGACTTCAGTAGCTACTATGAAAAAGTTTCTGTATTTCCCTTATTGTTATCTGGAAAAGACTTAACATCTCTGGAGAGCATTTCTACTCACTAACCTTCCCTTCTTACCTTTTTTTCCCGCTAATTTGGTTGATTTATGGATTGCCTACCTGGGTGATACCGAGTCAAATTTTGAATAACTATATAGACATGAGCTAAGCAAATAAAGTATCCGGAATTATGCTGCCAAATGAATGGCTTTGGTGAAATCTATCATATTGTAGATGTTTGTATATATCTTGCTCACCACATGTTTGTTAAGATCTCTTTCTTCACCCTCACTAGTATTAATATGAAATACATGCATTAAGAGGAAAATCCTTGTCTTATTCAAGCTTCAGTTGGGTGTAATTGAAAAGTACTTAGTCTTTAAATATAAAGTTCCTATTTCTGCAACATTCTTATTATTGTTTGGAGGAAGAAAAAGAACTTACGATGTGCTTGTTCTATAATTGGACTCTTTTTCTAGTATTTATTTCTGTGAGAGACTTTTGTTTTCCTTGACTTCTTGTTCTGTTCTCAAAACTGTATGATAATCTTACTTGGCTCTCCTACTGCTACTGTTTTCAAGTGGCAGCAGTTATAAGTAGCTAACCTACTGAGACATAGTTTATTTAATACCTGAAGCTGTCTTAGGGACCAGACATTCCTACAGAATACAAACAATTGGCAGTGGCAAATGGATCCGGAAAAAATAAGGTTCTATTCAAACCTTCAGCAGGTGAGAAAGAGCGCTGAGGGATTTTCATGTGCAGCAAATAGTAATCATTGAAAGTGTGTCCAGACTTTGTGTAAACTTGGCGAATTTTGAAAAAGATTCTTCTGATTGCTCAGTACTTTTGTTAATTGTGTTCCTCACAAAATAAGAAAATAGACAAGCAAATCTTGAAATTTATATTCTTTGGGAATAGGCTAACATAAGATAACATGAAAAGGAAAAATAAGAAGAGGGAATAAGCATCTTGTACCTGAAGTGTCTGACTTTTCTGTTTAAGTTGGCTGCCCACAAGTGTGAATATTTGAAAAATTTTGCTACAACTTTGAGATCACCCTTCTTGCTCACTTTGAATGATAGAGCCCCTCTTCCTCAGGATCCTTCTTATTAATTACCTATTCTTTGACGACTGCCTCAGCTGAGAAGGATGATGGGGAGAGATAGAACAGTCTAGCTTCCTACCTGGGCCAAATCATATTTCCAGCTAAAGTCAGGGCAGAAACATCTGTACATAAGTTCTTGCCATTAAAGTATGCATTTGTTAATAAGTCATTCTTTGCCATGTTTGATTCCAGTAAACATTTTGTCCCATTACACTATGGAGATCAGAATTGCCTCTTTCAACATTTCAAAACCTCTAAATGAAACTCCAATTATCATCAGATCAATTTAAAAGTAAGGATGCTTTAAAGATTTTCATTCCTTTTTTTGTTGTTGCCTGATTGCTAAACTGTCAACATAAATTTGAACATGTATTCAAACCTTTCTCTGTATCTATGAAGCACAGAAGATTTCAGTTTTTTAAATGAAAGCCTGGATTCCAGAGTGTCCAGGTGATTTCAGAAGTCTTGACTATAAGAAAAACATTGCAAAGACAGAGGCACAGAGAAGTCAGTCTTCTATTCCATTCCTGAGACACTATCTGCCCAGAGACGTCACAAGCTGAATAAAAGGAAGCAAAAGAAGGGAGAAGAGGAGCTTTTCTTTCTAAATAAGAAACCAAAGTATACAGAAGGGAAAGCTGCCACCTGTTAACACATTTAGGCCTAATTATTTCTTAAAAGCCATTGTCTTCACTAGTACTCCTCAGTACTAGTGTATATATGTATTTATGTCCATTATGTATTAAATATATTGAATACATATATATATATATATATACACACACATATATATATATTATATATATACATATAATATATATATATATAACGTATTTATGCCCATTATGACTTTACTTTGAACAGGAACCTGTCTCTTAGGTCCAGGTCACCTAACTTGAGGCACCAGACTGAAGTTACCTTCTGTGGACTCTCTTCATTGCTCAATAGAAAGTGATAACAGATGTTACACGTCTGAAAAATCCTTGCAGTTGTGTAAAATATATATGCAGTCTTATGGTCTCATATGTATTTTGTGGTAGTTTGGAGATGTCATTCCAATTGCTTAGCCACAGGACTGTCCTCTTCTGCATGATTTCTAGACATGGCTGATTCACTGAACTGAGGAAGCAGCAGCTTTGTTTGGTGTGGGTTACAGGAGGCACACAGTGGTGAAAGGAGAAGTTGGTGAAGGCAACCAAACGCATACAGGCTCAGGAAGCACAACCACAGGACTAAATTCTTCAGGGCAGGAGATCCTAGCTGGCAATTGAATGACTTCTTCCCATTTGATATAGGTTCTTCGTTCTGATCAAATTTTGCAGATCAATATGAGGTACTGTCATGGCACAGGAAATGCAATGAATTTTTGGCATATCTAGGCATGCATTCAGGAACATCAGCTTTGTACTACAGAGTGACAAAATCTTGTCAGACATAGTCCTTTATTGTTGTTAGCACATGAAAGGAAGAGAACCCTGAAAAAGAACCAAGTTAGAAATACACTGAGGATTTCAGTGTGTGTCTGAAACAGTTCACAGGTTCTCATCCTTTGAAATACACCAAGCCCCTATTTAGATCTCCCAAGTCTGAGTTCTTCATAGTGTCAGAATATCCAGACACCGTTCAGTGGTGCTCGATTATCATCTGAATACTTTTTTGGTTTATAGTTTATTATTATGCACATCATATGAACACATATATATTTTTAATAGAAAATTCTCCCTTTTTTATATCAGTATCTGTTCAAAGGGAATCTATCTGCTGAAGTGTATGCAAAAACTGTCTTTGAGACTATGCATAATGCAGGAAAAAAGTTTTAAAATGGAATAATCTATAACCTAACATTAAATTTCAAAATAATATATGGAATAATCCATGTTTTCTCAGATTTCTTAAAAAATGGATTGAAAGAGCACTTAAGACTGTATGAGATTTTCAAGTTTTAAAAGCTCTATAAGTTAACATTAGTACCAAAGGTTCTTAGACCTTCTAGCTGTCAGCTAGATGAGAGAGAAATATGATGGTTATAAAATATAGACACAAGAGAATCTTCTTCAGTAAAAAACTGAAGAAAATTGTAAAATATATTCTGAGGATTAGAGGTAATCTGCGGCATACAAGTACTGGATGGGAAATGGAAAAGAGTTCTCTGAAATACTGCTAAAAAGAAATAGTCTTTGGAATTGTGCAATGAAGAAGATTTTAACTTCCCACATACAAACTGATGAACAGAGACAATAAAAGCGAATTACATGATCAAGGTATTTCTAGAAATGTTGGCTCAAAGATTTATTCACGTAAATACTTCAGGAGTAAGAAATGGTGTTGGTTAAGACTAGGTTTCTAAAGCACCTGAGAATATAAAGACTGACTTTAGAGTACAGTCTTGGACTGAATACTATATGTTGGCTTCGCTCTATGTAAATTTACGCAGGCATAAAATTAGCTCTTCATCTAAGATTTTCAGTCTCAAAGGAACAAACAAGCTTTAAAGACTTAAATGGTACAGTATAGGATCTCTAATATGCTGCTGGTTTGGCCTTTCCTTAAATCAAAGTTGTAAAAAGTCTTCAGAGTTTGCATCTCAAGTAAAGAAGAAAGGTGAAGGTTCTAGTTCTAACAGTCTCAAGTGCAATCTCTGAAAAAGCATGAGGAATAATCAGGAGCAGAAAAAGAGAACGAGACAGCAAACATCTTATAGCTCAGGAAGGAGGCAGTTCAGATTTGCCCCAGCTCAAACTAGGTCAGGTTTTACATTCGAAGTTAGAATAAACAGAGTTAATTTTTTTCAAGTTGTTTTAATGAAAAGAAGACCACAGTGACCATTCCTGAAAGCTTGATAGTGGCACTCGTACTTTCATGTTATTATCTTTATCATGGCAAATGCTTAGTGTATTCTTGCAAAAATTATCTTGAGGGAGATGGACTTTGACATCGTATATTTTTTTGCTGTGTTTCTAAGAAGGAAAACGAGAGGGGAAATCCTGTACAATAATCATGTTATCAAGGTTTAAAAATATTTAGTTCTTCCTTCCTGCCATACTTCTTAGCTGTTTCAGTTAAATAAGAACTATGATATAGACTAAGCAAGTGAAAGCAGTGGAAACAATGGACATGTGTATAAAAAAAAAATTACCTCAAGCAGAGTAGAAATCTCATGCATGAAGCACAACATGCTCCCATCAGAAAATCACCATCCCAAAATCAGGAAAAATTGTGCAAAATCACAAATCTTCGTATAAAGTTTTAAAATTTACTGTTGGTGGTGAGTTGTACTTTATGACTGGGAAATTACCTATTTCAAAACAAGAAAATGTGGAGCAATATCAGCTGCAATAGACTGATTTCAGTAGTAAGCAAAGCTTTACAAGAAATTTTAAGATATATTAACAGCATTGAAAAAAATACTATAAGAACATAAAATGTTACACACGCTGGATAACACCAGAATAAAACAATGTCTCTCTTGGAAAAGAAAAATTACTTTTTTAGACAAGGTACTAATGTATCTGATATTCACTAAAGTGCTATGGTGGCATTTGAGACAGTAAACCAGAGAAGAGAGAGAGAGGAAAGATTAAAAAAGATAAGGATGAGGAGACTGGTTGCGTCAAAAGAGAAATCATGAATCTAGGGGATTATCCCCACCAGGGTTCCTAAAGGATAATTTCTGGGTTTTTTCTGTCAATTTATTAATGAGGCAGGCAGAAATTATAGAATTCTACCAGTTAAACATGAAAAAATAACAGTTTGGATATTAAAAACCAGATAATCATAGATTTTCTGTAAGTATATTCAGTCTGAAAAGTCAAAAGAAGCTTTTAAATATAAATGTAATGATGTTCTCCACAGCTGTTTATTAAAAACCAGGAAGAAGATTGATTTAAGTCAGAGAGAGGTGAATTTTCAAAGACCTGCTACATAAACTGATTGTCTGCAATACCAAACTGTTGTCCTGGGTGACTGAAGAGTTCCCTCCAAGCCTCATGTTCCAAGACTAAAATCAATACAGGTCTTAGGAGCATCATGATAGTCACATGCTCACTCAAAGAATCTTTCAAATCAGTAGAAGCTTCAAAATTTTAAAAGCCACCAGAAATCCTTCCAAAGGTTGAAAATTGCCTTACTTTTAAGACAATTTTTTGTAATTAATTGGAAGGAGCTGCCATCCCTTGGAGTGAAATCCCACTGTGAGACCCTGGTTGCAGGCAGCTGCCCTGCCTCTCACTCTAATGCAAAGAATTGAACCTTAGCCAAGATAAATCACTGTCAAGTATCCTCAAAGTTCAAGTGTTAACCATTGTATTGGTGGCTGCTCTACCAGAGTAGCCATTGGTATGGGAGTATATATCCAAAATTAAGTTTACCTAAAATAATTGCAGTTTATTTTTTGGTCTAGGCTAGTCATTTAGCTTCTTCCATGGCTAGTAAAAGATGTGTGCCTTAGCCTGAGACAGCTGTCGGAGATGGGTGGGATAAATTGCATTCTGTAAACTGCATTCTGTAAAGATGTGTCCTAGTCTGTCTGCTGTTTAGACACTCTTGATGTCCAAGTTGCCAAACCTACAAGTCATTAATGCTGGATGGAATGGAAAATGCATTCTGGGGGTTATTTACAAAGATTCACTGTAGGTGAAGGAGACCAAGCTTTATATGCTCTCTTCAGAGCCACGGCACCAGTTGCTGTAATGGATGAGGGTTGCAGGTTCCTAACTTCAGCCCCAGATAATTGCCCATTTCCAGTACATCAATCTGTGGCTACTTGACCATCAGGACTGCATCCCACCCCACCTGACACCAAGTGGCAGCTAAAGTACAGCTGTCAACCTTTCTTTCTTTTCAAAATGCTTTTGCTCCAACATATTTAACTTGGGGGCAAAAAAATTTGTCAGGAGGCAGGGAGGGCAGAAAGCTTTTTAAGAGAAATTGTGAGCCAAGACTCATAGGCAGGCAAGGCAAATCCCAATCAGTGAGGCCATCCCACTGCCCAGAGTCACAAGCAGGGCAACTGGGGGGTAGCCAAGGGCAGCCCCAGCCCAGGGCATTGGGCACCCCCCTGGGAATGAAGATGGACCATGGCTGTATTGCTTTTCCCGCAGTCCCGGAGAAGGAGAGAGATCAGGCAGTCTTTTCTTCATCCAGCAGAATAGTGATTTATCTAATTAATTACGAGTTCTTTTATATCTTTTTTCTTCTCATAGTAATTGGTCAAATACATAGCCACCTCTTTGGTATGATAGGCTGAGTTCTAAAAACATACTTCTAAAACAACATTGGTAAACAATTTCTCTAGCAAGGTCACAGGTGTTCTTCATTTTTGAGAATATTGCTGATAACTTACGTGAGAAAGAACAGTTTCTCACACAACAGAAAAAAAGCTGCTTTTAGCAGCATTTTGCATCAACATGGCTGGGCCAGGGTGTCAACTCATGGGTCAGCGCATGAATCCATGGGACCCCAGGCAGACAGCTGTGATGCAGTGCAGCTCTGGTAGGGCAAAGAACCAGAGTCTCCCAGTAAAGCAGCTCCAAGAGCCCCAAGGTAGGGAAGCACAACTTGGTGGGGAAGTCTCAAAAAGCTGCACTCAAATATGATCTTCAATTCCCTGATCTTCAATTCCCTGACCAAAATCAGAAATAGTCTAATTTGAAGTTCTTAATAATTACAAAATACTTGGCAATTTGGTAAAAACCGCATATTTCTTTTCATTTTACGGGTGAAAAGGTAACCTTTTTGTGCACCATGGGTAAAAGTGCACCAAATATAAGTCACTGACCCAGCACATTTTGGTTCTTCCCTGCTCTACAAGAAAGGGAGTTGTGTTTCTCCAGATACAAATGTGAAATATCATTCACAGTCTGATAATGGTGTTGAAGTTGGAGCTTTTACAAAATTAGGAATGGTTCTCATTATTTGCCATGAGGATAGTATTCCTCTACTTTTCTAGTTTTCAAAAGCTAATTTATTTAGCTTTAAACTTTAAAAAACTAAATTAGTGTGGAACAGTAAAGCTACCTGAAAAACCTGATGGATGATAACTCCTGAAAGTTTTTAATGACTGAAATTAGACTGCATGGATAGAAACTTACACAGCAGCAACAAGGGTTTTCAGTCTCACTTGTTCTATAACTGCAGTATTATTCTCCAGAGGATTGACCAATGCACTTAGACAAATCATGGGTATACACCTGTAATAGCATATCTTTTTTCTACCTAATCAATTCACTGTTTTCCTGCTGTGTGTAATGTTTGTTCCCGATCAGACGTGTCAGGAGACGGCTCCCTTTCCTGGAACATGCTAACTGTTCTTTAAGTTGAAATAAAGATGAAGTTCTGCCTGGAAACTGTCCTAGTTTTGAGGAGATCCCAAATAGCTTGCTAGGCTGCTTTCCACAATACAGCTAAATATTTGTCCAAGTATAATTAACCCGTCTACAAACACCATCCTTTGTATTTTTTATAAAAAGAAACATTACGGGCTTTCTGTACCTGTCATAAAGGAGCAGAAGTAGCACATTCCCAACATTTTTCCTTAATAGATCTCCTTGGAGATTACCACACACTGTCTTAGAGCAGTTTAAGTGCACTGAACCCCATAATCCATGCTTTCCTGTGAATGATGCTTTGTTAGGTAACAGTAGATTGGGTGGACTGCACTCAGTGCTGAAGAACTATATTTGGGGTTCTGTGTGCTGAACTGGACATTGGGGTTTTTTAAGCTTGCATTAAGACATTGCGCTGTGGCTTAAATTTTCTTGCTCAGAAGAGGCCTCATGAGGGTCAAGGATTGAGCTATGAGCTTAAGATGGGGTGGTTGTTTGAAAAATATTGATATAGCTGTAGTCTTCTTTAAAGATTTTCATTCATATCCTACAAAGCTTCTTAATTTTTTACCCTTTATGGTAGCTCTTTCGTAGACACTCATCAGTCTTAGTCTTACTCTTTTATTTTAATTATAAAAAGAGATACCACAGCTGAATTAGAAATTTGATAAAGAAACTGAGATTTCAGTTAAAACATATTTTCCAAATATTCCAATTTGTTATATGATGTAAGCTGCATAAGCAAGAAAATATTTCCATATCCTGTTTTCAGAAACAGAGAAAATTGAGAAGTTGCTGAATGAAAATGCTTTAGGTCAACTCACAGTTTTCCTTTCTTAATATAGCTATTCAATTAAAATGTTCCTCATTATATTTTCTTTCACTAAATGCTATTTTATATTTATGTGAGCTGCTACAAATTTTAAATTTGTTTTATTAATGGAAATATACATCTGCTGTCACACTGGTCAGCACTATTTTTTATTTTACTCATGCAATTCTTTGGACTTGGATTTCCTCTTGACAAAGAAATGAGATTTGGAGCTAAAGGCTTCTTCTTCTGGCAAGGCTTCTTCATTGATTTAAAACACTGAATTGGATTTCTAGTTCTGGCTCACACTGAGGCTAAGTCAGTTTTGCAGTGGTTTGAAGGTACCTGGCATTGTAACAGGAATGAGAAAACGATGGCAATTCCAAAGAAGAATCTGGGTTTCTCAGTTCATCACCAGCTCTTAGAGCCTCCAAAAAATGGAGCAACGCATTTCTCTGCATCTCTCCACAGCAGTCTCTGCTTGTCTGTTTCATTTATATCTTTTGACATTTTGTTCTGACTTGGTTGTCTCAGTGTCACAAATCGATTCTTGTTAACTTGTTGAGGGTTCCAGGCTCCAATGAGAGAATAAAATAATGAAGTCTTTATGTATCTGGTCAAAGACAGTTAAGTTACAAAGAGTTTAAATATTATAAAGTGACTTAAGTTTGCAATTATTATAGAACCCAAGGGGTTATTTAGCAAGGTGCAGGTAACGAACGTGACATAAAAGCAATCCATAATCTGTAGCATTGTGGACCTGAGAAAAAAAATCCAGATTCCTGACCAGAAATTGTTTCAAGCCTCACTGCTGTTCATTTCAACATGCAGCACTACACTGGAACTAATCCAATAAAAACTCTGAGAGTTCACCTTCATCCTCCTTTACCCTCAAGGATTTCTCTTTTGGCAGAATCTACTGTGTTCACACTCTGTTTTGCCACAGTTGTTCCCTTCGTTCAGATCCTTTCTAAACTGGAAAGTGTTTCTCCTTCAGAACTGCAAAAATATCTGTAGTTAAAATTCCACTCAGACATGCTAATTGAAAACACCTTATTTCACTGATGTTTCCCTTGCAGTACTCAACTTTCAGTTTTTTATTTACATTAGAGAATTACTCTGGGTTTATTCTACCTTCTAATTGTATGCACTCTGGGGAGACCCACTTTGCAGAAGACACGAGTCTTGGTAGTGCATTCAACTCTCTTCATGTATCACAGACAAGTCCCTCTGCACCCCTGGCACAAGCTTACTTAAAGGACTGAGAAACTTGCTGTCCTCCCCAGGATGATTCTATATCATCAAGCTTTCACAGTCTAAGGCTGTATTAGCTTTATTCCATTTTCTTCTGTCACATTACAATAATTCCTGCTGAGAAAATCCCCATGGCAGGTTCTGGGGTCCAGAGCTAGGTCCTCCAGAGAGAAAGAAAGTTTATTCCACAGTATCTCTAAAGATGCTGTTGAGCAATCCCAACTCCAGGCTAGTAACACTCACACTGTTCAAAAGAAAGGAAGGGAAATGCAGAGCCTTCCTGCCGAGACATCAGGATAAATATTAGAGAAGGCTTTTAGATAGATTCTTAGAAATTGTGAAAGCTTCTGGAACAGAAGTACTATTTCCAGGATAGGTTCCTTCCTTCCTTCCTTCCCTCCTTCCCTCTCTGACAGTAGAACAAGGTAAAAAAAATCAAAAAAGTTTAAAAAACCCACAGAAGATAAACAAATGGTCTTGGTGGGATGACAGGAACTCAGAAGAGACAGATGGACAATACTGTTTTGGTTGATAAGTTGTGTATCCTCATATAAAGGAGAGGACAGTAAATGATGAGGAAAAATGTCAGTAAATGAGTTCCCAGTTAAATAAGGCACTGAAAAATAAAATTTGTTATGCAGGAATTATAAA
>WEIT01004352.1:15635-99119 GCA_013389985.1 Dryoscopus gambensis | reverse complement strand
AAAAAAAAAAAATCAGGATTATAACTGCAGGGCACAAAGTTACGCGTTTTAGTGATGCAGTGCTTCAGGCAGCTGAGCTCTACGGCTATTGTAAGGCCTTTTATCTGTATGATGAACTGCAAAGATTCAACTGTGAACTTTTTTCCTTGAGGTTTGGAGGGTAGGATGGGGATTTTTGGGGAGGATGTGGTGTAAGGGTAAGAAAAAGAGCAAGATAACCCTAAAGGTGACTCATCGTGACAAAACTAAACTATTCCTACTTTGTTGGTTTTCTGTTGGATTTTTTTTTCCTGTACTGGCCAAGTTTGGGATGTTTGCATTCCCAGTTGTTAGCACATAGAAATTGAGTAGAGCTGTTATTATACCTGAGATGTAAGATCTCATTTTAATGAGTAACTTACTGTACACTTTACAGTTATCAGCAGAGATTAATCTATCAGTTAAAAGCCAAAGTACAACTCCTGATTTTCTATGTGGCAGCTCTGAGTCTCTGATCTAGAAACTAGACTTGTAATTTTATTGATCAGCTTAGTAATTTCTCTGTATTCATCCAAAACAGGTTTCTGATTTGCAAAGTGATTGTATAAAAGTGTTCATTTCTTTATTTCTACAATCACAGCTGTCTCGCATGTTCAGTTTCAGAATTCAGTTCTGGTGACAGAAGTAACTGTTTCATTTACAAATATTACTTTTTTTGGTAAAAGGGGAGGCAGATGTTAGCTCTTGTTTGGAAGAGTAGCCTGGTGAATGTCACAGATCTAGGTGATTGCATCACAGGATGTATGATGTGTGGTGTACTGTATTCTATTACTGGTTAGTTAGGGGAAATAGAGAAGAGGTTTATGTGGAATATATTAAATATGATGTGTGAGAAATTGCTGTCTGATCCCAGATGGAAATATTAAAAGATGCCTTATTTTCCCTCCATTGTGAGTTGGTCAACTTCCGAGCTGTTGACCTAAAGAAAAATTTCTGGACCTTAAATTACTATTGCAGAGTTGCTATAAAACCAGCGTAAGTCGAGCTAATAGGAAATTATAGATCCAGCTGAGCTCTGGTTCCAAGCACCAGCGGTAGTGTGCAGGAGAGTGAAGGAGTGATGCATTTGGATTCTGGAGTCCTGGTTGTTTCCAAAAGGTCCACAGTGAAACAACGAATACATCCCTTCAGAAAGCTCAGTCAGGCATGCAGCCGGGAACTGCTGCCACAGCAAGAAGAGCCTCATTTGAACAGCCTGAGCAGCACAATTGCTCACAGCATTGCAGCAGCCGCTAGGTCACTCCTCAAGGTCTCACTGCACCATTTGGTGTAGTTGGGCTTTTTCTTCCAAGTAATTATGATGTGTATGCAAGCTCTTCTGTATTGTCTGTATTAATAGTATTTGGAAAACTTATTAGTTTTCAGAAAAACTGTTTGCATAGAAAATGGAATTCTCCCTTCTTCCATGGCAGGTGTGTATCGGTGCTTCCAGTGCGGACAGAGGCTGGCTGTGGGTATGGGGAAGAAGGAACAACAGTTTTAAACAGAAAAGATGGTGGTTTTAGATGCGATATAAGGAAGAGCTTCTTTATTATGAAGGTGATGAGACAGGTTGCCTAGGGAAGCTGTCAGTGCCCCATCCCTGGAAGTGTTCAAGGCCCAGTGGGATGGGGCTTGGGGCAGCTTGATCCAGTGAAAGATGTGCCTGCACATGACAGGGGGTTGGAATGAGATAATCTTTAAAGGTCCCTTCCAAGCCAAACTGTTCTGTGATTTCAAGGACCTCAAGTTATTCTAACCAGCCTGTGGGCTGCCGTTCTGCAGTTGGATTTTCTCTATTTTAATTGCAAATTTTGCCATAGTGTCCAGTGTGAGGTACTTGGGATAGGTCAAGATCGTGATTAATGCGTAATTTAGATCTATCAGCAGCAATCACTGACATAATTGCATTTAATTCTGTCTGCAATTATGTGGTATTAAGCACTTATGAAGTTGCAAGGTAATAATTAAATGGAAGTTGTTTTCCCTGTAATTAAATAGCCAGTATTACACTATTAAGTAGAATTTGGACCCTAAAATAGAAGCATTTTTTCTTGACTGTGTTTTTGTATCTTAGCAAAGCAGTGTCTGGGTTCTGGAAGTGTCTGAAAATGCAGATGAGAGCAAATTATAAATAATTTGTTTTAGAGAAGAACTGGTATGATGTATGTCTTCAATTCAGTTTAAACAAAAAATGTGATTTGAGGGATAAGCATACTTAGTTCATGTTTAGAAGACTTAAAGGCCTGAGGCAGCGTGATCAAGATGTTGGTATACAAAATACTTGATCAATGTCAACTTTAAAAAAAATTCTTAATTATTTTTACTATCTTTTTGGTTTGTTTTTTTTTCTACAGCATGTTTCATAGGCTTGCATCTTGTTCATGTCATCATTGTGGTAATAGCAGATACAATTCTTAGCTCCTAAAAAATATGCTTTCATTGCAAAGCTAATACTGCTGTACGCTTCCATGGAAATTTTGTTTCCATAACTCTCAATCCTTGTGGGGATGTCCAACTGGAAGTTATATGACCTGTGAAACTGAGAAAGTGGCATCTTCTCAGGTTTTCTTGCTGATGATGAACACATAATTACACGTGATGTGCATGTAACAAGTGATGTCCTGTATTGCGTGCATTCTTTTCTGACATTGGAAGAAGCAAATAAAGGAGGCCCAAAGAACTTGCTGCACTCTTAGTGCTCCAGAGAAAACGTGCACTAGCTACATATCTAAAATCCAGTCTGTTCCGCACTACTCAGGTGGAATAGAGGCTGCTGAGGAATAAGAGTCAGCATTGTAGTTAAAAATAACAGCTTGTCATTTTTACTACTTTTCCCTCTTGGATAGGAAAATGACTGTCATTCCAAATGGGTCTATGTTTGTCGTATTCTGTACACAAGTAGTAATGTCGCTATACATGTGATACTATAGATAACAATACATGGTATAGAACATGGTATGTAGATTCTGGAAGGAAACTAAGAGATGAATGAAGATGGAAAGCTTCTATTTCTGTAAGTAAAAGTGAAATCCTCTGGGCATCACACATTTAAAAATAGGCAACCATAGATAAAATTATGCAATATTTATTTCTTGAATTGATAAATTGCTTGAGCTGTCATGGAATCTCACTTGTGTTCTTCTGACTCATTCAATCCAAGCTATTTCATGGTCTCTTACTGATTGTGTAGAGGCCATATCAACTGTTAAAATTGTGCAAGTGTCTTCTGGCAACAATACCACAAGCATGTACTGATCTCAGCTCTGGTGTGCTCAGCATCAGCCCAGAGTTCCTAGCCAGAGTCTCAGCCTGTAGCTGGTATAGATGCCCCTGTGTAATAAGGAGTTGAGTGCTCTTAGCTGTAACCAGAGTTTGTGATGATTTGCCAATGCTTTTTTTAGCTGTGTGCTTAAAAATGATCAGTGGCCAGAACCCAAGAATTGTTTTTCAGGGTTCATGGTCAGGAAATTTGGAGGAAATTTCCAAATTTCAGAGGGAACTTGGATCCCAAGCAGAAACTTGTGTAGCGAATGGCCCTGAAAAAGAAAACCTGCAGATACAAGTGGGAAGGGAAAGCTGCGTGTTTTTCCCCATAGAAGTTGGTATCATTTAAGGGTACCTGAGGTGGGCTTTCTGGTGTGTGGCTCTTCTGGCACACGTGCTGTCTGTAAGTCTCATCTGATTTGACCAATAGATTGCAAATCAATCATATCTCACTAGATTGTCTTCCCCTTTTATTTATATTGTAACTTCGGCCAGCATAGTCCAAAAATAGCTTATTAGCTGAAGAACTGTTATGTATAGAATGTTGTACTTGGTCCCTGTAACTTGCAGAGTCTATTTTTTACAGCACTGCTTATGAATACATTTCAAATTGCTGATACAAAATCAGTTGGTCTTTTCTCCCTGTTGTATTTATCACAACCATGTGATTATGAAAGAAGAGTTTCATGAAGTGTGGCAAGTCAGCAGTACTACTTTATTAGGAGTAAAAATGTGTCAAGCTCTGAATAATATGAATTAAATAGGAGATGAATTCTGTGAGAAGCTGGTCCATCCTGATATTCACTGATGCAGTTATCTTACTGTCTAATCATTCGACTGATGCTTGTGATTCAAGCACTAAGTATAGGCTGGGATTTTGATTTCTGCTCCTTAGATGATGATGGGAACATCTGAGTAACAGGAGGTTCTGGTAGAACAGGATGATATTCCTTCATTCCTCCCACCTGCCACCCCCCAACTACTCCTCCCCAAGAAGGGCTTCTCAAAATCTGCGTCAAGCATGGATGTAGAAAGTGAGGCTATGGAAACAGTGCTATTGACTAAAGGGTGTCCTTGGAGTGGGCCTTCTTGTTTCCTTTGGGAGTAAATACTCACTGCAAGTCGGTGTTGCTCCATGAATCACAGCTGGTTTGTAGCCATGGGACCTGATGTAGGAAGAGCTGAGCGCTCCTTTTTTTCACTGCTTCATGAAAAGCACCTTCTGCTAAGCAGCTTTTTTATCTCAGAGAAGGTGGTGCCTCTCTACCACAGTTCTATTTTGAAACAGAGAAATATTCACAGAAAAAAATTTGTTTGCACTTGTGTGAGAAGTTTGTTTCAACAATTTTTTCTGAAGACTCTAGGGAAGAAACAAGAATTAAAAAGCAATTTCATTTACATTAGGAAATATCAAAAAACCTATTAATGACAGAGGCAGCCTGAACACTCTTGTATTTTCTTTTACTGTGTCTTGCATTGCTCTTATCCAGGGTTCTAAACCATGAATATAACTGGTTTCTTTAGTTTTAACGCATTCCTGCTTTAATTCATGTGAAGGGAAAAAAAAAAGGCAAAAGGCTCTGAGTTTTCTTAAAGCTACAAGGGGAAAAATAAATGAGTATTCCTATTTTGTAAAATCCACCCCATGTCAGGAGTTTCAGCATGGCAAAGATGCTCCATGTAATTGATTTGAGTGTAATTTTGAGACCTGTGTGTGATAAGTGTTGAGGCTCCTTTGTCTGGCAGGGTTAATTCCTCTCTCCAGAAGTTCAAGATTTAAAACCCCTGCTAAGTGCAAGTAGCCTAGAACAAAGTGCCTTGGTTCTGTGCTAGGATTTTTTTTTTGTCTGATAACAAAGAAACACATTCATTTTAGAGAATGCACTTCTCTCACAGTTCTGGAAAAGCTCCTTGTTTATTCATGAAGGAAGGCCAGTAAGGCCTCGTTAATACAAGCATTTCTCATTTCTAATTGATTTCCTAAAAGGGATGACTCTTGCCTTATCAAATAGGAAGATGCATAGGGAAAGTGTGTGTGGCTTGCAAAAGGGAAAACAAGTGGGAGATGCAAGGTGGGTATGTGTTTAGAGGAATTTTAACTATCAGAGCGGGTTGTATTTTTCGATTGTACTTTCTTGGTTTTTTTGATCACTGACACCAATACCATTTGCATTTTAATTTTCTTAAATGATGATGGGTGAAGAGAGAAAAATTATGTCAGAGACAATTTGTGTGCTTTACCACTCTCAGTTGGGAGAGCTGGTTCTAAACATCTTCTCTAGAAATGTGATCCTGAGCTTTCACAAAGCTGCATGCTTCTAATGAGTGAGACACGCTGATTCCCCAGTGGAAAAAAGAAGAGGTGTATGCAGGAGATGCCGTGGCCTCCCAGCTGCTTGGCACACTGCACTCTGCTGTTTCTTGGGCTGTGACTGGGGGATGCACACACTGCCTTTGGATTTGTCCTCGTGTAATTTATGTAGCAACTGACTTGGCCTTTTTTTACCAAGTTGCTTCTTACCTTGTGCGTTGCCCTTAAAAAATTAAGAAGCCTATTAGATAGTTTAAATAATTCATTTAGAAGAATCTAAAGGGCCAGAATTCTTTCTCATACTAAAATAAAACACAAAACTAAAGCAAATTTTGGCTCCCCAGCATTTCATCCTGACAAGGTTCTAGTGCACAGTGATAGAGTTTTCCATTCTCAATTATTAAAATGCAGTTAAGCAACAATTCACAAGCCTTGCAGAATACCATCTACAGCTAGTAACTTCTTTATAAGAGAATGTGTTAAGGCTTCAAGGTTAATGGAAGTGTAGCCAATAAATGCTGATTTATTTGACAGTATTTTTTAATGCAGCACTGAAGCAGTTTCCTTATTGACATTGTTAGAGCAGCTGCCTCTGTTTTGATTTGGAGTTATTGTTCAGTGTAGCTGCGAGAGTGAACTGAGACACTGACGGTGTGGGAGTGTGCTCAGACACAGAGATATCAAGTGAGCTATTTGAGCTGCTTATCAATTGTTAATTGTCTACTGAGCCTTAAACCAGATACCTAAACTGAAAAGACCACTTTCAGCAACAGATGCAAATTATATGGATCCTGTAGGTGTGCAGGCCCCACAACATAAGTGGAGTGCTAAATTTTTTATTACCGATTGCAGCTTTCATATCTGGGCAGTTTCTAGTGTGGGCCTCCGAACCCAATGTTGTTCTGAATTCATTTGTAATGAGAAGGTAGCACCTGAACTGAAGCTGGATTAACAGCTGCATATTGACCAGTTGTCCATAAATATATTTATTTGGATTTCCCTTGTCAAATGCACTTCCTTTAGAATAGCCGTGGCCTTGCAGATTTTGCATATTTTTTCCAAAAACTGGGAATTTTAGGTGCATTTTCAGCCATGTTATGATTAACACTTTAAGACAACACAATGCAGGTGTTGTTCACAGTTACCACTAATGTGGTTGAGGTTTTTATGGTGGAGTTATTTGAACTAAACATGATACAGATGATGTACTTAATGTTAAGACTCCTCAGAACATCACTTTTGCTTCCAGTGTTAATGGGATAATGTGCTTGTGTTGGGATTCTGTAGTGCCAAGTTGGAACAGTCCTTGATTTATGTCCCTGCCTGCTTTCCACAGTTATTGTGTGTGCCAGAGGAGAGAAGCACTGCTGGAAACAATTTACATGGTTGGTTTTGGTTTGGTTTTTGTTTTTTTTGGTGACAGGATAGGTGGTTTCCCCACCTGTGTGACTTTTTATATTAAATGAATAATGTATGTATTTGGCAGCTTGTACATCAGATGTTTTTTGACAGAACTGTGACAATTTGGGAGAAGAATGGGGATGAACAGAACAGCAACTTGAAGGGATGGATCAGGCTATGATCTTTCAAGCCACTTGAGTAGTCAGAATCAGTCTCAGGCATCAAGGACTGGGCCCCTTTCTACCCTTGTATGTAATTCTCTTGGTGCAAAGGGTGCTGGCTGTTCCTAAGGTCAAGACATCAAATGAAACATCCTCTCTCTTTTTTCCTTCTCCATTCTCACAAATGATCCCTTAATCAAAGTCAAAAAATCTGACCTTGGCACCTTACCTGTCCCACAGTCTGTTGTATGAGCCCCTGGTTTGGTGTTGATGCCGCTCTTTGCATTACACAGATGATCTGAGAGCAGAATGTTGGATCCGTGATCCTTCTGAACACAGCAGTGCTTTTTGTCGAGTCACAGCACAAGCTGCTCTTCCCTGGTGACCTGACTGAAAAGCTGCCTTTCCTCATGGTACGTTAAAAGTCTTTACAAATAAATGAGGAAGGACTATGCCCTGAATGACAGCTTCATGGACAACATAGCAATGTGACTGAAATTGGACTGATTTTCTTTCTGTTGGTTTGGGGTTTTCTTGGAGTGAGTTTTTGTGTTGGGTAGCTAGTTGGTTTTTTGGAATGTGTGGTTTGGATTTCTTTGAGGCCTTGTTTGGGGTTCTTTTTGAGAAGCCCTGGATGAAATGCTTGCAGTGCATATCCTGCAACCCTTGTGACCTGCGTTTTTTGAGCTTTAGTTATAGGTGAATTCATTATTTTGGAAGTTAGCAGCATTAGCTACAGCTTTGTTTTCATAGCACTTTCAGTATTCAGTACCATTCTCTATCCCACATAGTAGGATGAATTCTATTATCTGCTTTTGTTACATAATTCTGTGTTTAACTGAAATCCAAAACGGTCTTTTCTAATGTGTGATGTTTTTCAGTGCCTGAGATTGCAAATGCCAGCCCCATCTTTGTCTTCCACGCTGCCTTTTCTGTTCTTGCATAATGAATTCACCTATGTTCTTATTAATTTTGGATCCAGTATAGCCACAAATTCCTTCTTGGAGACAAAATTCAAAAGGATAGTTAGGAACTTCATTTCTGTCCATATATTTGAAGACAGAACATTTAGCTGGTAAGGGGTAGTTGCATTTCTGCTTCAGTTTGCACATTGTCTTACAGAATCAGCTGTATTTTAGCTAGGCTGAATACATTTTTGAATCCTTTGAGTATAGCTCAAAAGTCAGCCAAGATTTCCTCCTGGCTATGGTGTCATTCATCTGATGGTGCTGAGGAGAGAGTGCAACACCAGCACAAGCTACAGCTGTGCTGTTCCCCATTAGATGGGATTTCATGCACTCAGAAAACTTCCCTGTGGGGTACCCGGTAGTGTCTTGGTTTGCTTTACCACCCAGTACACCTTGGCCACAACTTGGTGCTTGACATCCCAAACAAGATTTTTTTTTGACAGCTGTTTCTGGTTGTGCATCCTTTCCTGGTGTATCACTGTAATACCTGTGTTTAGTCAGCACATGCCTTTGCAGCTCTTCTGTTTCAGTGACAACTGGAGAGCTTTTGCTGCTTTATAGTATATGTAAAATCAGCTAAGCCCTTCTTGTCTGGCTCACTGCTATTTGCATCTTCAGTCGGAAGTGGGACCTTTCGTATCAAACTTTTTTATCTGTACTGCGAGCAAGATGGACGGGGTATAGAATTCACTATATTTGGTTTTCTTGGGTTTCAGTGAAAAGGAGCAGTCAACACCTAATGTGTCCTTTCTTTAGTGTCAGCTTTCCAAACTTATTCTGTGCAGACTGCACTGTCCCTTCTTTGATGTTTTTTCTTTATCTCTGTTAATTAGAATATTGAGTTTCTTGCCTTGCTGTGGTAGGCAAATATTTCCCAGAAATTCAGATTTCAAAGTAAGCAGAAATCTTTCACAAGCCTCAAACTGGTGTCCCTGTGATTTGCAGTAGTTTCCTAAGAGCCCCTTAAAATATGGTTGTCACTTGTTCTTATCAACAAAAGCTGGCAAACTGGCACTTATCCCTCTTCAAAAGAAACAATCTGCTAATTGCCTTCCCTTCTCCTTTGATCTTCGTGACCAGTTTTTCTTAACATTGCGGGACTTCTCTGAATTCAGAAATGAAAGGAGGTGTCTTATAATCGGTCTTAATGCTCTGCATAATTCCTTTTCCCCAAAGAAGCCAGTTCATTGCTCAGCTGAGCAAATATGTTTAAAAACGCGATCTGGGTCATCGAAACAATAAAGCAGCTGGAAGTCAGCCTCTAGTTTTCCTTCAAAAGCAAAATTTAGGAAGTTGAAGCCGACTTCAGCCTGTGAATTTGGGTATGAGAGCTTTTGTAGCTCATTTAAGAGTGTGTCCTGTTCTGGTTGTATCCTCAGTAGCGGGGATATGGGCTGTCCATGGGTTCCACGCAGATGCTCTCAACCTCCTTGCTTTGGCAGGACAGATGAAGTCACAAAGTTGCTGACAGATGTTTCCTATCACTCATCTGAGCTGAAGAGACACTGAATCAACAGAATCAAGATCTCAGGGCTACCTTGCTGCAAAAAGCTGCATCTTCCAGAATGACACCTTTGTCCTTCAGCGTTCATTCAAGTGCTTTTGGAAAATGGTAGCTGAGCGTTAAAATAGCACAAAGATCCAATCCTTACACAGAAGGGGAAATATAGATTTAACAAAGAATGATAAGAGTGTTGTTTTCTTCATTGATTATTTTCTTTTTCCTTTCAAACTTACCTTTCTTTTTTTATTGATATGGCCACATTGTGGTTTGCTTATGCTCTGCTTAGTGTGCTGTATATAAAATTTAAAGCCATGTATGAGCAACTCCCTTCCCCATGGCAACTGCAGCAATACACAATCCAATTCAGATGTCATGCATCACTGCAAATAAAAGCATGACAGCTTACATCTCAGAAGGTGATCCTCTTAAATCCCTTTCTGGGCTGAGCCCATCTGTTGAATTTCACCTACAGCTGTTTTCCAGATGAGTTTGATTGAAAGCCTTTTCTTCCATAACTTACTGCAAATCCAGAATTACAAATGCAAACTTAAATATAGGAAGAAAAGGGCAGAAACTAACAAGAAAGCACTTTGTTACAGGTGAAAGGCAGTTCTGGGATTCAAGTTTTGCAACACAATGAGAGATAACTCTGCTGTGTGGGGCTCCTTTAGGACACAGTGTGCAGGTTTGACAGGTAAACGTGTATTTTGGACAATTGCTGAGTGACAGGCAATGAATGTGCATAACGCTGGAGCAGAAGTGGGTGCAACTTCCTTTGTGAATGATGATCGTCTGTCTCTTAGTAGGCTGTGATGAGTAAGCACAGTAGCAGTTTCTGCTAAGTGGATACTGCTGAGGGAGAAGTAGCAATGACATTCTTGTGTCATCTGTGTGCTTCATGTATGAAATCAATGCCAAGTGTTATAAACACTTCAGTTGGTCTCAAATGGGGTTTACCAGTGTGACATTTGTTAAAAGTGGGCAAAGGAGCACTGTGGAGATGGGAAGTGGGGAATGCAGCGCTGTAGGTCGGTGAGGTGTGTGCCTAACCCTGCAGATGGATGAACTTCTTGTGCTGTTCCCCTCTGCCGAGCAGTTTCTTTTTAGCTGTTAAAAACAGTGCAACTCATCTCCAAGGAGGTGTCTCCTTATAGCTCCTTTCCTTGCAATCCTTTAATGCACTGAAATTTGTGGAACACATAGGATACTGTCCTTAAAACAGACTTGTATATTGATAGTATTTACCTAAACAATTTGAAGTAGTTGGACGTATCCCATTCTAGTGGAGTTACTGCATCCCCTCTGGAGCAAGCACTAGCACAGCTTTGTGGCACTGAGTAGCTTTCTTTTCCCTATGACAGGCATTTGTTAGCTCCTCTTTTTTTGATGGGGTTCAGTCTGTAAATCAGGCTTGGATCAGTGGAGTTGAAGCAAGGAGAGAAGTGTTATTTGCTTTAGGCATCGGTCACACAAGTTATGGGTTACTTAAGTGCGTATTGCTTTAGTATGTCCTTTCTTGTGTGCATATATTTGAGGCAGAGAAAATTGTGAACTAAAATTAAATTATTGCTTTACACTTACACTGTATGGTGTTGCTAATGGGCACCAAGTTGTGAATGTGGTGTGTGTGACTGAAGCCCTGTTTCTATCATAAAATGAGCCAATGGAACAGATGAGATGCTGGTATTTATTGCTGCTGTTCTGCTCTTATGGTAACACATCTTTTAAATTTCCTAGCCAATAACTACATTTACTTTAGTGGGCAAAGGTTAAATTAGGTTTTATCTGAGTTCAAGTACTAGGTAATGGAGACTTTTTTCTTTTAAATTCTTGAAGAGCTGTGAGATTACATTGAGATTCCCCCCCTTATTTTGTTACACTGCCTTGAGACACTTCTGATACATATCCATCCATTCCTGTGCATCCCTTAAGGATTTTTACAGAATTCTAAGCCACTGTCACAGGGACCAGTGTTTCATTATGTGGCTCTATGGTTGAATCTTTTAATTTCTTTTTTTTCCTGCAGTGAGGCACGATAAGAGATTGGCTCTAGTAATTAGGCTATGAAACTTCCATGGTTGTCTTGCATTTTGTCTAGCTTGCTTACAAAATATTTTTGGCACAGGTGAAGGTGCACAGCCAGTGTTTTTTCTAGCTGTGAATGCAGACAAAAAGCAGGTTTGAACATGCAACCAGTAGGCTTGGTGCTGCCATGTTATGGAGCTTTTGATACCTAGGCATGTGAAAAAAGAAGAATCAAGATCATGGTAACTTGCTAGCTCTGTTTGCAGAGTAATTTTCAGGAGAAGCTGTGTTTTTTGTGATTTCAGTAGTCTAAGTCAGTGGCTTAGAAATGGAGTAACTCCAACTGATGATATAATTTTGGGGTGAATTGGTTCACCTCTCCTGGCTGGTTCCTTTGCTCTTACTAGGGTTAACTTTTCAGTAAAATTATCAACATTTAGCTCAAGATCAAATTGTAAACTAGAGTAGGTTTCCTAGTGCTGTTTTGCACTGGGTAATGCGTTAGACACATGTATTGTGTAATGTTTGATTTCTGCTGCTTTCATAATGCCAATATTGGGGAAAAGACTTCAAGAGGCTAACTTGGGAAGTACAAACAAAATTCAGCTTGGAGAATGAAAGAGGCTGTAGATTTTAAAGCTCACTGATGGGATTGATTTGACAGAGCAGGAAAATAAATTTTGAAGCTGTGAGCCTCTAGAACCTGTTCTGAGTGTTGAAATGAGGAAGAAGGGTAAATGGTGACCCCAGTGATGGTGAGGATGTTATTAACACGTTGACCTCTGCTCTGCATGACTGAACAGTTGTCACTTGCCATTGGAAGCAGCTTAGGGACTCCTCCCTTTGGTCTGTTGAGCCCCGCCTTGGAAACACCTGCATGCAGAGAGTCCAGTACCTGGGACAGAACTGGCAGGGCCCCAGTGAGAGCAGCCAGCTCAGGGAAGTTTGCATTACCAAATGGAAAAAACACAAGAAGAGGAATAGCTTTGGTAGGTAGGCAAAATGCCTATTGCCTGTCATCTCGGGGCAAATGATACCTAGTGGGGATGATCCCAAAGCAGCAGGGGAGCATAAATATGAAAAGGCTGATTGGTTTGCTTATAAAGAAACACTGAACTGATTGAAAGAGGAGTTACAGGCACTTCCCCATGGATTGTAAAGCAAAGTCTCTGTGAATATGAGACTTTGTAATGATCATTTCTTACTTCATGGAATGGTGTCTCATCATTGGATTCAAAGAGCACTTGTGCTGTGGATGTGGTCTGCTTTCAGACTTGCCAGCCAGCTCATAAACTACAGCATACATCTGGAGAGCAAAGGTGCAATGGTACAGCTATGGCTCTGTAGAAATATTAGGTACATTTAAGAGTCATTCAGGAAGAAGTTATGAGAGTGCTTATATTCTGATGAAATACTTTTTTCAAATTCACACTAACACAATCATGCTTTTAGGGAAAAAGAACCTGGTGACAAGATACATCAGGTATTGTTAAAAATGCATGAGCAGGAGGCATGCAAGAAATTATCTGTGAAATGACATCAGGTAAAATGGGCGAGTATCAGGGTGATGGCTTTTTAGGGAATGAGGAGTGTGTGTTTATTTTGTTCTTAAGGAGCCATGAAAAATGAAGTATGTTTCAGGGTATTTTAGAAATCTTGATGAATGTTGTGAGTTTGGTCTGAAATCAAGCATGACATGTCTGGTTATTGGCACCTGTGTTGTAATACCCACTGCAAACATGTTACAAATACCAGGTCTCCTCTCTACCCTGCCATTCTGTCCTGTCACTGGGCAGCGTTCTCTGGTGCTTGGCAGTTTATTTCCCAAAATAACTTCTGCAACTTGCAATTCCTCCCTCGTACTTTACTGTGTCAGTTAGATTTATATTTTCAGGGATGTTCACCAAAGCGATGCCAACTCCTATCTCTAAGATCAGCACTGAGGAATGCACTTCTGGGTGCTGCTTTCAGTTGAACAAGAAATGTGAGTCTCTAATGAGGAGAGGCAAAGCCTTCCAGCTCCGTGTCAGGTGGTTCTTCCTTCGGTTTGGGCTTGTGCCAGGAAGGCTGCTTGATCGCTTAGGTGAATGCTGTAACTTAAGCTGCTTTTCAGTTCAGTATCAGTCAAACATAAAATGTTTTGACTATCTTTTTGCCTCCCCTCTGCTTTGCTGTTGAAAACTGGCTCGTTGTGTTTTCTGTCTGCTGCTGGTTTCTACTGTTCAGCACAAGTTTGTTTTCAAAATAATTACATTTCATAAAATGGTTTTCTTAAGCTATATTTAAGTAAACTCTGTAATCCTTTATCAAAGACGGTGCAGGTGTTTTGTGTAGCAAGAAAAATGCTATAAGTGTGTGAAAAATCTCAGTCTTTTTGTCCTGGATAATATTATCATAAATATACATAGATCATAAGTATTAATTACAGAAGAAAGTGATAGTGCCATCTATTGTTATAACTGCTCCGTGTCCTAAAATCCTGTCTTAGAGCAGGTTACAGTATTTTCTCTCTTGAGCTAGAATTGAAATTTTCCCTGCATTTTTGGAATTACAATGATACAATTTTGCCTATGATATGTAGGTCACTTGAAAAGGGAGATCAGGAAAAATACCCTACTTTGCCAATGTGCAAATATAAAATGTTAACATTCAGTAAAGCTTTACTACCTCTATTCTGAAAAACATGATTTCGGCGTTTGATAGCAGAATAGTTTATTGAAAAAATATATATCAAACTTGACAGATCTTTACCCTGTAGACATAAGAGTACCCAAGCAGTGACTTGGAGAGTGTGGAAGCTAAATTCTGCCGAGACTGGGTGCCGGATTCACCACGCCTAGGACTGCGGTCACTAGGAAACCCTTTCCTGCAACTGTATCCCCTAACAGGTAGAGGTGATTGTGGCACTGATTGTCTCTGGAACAGAGATCCCCTGGAATCAGTTTCCGCCTGTAAATGAAGACTCTGCTGTGCCTTATGCATACAAGGGAACAAAATGAACTTCACTGCTCTATTACTCATCTTTGGCTTTGTAAAACATTCTTTTAACTACTGTGTGGCAGTAATACATGTTTGTTTTCGGGTATGTACCTGTTCTGCTCTCTCATTAGTATACCGAGGAAAGGGATTCCAAGAAAATGAGGGAGTTGATGGGGAAAAAAAAGAAAAGAAGGTAGAAGAACTTGAAGGTGCTGTGATATTTCCCTGTTATTATCAGTGTTGTTCCTTTTCTTACTGATTAATTGGCACAATTATCATCAGGAAACTAGTGCCCAAAGCTTACTCTTGCAAATGGAGAAATAAGAAGGCAACTGTGGAGTGAGTCTGTCACAGGGATTTGTCATTGCTCCTGAGAGAGGGTTATATTTCACAAGATTTACCCAAGGAAAATTTTCTTTATAGGGTGTGTACCAGCATGTAATAGGTGACACTTGATGATTGTTCTTCTTGCTGTCCTGCCTGCAGCTTCTGGTACTGTTCCCTACAGGCCTGTGTCCTGGGATGTTCCAAATCCCAACTAATCCAATAACAAGTCAAATTCTTAAATATACAAGGTTTAAGGATTGTCTGTATTAACTACCCAGGGACTTTCTGTTCCAAAGCTGGTACACTGAACAGAAAGTCATCTGCCTTAAAATTATGAGGATCCTCCAAACACTTGCCATCTAAGCACAGTAATTGTATCCCACTGTGGTTTTACCAGACAAAACTAGTAGGAGTAATAGACTCAGAATGTCAGAAATTCCAAGTGTGAATGAAGAGCTGTATTTTTAACTGTGTCTGAAGTTTAACACTAAAATACTACACAGATGGGGTTTTTTTTTCTGAGATTTGTGTTAATGTGTAAGGTATATTTGAACTACAAAAGTAGTTTGATGTCTTGTAAGAGATTTTATCACATTTGGGAGGTTATACTGTACCTTTCCTCCTGATGCATGAATGACAAGTGGGGACAGGAAGAATTGAAAATTAGACTAAGAATTATGTCCAGTAGACTCAGATGCTAAGAATTAAGGAGCATTAGGGAGTTGGCCACATCCACAACATAGGCATGCACTTTGCGTGGAAAACTGGGTTTCCAGCTATGCTTATCTGGTGACATATTACAGTGTAGGAAATATGACCTCTTGAGTAACTTTGATTCCCTTCAAATAAAGACAATTGTATTAAAAACAAACCAAAAAATGGTGCAACGACTTGGCAAATGTAAGCGATGCCACAAGCCGTTCCTAAGAACATGAGAATGAAATCTATAAGTCAGAACAGTGGAGTAATGGATGAAGGTGCAGGGCACATCTCCACCAGCTACCCAGGAAGGAAAGTAACTCTGAGACAGTAAATACCACTTGCATCAACCTGACCTTCAAGAGTACTTGAGACACAAATTATTCAGATACTACATGGCTACCTGGGATTTATTAGCGAATTAAACTGTTGCTGACAGTGTTAGCTTTATGCAATTATCACCTAGAAACGTATATACACAATTCTGTCTTCTTTTAGCTACCAAAAGAATTGGAATTGTTCCTCTGAGCGGTATGTGGCTCTTTTGTGTCCCTGTATTACCACCCTCCATGGTGTTCTGTTACACTATTGTATCCAGTTGAACTTGCTGGAATGCATTATGCAAATCTGTGACCGCTCCTTTTGTATCAGCAAGAGAGATCTCGGAAACGCAAGAGCTGCTGCCGAGCTGCTGATGGAAGTCAGAGCAGTCGAGCACTGCCACGGTCCACCCTTGGAGAGCAGGCTGTGGAGAGCGTTCCTGGGCTGCTGACCTACCCTCAGCAGTGCAGAGCAACTCAGGCGTGCTGCTTGCAATGGTCTGAGCAGCAGCTGCCAGTGACCAAAAGAGGGAACGCTCTCCAGGACTGGGAATGTTTAAGAGATGTTTAACCATGCAGTGGGCATGCGGAGATGGGAAAAATGAACCAGTGCTTGGCATTTATAGATGGCCAGATCACAATTCTTCTCTTTGTAATGCTGCACCCCAAGCTGATGTGCCTGATTTTGGATATGTGAGTGTCACAGCTGGGGATGTGGAAGTTGGATGTTTTTGTAAGCCACAGATTCATTTGGTATTAGGTGAACACAGCTCTTGATTGAGCCATGAGCTTATTGAGCTGTGATATATCACTTACGACAGGATATCACGCTTCAGATACTGCCGTGTGTGCCAGGTATTCCAGTCATGTCTGAATACTGTGGCTAGGAGAAGTCCAACCCTGTGCTTGCTGTTGCTGCAGCACGAGTGTTTAGACGTGATGATAATCAAACCATGTTGTAGAGGTGCAGTTGCTGCCCTCATTGATGTCATAGTGAGAGAATTTGCAGAGGAGTGAGCTCTGCGTCATGCACCTCCTCACAGACCTGTGCCTATCATGTGGGGTGTGAAATCACATCCCAGTATGGAGGTTTGTATGGATTCCCAACCTGGAATGGGGATAAAACTTGAAGATAGCCCTTCCTGTTCCTGTGGAGTGATCCAAGTTCTCAGTACTCTTTTGTGCGGTCATGCTGTTATAAATGAGTCCGGATATCAGAAAAAAATCATTCCGCGTTTATTAATCCGCAGCTGGGAACAGGGGATGGTGGGCAGTCCACCATCCCACTCGACAAAACAGACAAAAAGTAATCCAACAACAGCCCTCGACCACACCAAGCTCACCCCTCTCACTTCAACAACCACCCAAAAAGCCCGCCCCCTTGCCATGAGGCGCTCCTTTTAAAACCCCTGGTCCCATCTCCCAAAAGTCTCAGTCCCCAATATCCGCTTCCTGTTCGTCTCTCTCTTCTCCGAGGCTCCATGGGATATGTAGTTCTGTTATGGCAGCTACCGGGTCTGTGCCTTGATGCTGTGTCTTCTTTCAATCAGCTGTTAGTCTCTCCCGTGGTTCCATGAGATGCATCTTCATCTTATGAGGCCGCAGCCAAACCTGTACATTGCTTAGACATACTTAAACATTTTATTAGTTAACATACTTTACATTAAATCCAATTCTTCAATGTTTATAACAATGCCAGCTGGCAGATTGGAGCTATAGCATTTGTCATTGGTAACACATCAGCTTTGCCACACAAGGATTTGAGGTGATTTCTTAGCTACTGTGGACACTGAAAAGATTATGAAAAGCCCCTAAATGCAGGAGTATGTTGTATAAACAATGAGTTGCATGTGTGTCCTTGTGTGTCATTTGCTTAATTTTTACTTGTCATGGAACACTAAGTAAGCCCTAAGAAGCAGTAATTAGAAAAACCCCAAAGCTTGTTAGGCAGTTGAACTATTTAAGAGAAATAGCAGCCATGGGTTGTAGGGATATGCCCTGCTCCAGCCATAAGCCATTCACAGGGAGAGTGTAGTTCACGATGAGCTTTTGCATTGCTCAGCTTGAAATCCTTCTTGCGTCTTGCAGCACGTCTTGTTTGCATTGATTTTTGTGAAATATCAAGTATGGTGCCAGAATTGATGATTATGAAACTCCAGAAGTTTGTATGTCATAAGTGTGAGCGTCAAAACCAGCACGGAGGTGAAAACACATTGGAAAGGGATAAACACTTAAAGATCAGTTGGCAAGGCTGCAGCTAAATCATATTCGTGTGCTTATGCCAAGCAAAAATGTGGGGCAACTTTCAATATGCTGTAATTGTGTTGTCAGTCTGAGCCTTCAGAGCTGTCTCAGGTCACGAACAAGGTGCTGCGTTCAGCAGAGATTTGTTGCCAGTTCTTTTCTTCCCAGCTCATTAAGTGTGATCAGCAATTGCGACAATGGCTGATTCACACCCACCGTGGTGCTTAGCCAAAACTAGCGTGAGCCGGGGAGTCGGACGGCAAGGTGGTGATACACTCGATGCCCTCTGCGGATCAGATACTGTCACTGGCAGCAGCAGTCGGGTCTGCTGCGCCACGAGGGTGCCCGGGCTTGTGACAAAAGGCTGCTGGAATCGCTCTTCCTTTAGGGGTGTTCATCTGCGCGGGTCACTAAGCAGCGTAGTGCCAAGGAGACCGTGCCCGCTCGGAACGGGGGCGGCACTTTTTGTTGTGTTACCGAGTGTTCATCGGGCAGCCTAAGCACCCTGGAGTAGCAAATCCTACTGGGACGTAAATGAAGGGCTTGGGAGCAATCACTGATCTTCTGTTTGTGTGTTGTCTATTTCCACACGTACTGGAGAAAGCTTGTTGTGTAAAGGACGGAGCTCTGGCGTTTGCATTGCACCGCTGTCCTGCTGTCCTCTTCCTGCAGAAAGCATTTCCTTGAGCACAAAGCAGCGCTTGTGCCTAATGCAAAATGACAGGAGTTGCCTGTGCTGGGTTCACGGTATAAACAGCTCCAAGGTCCCACGGCACGTTCGGTTCTGAGGAGCTCCCAGGGTTGCCACAGAATGTGAACGGTCACGTGTTGTTCTAGTTTTGGAAGTTGGTTAGTGCTCTCAATAACATAATTATCAAACTAAATAGCTTTGGGGAAAGGTGTTGAAATTATTCTTGCTGGGAAGTGGGTTTATATTTCTGCAGAAAGCCCTACCTTTGAATTTAGGCTCCCATGACCTAATTGAGACTGTAACCAGCCCACTGTGGATGTAGAGAAATAATTTTCATTGCTTTTTCTGCTTCCATGCCATGTATGATTCTATCCCTAGGAAAAAGAAATGGGTCCTGAATACTTTGGGAACTTTGGCCGGGATCTCCAATACCATCAGGCTGACCACATTCACATTTTCAGACACACGCATGTGTACACGCACAAACACACAGGCTTCTACTGAGATGCTTGTCATTCTTCTCCAGTTTATGGCAGTAGGCTGCAGATGATGCTGACTCTCAGAAGCCTGAAGAATGTCCTAGCAACACACATTCCCTCCCAGTCAGTGGGAGTGGGCTTTTAGAGGAATGTACGTGGACCTCCCCCTGCCGCCTTACCCTCCAAAGAATACACAATGTCTGTATTGGAGACAACTTGCATAATCAGGCAGTTTTGCTTTTATGAAGGGAGTGATTTTCTCTTCAACACTTGATAGTTTCCTTTAAGACCAGGAACATGTATGCTCTTTGATATCTTGACAGACTTATTGATCCGTAAGTCACAAGTGTTTGACAGTGTTCTTCAGTGCAATTTAAAATGCCCTTTAGTAGCTTTCTTTGCCAGAAACAGCTGCCTATTGCAGCAAGTTGTTTTAACTTGAAAATAAAAAAGGGGAAAGAAAGAATGTTTACTGTAGTTGTAGGAGGGAAGCTCAATGCTAGTCAGTAGTGACCATTTGTGAAAGGTTTCTTCTGCTTACTAAAACAAACATTCAATATGGTGGAGGTTGAGCTAACTGTTTAGTTCTACCATACAAAAAAAAAATGAGTGGGTGTCCTGGAAAACAGCTCTCTGCCAGTGTCCAGAGTGGAGCAAATGAACTCAAAAAAATGTGTGTAGGCCACATGGTCATCTGAGGGTTTGTTTTGATTTTCTTAGTCCTTCTATGTTGCTTTGTTGTCTGCATAATGTGATAGATTGTTCTTCTGTCAGCAGGATGGAATATTCTGAACCACTGATTTAATGAAGATTTTATTAGATTCCATTTGCTTCTCAAAGATTAGAGAATTGAGAAATCAAAGTGATAAGCACAGCAAGGGAGCTGAAATGGGTAAATGAGGAGGGGGGAAGGGGAAGAGAGAAATATTCCAGTCTGTTTCTCTGGGAAAGTCTTAATCTCAGCAGTCTGTGCATATCCAGGCCCGCAACAAGTGGAGAGGACACCTGCCTCTGCATACTTCACTATGGTGAGGTAGAGCAGTTTGTTTCTGCAGCTGCACAGTTCCTGCACTGCTGGAAATAACCTTTGCTGTCACCCTGGCTGGGTGACGTGGAGCTGGTGGTGTCTGGCCTCTGCTTTCTTTTATGAGCCCGCCTACCGAATTTATTCCTTATGTCTCTTGACTGACGTTGCATGTAGTAGGGTCAGGAAGAAGAAATACTTGATGTTCCTCATCTGTTTAGGGACCCTGAACAGTAACACCAAAGACCCAGCAGTGTCATAGTAAACTGTGGCTTCTGTTGTATTACTTGTATTCTGATACTCTCCTGCATTTTCCATCCAGGACCAAGGCTTAACTAGCAGTGATTAGTTCTGGCTTCAGACACAGCTGCTCTTAGACTAAGTACAATGGCAACAAATACAATATGAAAATCAAGTATTTGTTCTGATCTTTAGCATCTTGTATCACTTAGCTTACCAGTCAGTAAGATCATCAGCTGTTTTTGCTGCTTCATGAAAAAACCATGCAATTTGTGTAGTAAGCCTCATATTAAAATGCGTATTAAGCAAATAAGTACAAGTGTGCTGACACAAGAGCAAACAGTGGGTTGTAAAACACCACAGTTTATAATTTGGCATGCTGTCTCTCCTGGTTGGGAAGTCTGTTTTACTGCAAACACGTGTGAAAATGCCAAGCAATACCTTTAGATTTAAGTAGGGAGTGGCTGAATCAAACCCAGCTATAATGCGTGATCAACATGCACATAAGAATCAAAGTAATCATGTAATAGCATTGGTACTCTCAGCCTTTAATTTCTTTTTTTACTGGCTGCAACCTGCGATGTCATGAGTGGCTCTTGCAAGAGGTTAGGGTGTATCGGCCTTTGCCCGCAGGGGCCCTGTGTGGCAAACCCCTGTGTTCCAGTTCCCAGCTCATGCAGATCCAAGAGTTGTTTCTTCCATCTTGCATGTCTGGAGAGCTGTTCCTTCGTTTGTTTTGCCCAGCACAGGATAAATGATGAGGTCAGATTACAACACAAAATCAGGATGCTCTCAGGGTGTGCATCCGGGATCTACAAGCCCTCCCGAATTCCCTTATCTAAATGGTGTCATAGAAGAGGAATGACATGCCTCAAAAATGTTGTTACCTCACCAAAACAAATTACCATGTGTTTAATGTTATGTATGTATTGACTAAGAGACCTTCCAATGCACGTTTAGCCTGGATGTTTTTTCCTTTTGGAAGAATGCTGCTGCAAGTGCTGGAAATGTGTACGTGTGCCACGGCTGTGCTCAGGTGATGCAAACTGGGATGCAGACCAACAAGTCATGGCTGAGGTATCGGAAGATGTTGGTTGTTTGCAGATGTCAGAGCAGAAGACCATGTGTCATGAAGCAGCCTGAGGGAATTAGGGACAACTCTGTGTCCACCCAAGAATAAAGGTTGAATTATATATGCATGGGAGAAGGGTAGAAGGACCCAATACAGCAGCATGATCAACATGAGTGTTACAAAATTGCTAATAAACAATCCCAAAAGCATTTTTATGTAGGAGGAAAGGTTCTGGGTTGCAGCTATATGCCAGGAAAGGGTCATTCCTGAACCTGCCACAGGTAAAGGCAGATTAGATCATGAAAAATCATGAAAATACATGGAAGCTATTTTTATGTAGTATTTTCCTGTTCATATATTAACTGCTTGTTTAAAATACCTTTTCTTGTATTTCCAGAAAGAAGAATGTATGACTATCATATTAATCTCTAGTACATGGCTGAATACATGTCAGTTTCCACAGCGTGGAAGAACAGGCTTGCACAGAAACCTCAAACATCTGTGGATTAGGTTTAAGTACAATCTATGGTTCCGCCTTCTATACAAGAGCATGTGCATGTTGTCTCAAATGCACTCAAAGGCATTCCTCAGACATGGTTTTTGTAGTTATTGATTTAGCAGCTTTACTGCTTTTCCCCCTTACTGATTTCCCGGTGAAGAAACAAATACAGAAATCTTTTATGTTCCTTTAATACATAAATGTGCAGTTTCCTGGATTATCTGGGACAATGGATATAGTTGTACCATTCTAACCTGGGAAAAGTTCTGGTCTAAATGGAATATTTATATTCTTGCAGATACTAGGCTTTTCCTTACCATAATTTTTGTGCAGGCTTTTGAATTGTACAAGTTTTGATTGGTCAGAACTGTTTAAATGCTTGACATGGAGTAGTGTAAGCCAGTATTTCAGAGCACTTTGTTTTCTTCAATGGCATTAAAATCCAGTAAAATACAAATCCTCATCTGTAATTAATGGAAAATCACTTCTAATTGTCCCACGTCACTACTATATTTTACAGCACTCTGGTACAACCCCATTATTCAGGTTACTTGTGAAGATCTGGATTTAGCTGCCCTGATTTCAGTTTTCAGTGCTGACATAGGATGGCTCCTTTTGCAGCTCCCTGTGAACAGTCAGGTATGTATGAGTTCCTGCTGAGTAGGCTTGTGGTGGTACAAAGTATACGTTCTGGTATTCACCACGTCACAAATGTCAACATCACAAATATTCTACGCCCCCATGCAATGGAAAAGAATGGTTCTTTGTGAGGAGAACTGGTTCTGTCTTACCATCTATTTCTTGGAATGTTTTAGGTATTCTGTAATTCAGAAATAATTGAGCAAGTCAAAATACTTGGGGGTAACAAAAGACTTCTAGTAAACTAAAGTTTTGTTCTTAGAAGTAGTAGGGCTAATTAACTTCAAAGGAGTATAGAATGAGGTTCTGGCTCCTTTGTGCGCTGATTAGGTAAGAGAGGTGTGTCCTTGAGGTTAACTGTGAGTGGAAGTGAAGCTTTCTTGAGAGCACATATGAAAAATGGATCAGAATTCTTTTCCAAGCTCCTTTTAGGTAGCAACTGCACGTGTTGGGCAGTTAGAAGAGGTTTCCCAGTATTCGTTTAGGGTAAGTAACTCCCAGTGATCTGTTGGTCCAGAGTGCTGCAACACAGAGCAGTGTGGGCCAGCCAGTTTGGCAAACTTCTTGGAGCCAGAACACGGTCTTCACACGCTGCAGCATTTATAGGGCCTAATCTTTCAACCTATCAGTGCTATCATCTGAATAATTGTGGTTTTGCAGGCCTCAGTCAACACTTGGTGTATTTGTTCTATATACACTTGTGTATTTACAATTTCACTTGAATATACATTGGTGCTCTTGTCAATACAACAGCTTCAGAAAAACACAGCTCAGCTAATTTTCCTGACCGATCTGAAGTTAATCAGGTTGCAAAGTAAAGGGAAAGAAGTCTTGAATGAATGATGTGAAAACAATCCTGGCTTTTGTTTCTGGAATTGTTTTTGTATTGTGGTGGTGGTGTTCTTTAGGAGGATCTATGAATAGGGAGGGAAGAACTGCTAATACAGCTAAACTGGACTAAGAGTCTTGGAGAAGTGAGGATGCAATGCAGAATTGAGTCCTTATGCACATTTTCTTTAAGGCATTTGGCATTTTAGACTATACTGAAGTGTCTTGTGGCAATTATTCTTATGACTAGAATCTTCTAGTGTAACAGTTGAGGATATATTAGTAGTTGAATAGAAAAGGAAAGAAGGTTTGAAGGTAGTTTCTATTATTTGAATAATATTTTACCACTTTCAGGCCGCCATTAAATAGTTTGTATCCCTTGAAAGTAAAAACCTGTGAGAATCTGATAGTTATCTACTAAAAAATAAAATCAAGCTCTTTATATAACATGTTTTGACATCCAGTAAACAACACTTCATTACATCTCTTAAGCAGGGGCTGTGTTTTGTAGAGTAATCAGAAGCCAGGGTTATAATTTGTGTCGCAGTGACACCCACAAATGGCCCCTGGACCCCGTGTGCAGGCTCTTGTGCATGAGGGACGTGGTCCCTGCTGTCAGGTGCCTCCCAGCTAATTACCAGTGCTGCGCTGGAGGTGGGAAGGGGAGATGCAGGATAAGGGTAATTGACGGTGTCATCAAGCTGGGTTACCCCGGTGCCAAGCCTGCAATTACCAGCAGTGTTGGCAAACACGGGCCCAGCAGGGTCTGTCCCAGCGCCCACCAAGCAGGGCCCCGTGCCAAGACTGCCAGCTGACCAAGGAAGAGTTCATTGCTCCTCTAAGATTCCTGTTGCTCAAGCTGATGGTGGGGAAGAGATCCCATATCGATACTCCCAGGGAGGCAGTGCTGTGCTGCTGAACAGGAGCTCTGATGGCAGCTCAGAACTGGCACTCAGTGGTCTGCAGCGGGACTTGTGCCATGCAGCTGTGAGTGAGGCGAGTCTGTCAGTGGGAAAGGGAGCCTACTTTGAGATTAGACCTTCAAACTCCAGAGAATTGGAGTGGAAAACGCTACTTTAAATTAGTACTGTTCAGGAATGTCCATATACATAAAACCTTGCTTTCCCATATTTAATTTTTTCTCCCCATCTTGTCGGATATATGACCTTTTCAAATCAGCAGACTTAAATTAATGGAGCTGCATTTATGATTATTCAGTTCTACTTATTTCTGCTGAATTAGTTATGGGGAAGAGGTCTGCAACAAGGAAGTTGGAAGGAAGGCTGCTGCAGTGTGCCCATGGTACTGTTCTAGTTCTTGTGCTTTAGTGGCAGAAAAGGGATTTGTCATCTGCTGATAACCAGTAAGTGCAGTTATCTAATGATATCTTTGGGGCATTTCCCATAATCTGCTTTACAGACTTGACTAGGAGAACAGGTTTCCCTACTGCACACATTACCCCTGTCTTTGCTGCGTGTACTTTTGAGTAGTCCTGCTTAAATTAATTTGGAAGAACTTCCATTCTGATGTGGTTTTTCTCCCTCAGTAGATGTAACATAGCATCACAATCTGTATTCAGTGCTTTCCACAGGCACCCTGGCTCTCAGATACAGTTGTGCTCTCAGGCTGATACAAGCAGAGGCTGCTTTGTGCTGTCATTGCCAAAAATGAAGTTGCATGGCAGGACCAGAAAGCACCTTTCACTGTTGAAGCTTAATTAACTCTTCTGTATTAGTGACACCTGCTAGTCTGGGACATGCCTGTGACAGTCACTGCCAACATATGCTTACAGCTGGGCACTGATTTAAATGCAACTGTGAGCAGCTGTTTGGGTGACTGTGGAGAGAGGTGGTGTCTTAGGTATTCAGAGAATCCAAGCTGCAGGTGCCTGATGCCGCTCAGCAGCACAAACCCTACGGAACCTGAAGTTAAGGCAACTACAGCTCGTGGGGGACCTCTAGAGAGCAAAAGTAGTCCATTGTCCTTCCTTACTGTGCTGGGTTTGTGCGGCACGCACGGCTCTGGGCCAGGATGCACGGTAGTACCCCTGTAAGAAACCCAGAGGCGCTCAAAGGTTTTGTATTTACATCAGAGTGGAGTCTTCTTGCGTAAACCCGATTTTTACAGTTCATGCATTCACACAGACTTTCAATCTATTTCCTAGTTATCGAAGTGTCTGAGCATGTGGATAATAATTTTCCTGTATATAGTGATTGTCCAAGAGTTTGGATGCTAGATGACCTGCACTGGTATTTGAAATCCATCTGCATATATGACTAAAACTTACAATGTCATCAGTCAATACCTGAGGGTTTTGGTGAAACTGCACCTTACATTAGCCATTATCATCTAAATGCAGCTGTCGTTTAATGATATGCCTGTCTTTGTTGTTGCTGCCTTGGGGCTTGGAAAGGATTCACCTGTGCGGAACGCCCCTGAGTAGGAGCTGCTGCATTGTGTAGAGGATCAGGAATGTTTATATTGATGAGGTTTTTTTTAATAAAAATTTGGTGCTAATACTTTGACTTAGAGATAAACAGATTAAATAGTAAAAGGCTTAAAATTATAAGGACTTCCCAAAAGGCTTTGATATAAGTTAACTTGAATTTCTTGAATAGGTTAACACTGCTTGAATCACCTGTTACTGAGGCATCTGAGAACCATCACTTACTATCCTGTCAAATTATGGCCTTCAAATCCAGAATCAAAAGTCCTTATTAGGAAAAATCTATTTTCTTTAACAACACCTGCTTGAAGTGTCAGATGAGTATCTGTGCGCTGAGAAGTGCCGAAAGTATATTTAACTGTACCTTGGATATAGTGAAGTTATGCACCACAAAATTTCAGTATTTTTTGTCATGATTGTAAATTCAGAATTAACCTGTTTGCTTGACTTGAGTCATATTAATCCAAATATTGAGAGTGCACATGTTGAAAAAGGGCTGCTAGAAACAAAGGGAGAAACTAAAAGCTGTTTTGTTCACTTGTACCAAGATTACAAATTTGTTGGGAAAAGTTGGCTTTCCCACAACAAGTAAATCCTTGGGGAAATGTCTTAATAAAGAACTGTAGATTCTATTGACACTTAGTAGGATACTTTGTAAAGCACCCTCCTATATTTTGACACCTTTCAAACATTACTCAAATCCCATATTGGAAGGGCTGCAGCTATTTCCATGTCTATGGTAACATTTTGGTGCTGTCTCTTGAGCCATATGTAGTTCTTTCAAAGAGAAAAGAGTCAGATTAGTAAGTTTTGGAGGGAAAACCTCTGTTTCAAGAATTATTTCCTATTTGAATGGTTTATATTCAACCTGTCCTATTATGTATGTACTTCAATAGCTCTTCCACCTGAAGATGTCAGTGTTCTACAGTTATTGAGCCAAACTGTACTGAAGTAGATGATTAAAGCCTGAAAATTATTCTTGTCAGAATAAGTACCTAATACTCTTGTAGGAGTACATTGCGATGAAAGAAATCTACTGTTTTGAAGTCAGTTTTCTTTGATTACACTTCTTATATGCTTCTCATGATTATTTAATTTGCTGTAGAAGATTTGTCCAGCTCTAGAAAGCAGAACTGAGGATATTTTGCATTTGTTAAATATCCCTGATAATCTGAAATAATGTGAAAGCTAAAGAGGAGGAGAAGAAGCAAATATGGGCGGCTGCTATCACATTTTGTGAAAGCAGTCAGGTTCTAGCAGACAATCAGCTGCCAAGTACCTTGTCCCTTTGCTAGGAGATATCAGGTAAAAGTTCAGCAGCTGTATTGATGGAGAAATGGGAGAGCAAAGACAATCCAGATTTCCCTTATTTAATATTTATTTCAACGGAAATTTATTGAAATCTAATAATTATTTTTATTTGTGGTGCAGGGTACGACTAATGTTATTTCTGTTCTTGGGCAGCCAGTCCTGTAAAAGACAAAAAAAATCTGTATAATTCGTGTGTAGCCATCACAGCTCTTCAGATTCACAGAAAAGGCAAAGATAGGATCATCGTGGGCAAGTCCTCAGTCAGTTCCACTAAACTAAAGGAGAAGTTTTGTTCTTGGATTCCGTGCGCAGGCTCTTTGGTTTGCTGAAGAGACTTAGTAATGACTTGGTGTCAATATGCGGAGCAGCTCGTTCTCACCGAGGACATAATCTCGTTTTCATGTGGTAAGGACACCAAAGAGCCAAGCGAGCAGAGCATTTTCACATTATTTGGATGAAAACTCAAAATTACAGGTGCGGTCACGGGTGTGAAAGTTGATATAAGAGCTCGGAGAGACTCCCACCCTCCCCGTCAAAATTCACAGTGCTATTTTATTCTCACGAAGATGGGAAATGAGCAGAGATGGGTATTTTCCCTTTCTGGCCCGGCTTTTCAGCTCGGGGCCGCAGATCTGGCCTGGGTGCACGTGCAGGGAAAGCCCACAAGGCGGCACTCCGGCAACACGGAGAGAGGCCAAGCGGCGGTACCTTGGCCGGTTACCCCACTGGAGAATTGCAGAGCTTTTTAAATGGAAAAGGAATGTTACTTGAGAGATGTTGGCTTTAAGTTTTATTTACCTACCGAAACACAATTTCTTCATGCAAAATTATTTTTTATTAGATATAGCAACTCTTGTAATGATAAACTTTATAAAACGCTCTTACCCCTATTCCCTTTAGTAGCTGAGGGATTAAGAAAAATGCTAAACTCTGAAGAAGATCCTCAGAATATTTTTATGAGAAGATTATTATTTTTTGTACCTGTACCTGAACTGGCTGGCTGCTTTGTCCTCTGAACTCTGATGAAACTTTGTGAAAGTTTAACACAAAATTTCATGTCTTGAATAATTTCAAATTTCCGAATTTCCAGCCTAAACCTGTCAAGGATCAGTTTATATCTATTTCTTGTTGTGTCTGCGTGCTTTTACACACTCTGCACATAGTGAAGTGGTGAGAAAGGGATCTTGTCTCTTCTCAGCTTCACTCTGGAAATCAATACCAACTGCAACCCATTTTAAGTTCCCCTTCTTTTAGCTTCCCATTACAGGCAAAAGGCATGGCCAATTCCTGGTTTGCTGCTGGACGAGTTGGCAGAACCATAATCAATATATCACTGACTTCAGAACAGCCCTGTCAGGTACCAGAAATGAATTAAAGGTGGCAGCTGTGTCACAGGAATCAAAATTGCAGGGCTGAGAGTGAGGGAAAATAGACATCTGCTTGTCAAATACAAGCTGCTTCCAAAATCTGTTGGGAGGAAAAGATAGCATCCCATTCCTCAAGTGCTTCAAGTATGCAGCATTTTGGAGCCTTATGGTTTAGCTGGAATTTCCCAACATAACACCAGATAGGTGCCGCTTACTTCCCAAGGTGTAGTTGCTTTAAATCTTGAACAGGGCACAGCCACAAGATCATCCCTGTCAGGAGTAAGAGGTGTTTTACTACCAAATCTCATAAATGCATGTGATAGGATGGTGAGACTGAGCAAACTTAGCTGCTGGCTTAAGATATTGCTTTCACTTATCACATCTTTACTGCTCTGGTCTCTGAGATCAGGCTCTACTGGTACTTCAACATTTGTGCAATAACTCTGGATTTACACGCATAAAATACTCAACGAGGGTGTCCAGAACGTGTGTGTGGAATTGATGGAATAAAGAGGCAATATGCAAGTTTGCCAGTATCAATGTGCCTTGATATAAACTCTGATTCAAGCACATGAAAGAAAATGGGTCTTCATTTTTCCCCCCTTCAGTTCAAAGGCTGTTGGAATAGTCTTTTAATTCAACATCTTTTATTCCTCTTCAATTTACATTAAGTAACTGAAATGAGAGAAAGTGAATACAATTCATCCTTAAAGTGAAGAAAACTTGGGAACAATGCCAATAAAGTTGAGTCATGTAAAGCTCATGAGTTGGCTAAATATTTTATTGCTTTTTTCTCCTCTCTTTAGTCTGTGTTCATATCCCTGATAATACATAAAGCACTCAAAAGTGGGTGCTGTTTCCAGGCAATGCTTTGGGAGAAAAAAATTTGTTTAGGAAAGGAGGGGTTGGGAAAGGGACCTAGCAGCTGCTTCCTTGTTTTAGATAATAAGCTTGATTGCTTTGCCTGTTTGTGATAATGAAATCCACATGAGGTTGTACCTGGTATTGAACTGTTAGTTGGAAAGAGAAAAAAATCCCAGTTCAAGATGAAAAGCCAAAAAGTGTAGAGTATTTGTAGTAACTGAGTCTTTGATAGTGTCTTGTTTGACCTCCTGAAATCCTTTGGAATCTCAGCAGTTTATCAGGCTGTATGGATTCAGCCCTGTCAGGCTGAGCAGTGTTGAGGTAGGAATTGTTTCTGAAAACTTGAGAAAGATGGCTCCCTTCTGACTCCGCATCGAGGAGGAACGTTCACCTACTCCCAAAAGAAAGAGAGCCTTTGTGGGCTACCTCTGGTTTCTGAAAAAACTGATAGCTTTATAGTCTGGGCAAAAATCAGTGGGGCTTCCCACATAAATGAACCTGCCTTCATCTTCATCTCGAGTGTGGAAAGCTCAGAATTGTCACCAGAAAAGACTGTGGTTGTTACTTCAGTCTGTAACTTACCCAGCACTCAAAAACTTGACAGGTTTTTCCCACACTAAGAGGTCTGTGGCCGTGCAGATGAAATAGGATTATTGATATGTGTGCCAAAATCCTGCAGCAGCATAACTGTAGCTCTGAAAAAGGATGATTAATATTAATTCTCTAATTATTGGGATTCAGTTTTTAGGATGTAGAGAGATCTTTTGCCACAGGAAAACCTCATAAATATCATTGCATTATGACACTGAATTTATTCCACTGCTATAGAGTAGCCTTAATTTATCAGCCCCTTTGATCCTAGCACACAGGAACTGCTTCTGAAAATTATTATTTCTTGCACAATGAATTTGTTTTTTCTCTGCTCCCCAGCCGGGCTGGACGCAGTTCCATCCCCTTTGTTTTTCTGGGCTGGGAGTTGGCTTCTAAGTGCCAATGGCACATCCTAGAGCCTTTAATCTTCCCCTGCTACCTCAGTGCCTACCAAAGAGTCCATCAGTCTGCAGACAGCATCACTTGCATAGTCAGACGTGTCTGGCACAAGTCAGAGTGCGCCAGGAAAGCTCATCAAGAATTTCTGTCTTGTCAAAGCTGAGGGATGAGGTTGGTCTCTGTTAGTCAGCAAAGATTCTGGGAAAATCCATCTTTCCAGAGCATCCCCAAGCCTTAATTGGGGAAAGGATTCATTCTCAAACAAGTCAAGATGCTGTCAAGTTCAAGACAAGTCGAATTCATCTCTTATTTTTGTTTCTCAACTCCTGCTTTCAGTCTCTATCACTGGTACTCACGAGTTCTGTAATGCCTTATGTGAAACTTGACATTCTTAATTAACACCTACAAATACTGATTTTTTACTTAGAGAAAAAACCTGTGTGAAATAGATTGTGCTTAATCATCGGCTGGGGTGGAAAAGGCAAGTGGTGCACCTGGGAAGCTTTCTTTGCATCAAAGCCTCAGGACAGGAGACAGAATTAGCCAAACTTCTTGCTGGAGAAGAAAAGATGATGACTTGCTAAAACAAAAATGCGACCAATTATCAGCATGCTGTCCTGGGAAACCTGCTTTTGTGGCTTTCTCAGCACTCTGTGTATAAAAAAATAATTAGGAAATGGGGTTTTTATGGTAGAAGTTATTCAGAATTGGCCTGGAATACTGTTTTTTAATTTTTGGTTTTCAGAGTAACCTTGTTGGCAAAGCATTCCTCACGCAATAGAAATCTGTATGGAGTAGGTCATATGTAAAAGCATATAGGGGATGTACGAGTCATCCCCAAGACACGTTTGGTTTATGAACAGGAGTAAATTGAAAACACTGATTGGAACATCTGGATACAATGCTTTTAGATGACTCTTTGCAGTAAGGCACAAGCAAGAATTGCTGATATTGCAATTTTAGGCCTGTTTGCAGGCAGAAAGGAGTTTGCCAAGAGTTGAAGGCTCACGAACATTCCTGTCACTGTTTGCAGCGCTGAGGTAAAAGAGCAGCCAGCAGAACTGGACACCTCATTGTCAGTCTCAGGTCAGTTCATCTACTCACCAGCCCATTAAGTGCTTGCAGAGTTCGCTGGCAAACTTCTATTTTAATAGGAATGTTCTTGGTCTACAGCAGAGCCACTTGAAGTTGTTCCTGATGTGTTACTGTGATGTGTGAAATCAAGGAGGGCTTTTCAAGTGCTCAGCTTGAGCAGAGCTGGCACAACAGTCCCAGGCTCATACACAAAGTGTTTGCACAAAGGGTGTGTGCAGGCAGGGCTCTGGCAAGAGGGCTCTGCTGTCCTTGAAGCATATCTGACTCCTGGAGAAGTCAGCCTGTGGAATTCAAGCCCTGTTCCTTGCCCAGTCATTTGCTATATCTGGCTGAAGTGGGAAAAGTTCTTCACAGTCATGAGAATGTAGCTTCTTTAATTAGAGGGGCAGATTGAAAAGCGCACGAAATATACACAGCATGAAATAATGGCTGAGGTAAATCTGATAGTTTTATATACTCTTTTATGAAGGAGTTGGAAGTATGGGAATTTGGAATGGTTCTTTTCTGTAATGGTTTCAGACTTGATATGATGATGACCATGTGGTGCTCCAGTGTAAATGTGATCCAAAGCAGTTCATATACACTAAACCTATGAAGATTGGCTATCTTAAAAGAATTTATCACCTTTAATTATTGTATCTGCCTGCAAGATCTGCTCCAACAGATGTGTAGCGAGAGCTGAAAGGCGCAGTGGTGGAAGCAGTGGAGGTGAGAGAAAATCTCATGACAGCGTTGGCAGCAATTGGCATTTCCATTGGTGCCACAGTTTGTACTCTAGAATGAAATCTGAAAGTTCTCTGCTTACAGATCTACTGCCATTTAGGCACAGCAGAGTTTTGTATTCAAATGCAACTGAAGTGTTTTAAACAGGAATATTTTGTACAGATAGGTAGGTATTGGGGCAGGAAATGAAGGAGAAACGAGACTGCAGTCACATATGAAAGAGTTTGACTTAAGTTCTCAGAGTATATTCTATTTTATGTAACATTATAGAGTTTTGTCAGCTTTCTCTAGTATGGCTTGATTGGGACTGAAATGAACTGTCTCAAGTAGTTCATCCAGATCCCCTACTGCCTTTTAACTCCTCTGTGTAGTCCTACCCGTAAGCTGTACACATTAGGCAGCTGTGGAAAAAATACTGTCTTGCCTATGTTAGATTTTTCCCCCCCAGATAATGTAGCAGCTTTATGAAGGTGACACTTTTAAGTGCCTGAGAAGATGTTTGTCTGTGAACACTGTGTGCATGAGTGGCAATGGCAGTGGCTTCCAGTGTGGGGAGAGGAAGGGGTTTTGTATTTGTGCTCTCTCAGTGTTCAAGGTTGCCCAGGTATAATACTGATGCCCGTGCCTCTAGTAGCTGACTGTTCACTGTCTGCATTTGGTCCTGAGGGAAGTCTGGATTACACGGACCTCTGCTAGTCTTTTAAGCAGTCTAGTGAAGCCAGTTAATCCTTTTCTGAACAGAAACCAAATCAGAAATTTCAAGCTGCAGAGTTAATTGGAACCACTAAAAAGTCAGGGTCTTGTAATTACTGGTTAGAATGTAGACCTTTTCTGAGCTGGGCTGGTTTCTTTCCTCAGAGGCTCTTTACAAGTTCCCTTTTCCACAGCTTCATCTTCCATGAGTATTTTTTTCAGCCTGTCGAAACTGCACCTTTGACTCAGCTTTAAAAAATTGCCATTTCTGCACAAATGCCTTTGAAAGGGCTGAAGTTCATTGCGTTCGTTGTGTCACTGCCTCTCAGATCTTACTTCATCACGGATGTTTAGTGGGGCCTGGGAATTTTGTAGAGGGTAGGGAGGAACTGCTTGTTTCCCTTGAGTTTAAAAGCAAAGCACAACAACAACCCTTCAAATGATTTGAGATGCCACACAGCTCACTACTCCAACAGAGAAACACAGGTTATAGGGAATAATTAGCCTTCAATTTTTCCTTTCTATTCCATCACATTTATTATTATCATATCTTGATCTGTCAGTACTTAACCTCACCTTCTGCTGCCAAGGGATTTTGATCCTGCAGTGGATCTCTCTAGAAAGAAGTGTGGGTTTCCAATGAAATCCTGAGAGAAACACTGCAGGTTTAATGCTGACAGAGATGCCTGGATTCCATCTTTCAAGAACACTCATGTCAGCCTTAATATTTCAAGTTTAGCAAATTTATTTGCTGTAGTCTTAATAAATCTGAGCAGATATGCCTCAAACATATCTTAAGGATGGAGGAAAAGGAATGAGAAAGCCTAAGAGAAAATATTTCAGGGTGAAGTCTTCTGGCAGGTTATTATAGGTGGGTGCATGCAAGATTTTCTGCTGTTTGCCAGCAGGGAAGCAATTCTCTTTATGAACTTTTTGCCTGGCAGCTACAGTAAAACACCTGGTCATCATTTCAGTGACCACCTCCTGGTAGACATAAGCTCCTCTACCCAGTTGGATGTGCTCAGTGTATCCCTGTCACACATACCACAGCAGAATGTAGAACGTACACAGGGTGTTCAATTTGATGTGGCTTTGGAAGAATTAATTAAACCTTTCATTTGTTATTATGCAAACAGTAATTAATTTCAAATGAGCGTGCCGGAAAACTGAAATGTGTGGGGAGAACTGGGTGGTTTGTTTCCATTTATCTCTACTTCCATCTAGATATGTCTAGCATCACTCCACTTGAGCATGTATGTACAGAGCAGATTGAAATTTGGGCAGTCTTTTATTTCAAGCTGAATGGCCCTCTACAATACCAGTGAATCAGCTCTATTTTCTGCTGTAACGGCTTCTGAGGGTTAGAGCAAAACAAACTTGAAAACCACAAGAATTGAAGGTTGTTAGGTGAAACTCAGTGATATGTGATCCATGAGGGCCAATACTACCAATATCACTTGCCCAAATGTGCTTTGTAGAGTAGGATACTTACAATATATATTGGAAAGTTCTTTTTAAAGTTCTTGCTTGTGCCTCTTGAAAATTTTGTTTGTTTCTGTATTCTTCAGCTGTTTATCTTTGCCTCATTCTGGGAGCACTGCAAGTCTTCAATTTGCATTTCAGCACTGCAGAGCAAGGAGGGCAGGAGGTTATATCTACCCCAAGACAGAGGGAAAAAAAAAAAGATAAGAGTACTTGCTGTCTTCTGAACCTTTTTTTATATATCAGAGATCTGATTAAAAAAAAAAAAAAATCCACTGAAGCTACGAGGACCAACTCTACTATAATCTTAACTGGGTTTTGAACTAGACTTTAGCCTCTGCTCTTGCATTAACCAGTAGGAAAAAAATCTGCGGTTTTTGAATGTGCTGCCAGCAGATGTCTCACACATTTCCTTACAAAAGCAGATTAATAATTTAGCTCACTTTGATCACGCAGCTCTGAGAAACTGAAAGTTCATGAAATGGTTTTCATTTTGTCATGGACAAATCTTCAGTAGCTTCGGCATCAATTATTTTTAGACCTTTCCTGAGACAGGGTTTACACAGTAATCAAACCAGAACAAAATTTCAGGGGTTCCTTTGGTGTTTTCATGCTCAATATGAAACTTAATGTACCTAAAAATGTCTAGCTCCTCACATGAAAATTAATTTATATTTCAGGCTTTCTCATTTTTTATTTATGCTTCTGCCCTTCACAGTGCTCATGCAAAGGGACTTTAAAATGGCCTGGAAATCACGATTTATTACAAATGTAAAGAGTTTGGCAGAGTACCACCAATGCAAATGATGTTGGCTATGTTCTTCCATAGTTACTGCTTGCATTAATTATTCCTTCTGGTAGCAAAGGAACACTCTGAATTACACTGTATTTTACACAGCTTGGCATTATACAGAGATTGCTACTAGAAGCCCCAGAGAGCCAGCTGTGCTGTGCCACATCCCATTTCAGAGCCATTTTCAGGGGCTCAGTGCTTTGCTGTGTGTGTCTGAGCTCCATGCAGGCTGAAGGCTGCTGAGTTCCCTTAGCCATGGAGCCAGAGAAGGATTAGTAATACCATTTGTGCTCCCTGAAAAGTTCTTAGCAGCCTGATTAGTCTGATTGCAGAGCTGGAACGCAGCAGGAACAGTAGACCAGGAAAGCAGAAGTGTTGTGTCTGTTCACTTGAGATACAAGAGTGATTTCATAAAACTGAGAGCTGCCTCCATTTTCTATAGAGACAAGAGAGATCTGTCCCCAGAAAGAGAAAAGGTGCCCAGGTGCTTTTGTGCTCTTGTAGTTGCAGGAGAGTTGCTGCTGCTGTTCTGCATTCAGACCCAAGGAGAGCTCCTGCATACCTGGAAAACAGCCCACGTAACATAACCTACCTGTCCTTATTCACAGGAATGCTGGTGCCACAATAACGATGGCTCTGAATATATTATATTTGATTGATATTCTGTGTAAAGGGAGGAAATCCATCCCCAGCAGGCTGAGGTGCACCTTTTTAGATGGGCAGGGGGATGCTTTTGAAGGCATTTCACAACAGGCTAATCTTTTAGTTGTCTGATTTTGTACATCAAAAATTGAGTTCAGTGTTTCTCAAAATTCACAGTCTGGATCAGGGACAGAAATAAAGAAAACAAGAAAGGAAATAAAAGCAGGTGTAACAAGTATAAATATGCAACTCCATGGTTTTGCTTGTGTTCTCTCTGCCCTTTTCTCCATCTCCTACTGTGTTTATTTACACTGTAAATTTGGTATGGTGAGTTTGGTAAGTAATAGCAATTTAACCTGGAGCAGGTGTTTAGGAGGTGAATGAACTATAAGCCATCATTTTCTGCTAAGCACACTTGCCCTTATAAAGGAAGAACAGTCTAACAAGATCATAAAAGCTGGAAGGACTAGTAATGAAAATGGTAATCATTGAGACAGTGGATCCCATATTCCTCAAGGGCAACAGATACCAGCATAAACTAAATATGTGCAATCTTTACCTCTCAGACCGCCACAAAAATCCTGGGGGCTTGTCTCATCCTTGTCTTATAAGGCTAATTTCACATGTGCCACCAATGCAATAAACCAGGTGGGAGTTACATTTTTAGGGTCCAGGACTTTGACCTTAAGCTTTTAAGTCTTAGCCTTTGGTAAATATGGGATTCTGGATGGTTGTGTGCTGAGCTGCCTTAAAATATGAACTTTCGTGGGAGTAGCACCATCAGCAGCTTAGAAATTAATTTGCCTTGGGTTTGTGGGGTAGCTGGATTGAAATGTTATACAGAGACAGAGGAATAATATGCAACTCAGAGCTGTTGCTTTGTTCTGAACAGTATTGTATGCAAATGGGAACAGTAGCTTCAAAACTCATTCAAGTCTATTTTTCAAATACTATGGAGGTCTCTTTCCCTACTTCTGTAATTTTACATGATTGTTTAATGAGCAGGTTCCATGAAGCTGGATCCTCCTGTATGAACACAAGCAGAGCCCTCCAGTTGTTTCCCCCGTGGCCGATGCTGTCGTGGGCTGAGCTGTGGACTCACTGCTGCAGCCCTAAACCAAACCAAAGCAAGTATGAAGTGCATTAGTGACCTAATATAGCCCCTGGAATCATATTGTGCCTTCATGAGGATTATGCACTTGCATTTTGGGGTTTGACCTCTGAGCCATTCCTAAGGTGCCCTGGAGCTGCTCTCCCCACGGCCATGCTGTCCTTCACGCAAGGAGAGCAATGCCTGTGGAGCGCACACAGAACGCCTCGTGGCTGCTGTGATTCCCTAGCAGTTCCCTCCAGGAGAAGGGCTTTGCAGTTAACTCAGTCTGAGGCTGACATGTAGAAAGTCAAATATTTGCCTCGTATTCCTACCACTGCTTACCCCTCTGCTTGTAGCTGCACGTTTTATTTGGGCTTCAGTGAAACATAAACATTTGGCCTCAAGTAACTCGATCCATTGAAATTTATTGGAATGCTTGCTAACTTTCGAAAAACGTGCTGAAGTCCCCCAAGTTGAGAGGGACTCTTATGGCAACCAGTAGGATATAGTGGCAGAATGACCCACCGGCACGAATATTTCAGTCATGTCTCCAGGAGCTCCGCTTCCCTGAGGAAGTGTTTGACAGTTTATGGCTGACTGGAATATTTCAGAAGCGATCAAAAAGCCAGATTTATGGACAGTATTTGGCCATGTCAATGAGTACATGACATGAGTATGACTTGGCACACTGCTTTTTCCTTGAACACGTGTGGCTGTGTTGCTCAGAGACTTGCTGTTCTCAGATAACACAGATTTCCCTGAGAAGGGGGCATCACACCAGTGTGCTGCTCCTTGGCGTCAGATTGCTCTTCCAGTGAACTGAGGCTCTGATTTAAATTGTTGTTTGAGTCAACCTATTAGGCAGAGCACTGAAAAACTAGGTAATAGTCATCCAGTTATAAAACCAGGTAATTTGATGTTGGATCTGGCCTTGTGAAATGCCGCTTCAAAGTAATGCCCCTGCAAACCAAGCAAGGTTTGTTGTTGGAACTGCTGGAGCGAGTTGAGGGGAGGCCCTGAGGGCTGGAGATTCTCCTTTGTGAGGAAAAGCTGAGCGAGTTGGGGCAGTTCAGCCTGGAGAAGGGAAGGGTCCGGGGAGTCCTGAGAGCTCCTCGCAGTGCCTAAAGTGTCGCAACCCAAAGTGCTGTCCCTGCTTGTCCCACCTCCCTGGCCTTGGTCGGTGCCAGCAGCAGCATGCTGCTCCTCCTGGCTCTGACGGCAGGCAGACAAAACCAGGCAGGCTCACAAGAGATGCAGCAGACAGCCTATGTTATAAATCAAAAGAAATTCAACAGTTCTGTCAGACAGGATCCTACTCCAGCTAATGATACTTCATTATGTTCTGGAAGAGAGATGGGACTCTGATAGGTCTAATTAGAAGAAAAGGGAATGTAATTTCTACGTTCCTCTTTCACTGTATTTCTGCACAGATGTTTTCAGGGTGGTTTCCAGGTAACTCCTGAAATCATCATAGAATTGTTGGAGACCGATTACGTGCACTCCTTCATTATCCATTGTCTGTGTAGCACCGGGGGCTTGTACTACCCTATACTACACAGATATGATTAGAAGATATATGGTGGGAAGAGATGAAGTCATATCCCTCACAACACATAGATAAGCTGAAAATTTGTCCTTCCTGTGAGTATAGATCTTGTCTTTATCTTTCACATCTTTCCAGAGGCAGAGTTTCATTATAAAAATGTAGTTCATACTGAAGTGCAGTGTCTAAGGCCAATTCAGTAAAGTAAACTTTCTCAGTATTATGGATTCTTGCACTTCCAGCTCCAATCCAACATCCCCTGCCTGCCTCGATTTGAAAATCCATGATGGAAATTATTTTACCAAGTGAAATGGAAAGGAAAGAATCTGAATAATACAACACTCTTAATAAAAATGCACTGAAGTGTTCTGACAAGGTCTTTAAAGGCACAAATACTGATAGGTTGGGAAGGCCATTAATGTAGCACAGAGTCATAAGCATCTTTTAGGCTTCTGTTTCTTCTGTAGGCTTTCCATTATCTGAGCCTATTTTCAGTTTTAAATTGGAATTTTAAAAACACCCAACACTTCAGTTTTGGTATTACAAATGCTTTCCTTTCGCAGCCTTCTCTGAATGTTTCATTACTTCAATGACAATTCCTGTAGAGCTTCTCACTTAGAAAGTCCTGTTAAAATATATTACAAAAAAATTTAATAGACATTTACTCCTGGGGACTTCTTCCTGCCCATGGAGTTGGATGAGCTTGAAGGTCCCTTCCAGCTCAAATCATTTTGTGACTTACAGACTCTGTTTTTCAGCTCTCGGTGCAATCGATGTGTCCATGGTGGGCAGTCAGGAAACTGTACGTGTGGTTGTCTTGTCCAGCTGCCTTTAATTAGGAATTCTCCTCATCAAATCCTCCACTGAGGCCTTCATTTCAGTCATGGTAGGAGATGTAGCTACTCATGTATCTTCTGTGTAGTTGCAATTGTCCTGTATTTCCCTTGTGTGTCACAATTAAAACTAACACGATTTGGAGTGCAATGATGTGTCTGTGGGTCACTTTAGAACTGCCTGCTCATGCTCTAAAATACCTCTATTGGGATGAAAATTGGCACGACTGTATTCTGCTTTATTTCTATAATTAAACTCCAGATATTAGGTAGCATTTATTGACTAAATCGAATTTTACCTCTCTATTGTCCTGTGGCCCACAACAGCAACCTTAGAGTTTGTGCTGAATATTAAGCATAGAATGCTTTTTTGGTTTGTTCTCATATAACAAATTATGTAAAGCTGTAGCTCTTTTCTGTGCAATTATTAGCAATATCTTTTTATATTTGAAATGATGGTGAGTGGTAGGTTTAATAAAATTGAGGTCTGGAAACTTCTCTTCATTCTAAATTGGCTAAGGCAATAAAAATATAAGCCTGCTTTTAAAACCATTTAGAAATGTTAAAAGCAACCTGAATTATTAGAGACCCAGTCATTTTGTCTAAAGGTAGGTAAAGTTATAACTAGCAGATTAAAAACACCTATAATATTTAATAATGTGTTACAGATTAAGCCTCATATGTGGCATAAATATTTCTTGAGTAGCTTTTTAAATTTATAAACATGGATGAAGGTGTAGAAGACCACAGAAGACATAACTAGAACTCCATTTCATTAAAACCTATTTTAAATGTCTTTCATAACTACTATTAGGTATAATATTAGTTTGTAGAACAGTAAAAGATTTCAAAAGTCCACATCCACACTAAGAAAGCTGAAAAATTATTTTCTGCTGCACATGATCATAATTATCTTTTCAAAGTGGAACAGAGAGAAGTTACTTTGCTGACTCTTATCAATAAATGCTAAAATAAATGTATTTTTAAATTTCCAGAGACCCCTAATCTAAGAATACACTGAAGCCTGAAAAACAAGCCTAAAAATGAATCTTCAGGAATTTTCAGAAGGCAAATGAAGTTCTGCCTACTGGAACATCCTTGTTCAGGTATGTGGAATGCACACCATTAGGGAGGGCCCTGTCAGGTGTCCTGCCAGTGAGGAGAACTAGCAGTGAGGAGGTGTCTGCCATTTGTCTCACCCTTTCACATCAGAGTCAGCCTTTGCTATTTTTTGTTAGTTCTTACACTGCAAGCCATGGTAAGTTTAAAACCTGGAACAAATACACACAAAGCATTTTGTGTAGCAACTAAAGATCCAGTAAGTGGAGTTAATATGGAGAGTGTTGGCACTGAAGCAGGAAGGAAGGGGAGGACAGCATAGGAGGGAAATCAGAAACAAATATTCCTGTTGATCCTCCCTGGGTACATTGTGTTCTCAGAAGAATCCATTATTTGAATTTATTTGCAGAGTATTCTAGAATCTTTCAAAAGACTAAATTCAGGTAAAATATTCTTTTTCCTTCAAAAAATAATTTGAAATTATTGACTTATTTTTCTTTTGGTGAGAGTGTGCTGCCAGCACGCTTGCTGTCTTCTCCCCAGTGATTTTGCCAGCATTTGCCTTTTTATACCGTTTATTTGCAAGCAAAGTATTTTTCAGCTTTGCTCTTGGTTTTTGTTAGCCATGGGATATCATGGGACAAATTCAGCTGTGCTGGGTCCATCAGCAGATATGCAGATTCAATTAATTGTTGAATCTTCNGTTTTTGTTAGCCATGGGATATCATGGGACAAATTCAGCTGTGCTGGGTCCATCAGCAGATATGCAGATTCAATTAATTGTTGAATCTTCCATTCTTTGGGTCAGCTTTTTTGCCTAATCTCTGTTTGAGGCTTTTATGCTACCATTCCCTGGAGAGTGACAGGATTTATATATATTTTATATGGGATTTATTGGCATCAGCCAGCTGCTGCTGTCTGCTGCTAATGCTGTGATCTGCCAGGTACAGTAATTTATTGAATTGTCATGCTTTCTGGCTTTTGAGCGGCTGTCCATAAACATAAAAATCAAATCTTATGATTTCTTAACTGTTTGGTTATTGGACCTTTTAGTAAGGGCGTGCGATGCCTTTGTGAGACAAGCAGAGCTCTCCAACAAGAGAGAGGCTGTGGAGGTCTTAGCTCACACTAAGTACAGCCAGATGTACTGGTGCCTGCCAGGAGTGTGCTGACTACATCCAGGAGTTTGCACAAATATCTTGCTAAAAATGTAAGCTATAATCTTGGATGTGTTTCTCCCTATCAAACAATATAAAACATCTGTGTCGGATAAGTCACAGGCTGTTACTGACAGAGCTGTGTGAACTGAACATTCATTCTTTAAAGTGGCTTCTGAAGTGCTGCAGGACTTTTTGTGCTAAAGGTATAATATTCCACACCAAGAAGTACGATATGCTGCATCTAAAAAATAAAAGATGTCATGAAATGTATGTGCATGTATATATATACACCAACAGTGTTAAGGGTTTTTAACCGGGATATGAGAAACTACCAAAGCCACATAAGCTGAAAATGAATGCTGAGATGTCTGGCCCACTTTGTAATGATGCCTTTTCACAGTCTTTTGGGCAATGCTACAAAAAAAAGGGGCTACTCTGTATATTTTTACATGGCACAGCAGTGCAGTTTGCCCAGTGAGTTAATGAGCTTGCGGTGAGACTTCTGTGGTGCCTGACGTGGCACAGCTCTGGCACATCAAAGGCTTTGTTGCACAACGTGGGGAGAGGGCTAGAAAGAGATGGAGATAAAAGAATGATGAACGAGGTAGGTGCTCAAGGCTTGCCAAAGCAAAGAGAAGTCCAGTTGATTGCTTCTTGTGTTAAAAAAGGACCATTTAGTAAAATGGTTCATTAGGAACTCCTCAGCTTAAGCCTCAGCAGAAATCTCATCAAGCCAAACAAACTGCTCTTAAAAGCTCTGTGCACAGGATCAGAGGTCTCAAGATACAAGAGTTTATTTTAAATATATTAAAAATTTGAAAGATTTTCTTTTATGGAATGTTGCAGTGTTCAAAAGTTACCAATTAAAAACTAATAATATTGGAAAGAAAAAGATATTGGGATCCAAGTGTTCCTTGCTGGATCATGCTTTTTAATAGCCTGGGTTGATGGTAAATTCTTAAGTGGCACTAAGCAGAAGTTCCGAGTGCTGTAAGTACTGCTCTTATCTGCCCAAAACCAAATGGGACATGAACTTTTAAACTCTCTAAAGTAAGGGTGTTCTGAGGCTCATGCTATGAGTTTGGGATCTGGGAGACCTGGATCAGTTATTTGCTCTGACTTCCTGCAAAGCGAGGCTGTATTTCTGTGGCCTGCAGAGACCAGATTTACTCCCTTGGTGCTTGGTTCCTGTCATTGCTGTAAGTAATATCCAGGTGCCAGATGCTCTCCGGTGATCGCTTCTGGGAGCTGTGGCATTCCCAGTCTGCAAGTGGTTTATGTCTGGCACGTTCATCGCTCAGGAAGACTGAACTCTGTTCCATCCGCAGTAGAGTTTGTACACAGACACTCAGCTTCTCTGTGTGTCTTGCTCTCCACATATAGGTTTTAAGGATAATTATCCTTTCCCACTGCTGAATTTTACAGATAAGCACATTAGTTGGGAAGTACAGGGGAAAGGAAATCATAAACCTTCATTTATTAATTTGCTTAAACGCATCCAAGGAGATTATGCAAAATATACATGAATTTCTGAAAGCTTAAGGGCTTTTTGATTAATTCATCTCATCTGTTTGCAAAAGAGAACTAATTTATTATTTAGAATTTTTGTGGAACATCTCTATTTAGTGATGTTACAAGCATAAAGGATGGAGAATGCTCTGTCCATTCAAGGACACCAATTTGAAAAGAGGTTTTTAAAACACTTCGGTGTTGTTTTCATCTCAGTAATATTTAAGGTAAGAACCTATAAGGCACAGAAAAGCAGGTACTTATACCACAGGGAAATTTTTAACTTGTAGGCCTAGTCTTGCTGATGTCAGTGGTAATGCTGCTGACTTCAGTGGGAGCAGGTATTTGTTCTAAAAGCATCTGTAGCACGCCAGCTTCATGCAAGTGAGGTATCCTAGTGAACGCAAAACCAGTTTTAGATTTACCTGTAAAAAATGTTTGGATTTTGCTTACAGGAGCTGGCCTATAGCAGCCACTGCTGAGTACCAGGGGCCGTGACTTCCCTGTGCTTTCCAGCAGCAAGCAGTCCAATTGAAGCTGAAGCTGCTGCTAAAAAGTGGAAACGTTTCAAAATGGATCCAGGACAGAAATAGCATTTGTCAATCCTGTTTTTCAAATAAGAGAAGTCATACCTTAAAATAGTATTTCACTAGGCTATGCAGTGATTTTTTTTTTTTCTTTGAAGGAAATGCTGCCAGTTCTCACTTTGCTGTCCATCACCCACAAGTTAGTAGCAGTTTTGAGTGTCAAAACTCAATCTGAGAAATTTAATTGCTCTTTCGATACAGGTCTTTCTCCTCTCCTGTCTCTTCCAGCAGGAAGTCCCAACTCTGAACCCGAAGAATTTGTTAGAGGTTCTGCTTTCTCACTATGTTTATGAGGTATAGGTAACAGCTCATGTAAATCTGCAGTTCTGAACAGAGAATGAGGCAGTATAGAAGAAAATACTTTTGTTGCATTCTGGTTTGCTGATGCATGTTTTGATCTGTTTCTCTTGGCTTTCAGCTTTATCTTTGCTCTCACAAATGTCAGTTCCATTAATCTTTCCCCGACAAGTGCACTGAGAGAAGGCTTTTTTGTTAAAGCCTGCCTGTTTCAACCAATATGGTTAGGTCAGTAAGAACTCACCTACAATTTACACTAGGCACCTGGCTCGTGCTGGAAGTGCTCTTTGAGAGCACTCTGAGAGCTGGAAGTGCTCTTGGGTGAGAAATGCACTCCAAAGTCTGTAAAGGGATGTCATTTCCACTGGTGTAGATCTCACCTTACTGTCAAGTGTTGCAGAAAATACCAGACACATTCACCCACCAAATACCGGCTGGAGTAAACCCTGTGTTCCTGCTGTAACTGTATGCTGCAGCTGATTCCAAGTTACCAAGATCTGAGAGGTCAGTCTGTTCAGTATTTGCTGCGGAGGCATAATCCTGTTCAGATAATGCACAAGAGTTATGCCAGTGAATACCATTCCCCCAGTTAGGATCTCCTCAGTGGCTCCAGCAGGGAGGTAAGGCCTGCTTACCAATCCTTGAAAACATTTTCGAGACACACCTGTCCAGAAGAGGTGAAGATGCTATCCCATTTCTTTATGGATTCATGTTTTAGGTGGATTTTTAGTTATTTTTGTGTGCGTGTGGAAGGTTTCAGTTGAGATAAAATTTGTGGGGTGATCTTGTGGTATGTGTAACGTTGCTTTTTCGAATTAAAAAGAAGACCTGCAGTCCTCACTCACCTGAGCGTTCCCTTTCATTGGTGCTTGTGTGTGGACAGAGAAGCTCCACACGTGGGAAACAAGAAGGAGTTACCTACATAAAACCAAGGTTCAAAACTTATGCAGAAACTTTCCTAAAGCAGTTAGATCAAGGTGAATAAAAGGTGCCTTTGAAAGTATCACCCTGGCTAATTCCCCAGCTTAGCTGTCTATGGAGTAGTTACTCTTTTAAAAAAATTATTTATTAACTCTATTGCACAGTAGTAATTGGGAAAACAACCATTTTCCAGCCCCCTCTTGGGAAAAAGAAACAAAGTTTGTAGGTGGAAATACCAGCAAGCCTTAGTTTTAGCAAGCAACATGAAATCATCATGCTTACAGTATGCTTTTTCTTTTTAACTCAAGCTGAATCATACATAATTGACTGTCTACAGTGTACAGAAAGTGTTTTCATGTCTGTGTAACATTTTACTGACCATAATCTGAAGAAGTTGTAAAACTGCCAGCATCAGAAAATTTGAGAAATAATCAGAAATAGAAAAGCAGAGCTGAAAAGAAGAAAGTTCATGCAATTTCAAAAGCTTTTTCTAGGAAATTAATACCTGTAAAGTGCTGTCAGTGTAAGTGCAGCAATGTTGTACTGCAGTCTGTAAGAAAGGGTAAGTGTGGTACTGGGGGAGTGAATCCTTCAATACCATTTCAGACGTGACCACTGATTCTGGTTTTTTTCATGTGCCAAAGGTAGGTCTTTGAGAAGCACTCATTTCAGCTTCACACAGATTTTCAACACAGATTTTCCAGCTGGGATACCTATTTTTCAGCAAAGTCTGTCTCTAGCCTTGTCTCCTGGCTGAAAGAAATGCTACTGCATGGTTTTGTCTCCAAGAGATCCAGACACATTGCAAGGTTTGAAAATGATACAATAACCAAAGTGAATATTCCAACAGTTAATTTCAGCAGTTTTGAAACCTATGAGGGCTTCATGCCAATGGCATAAATCATTTGCTGGTATAAATTGATAAAACTCCATTAAAACGGAATGATTCATGGCTATACCAAAAATTAATTCAATCCAATGTAAATTCTCCTTGTGCTAAAAAATCTGAATTTTAACTTCCAAGTTCTAATGACCGTTGAGAGAACTACAGCTGGCATTTATTGTATTTCTGATAAATTACTCTTCTCAAACATATACAAGTGCTGATGTGTTTTGCTTAAGCTAATATTTCATCAGCTGTCAAAGTGACCAGAGTTCCTGTAGGAAATTTTAGTAGTAAGTGAACCAAGCTGTGGCTTCTGATATTGTCCCAAACTTTATTACACTTAACTCCTGAATGCTTGCCGTTGGTTTGCAGATGTAAAATCATGACTTGGTTGTTAACTTCATGTTTGCACATGGCAATGGTTATTATACCCAAAACCCACTGAAATAATGTGAAGGATCTGTTAAACTGGCAGAGCAAAGAAATATATATTGCATCAAAATTTAACTGCAAGATGAGAACCAGCATTGCACAATCTCAGTGACGTGGGGCACAACTGGTTGGAAACAAAAACTAAGGCAAAGGGAATGGAAGAAGGAAAAAGGGTTCTGCAATCAGAAGATTTTGAATTTATCAGAAAAAATATTTCCAGTCTTCAGTACAAAAGATAATGTGGAACGTTTATTTTATTATTTAAGTCCTAGTCTTGAAATGTTAGGTAATGCTAAAAAAACCAGTGGTATGTTTGCAGTGGTTTCATACAAGCTGAAAATTTTCAAGTTACTCAATATGTGCCTGGGAGTTTGGATTGCAACAGTTGGAGATTTCCAACTTTATGTACACACGAAAAGTGGGAAAACCAATATCTCCGAAATGTTCAGAGATAACAAAATTATTTCTCTTCCCACTCTAATGCAGTATATAAAAGCCAGGAATCATCTGTGTGGGATCCCTCCACACAGAGATCTCATCACATCTTGTTTATTGCAATAGGAGGGGCAATGGCGTTGCGCTCTCAACCTTGCCAGAAATGAACTAAGGGATATTTTAAAATCTGTTGGCTGCCTGGGGTTGAATCTGTTCCTACTGGATAGAAACAAGTAAAAGTGCACGTTGGAAATGAGAGGAGGCAAATGTGGAAGGAGTAAGATATGGAAGCATTGGATCTCTGGCAACAAAGCCTGTAGCATATTAGAAGTAATGGAAATTCTGCTACACAAACAAATAACAAGTGAGAAACAGCATTTTGTTGACTTAGAATATAGGAAAATTAGGCTGCAGGCTTAAATTTAATTTGTGGCTGAGCTGTTGAATTATATGAGAGTTGGATGATTTATTGGGATTTCGATTTCAGTTCCTTCTCTCGCCATTAGCTGTGTACGGTTCGATTGTTACTGAGGAAGAATTATTTCTTAATACATGTTTTCCTGCAGAGTGACAAGTACAAGGAGTCTTAGAGCTCAGTGTAGGATTTCTGGGGACCCTGGAGGTCCATTGAAAGCAAGACAAACCACTCTAAGATTTCCATTTCTGTCAAGTTCCTTTTTTTCTGCAGTTTCACCTTTGATTCCTAAATATTTCAGCCTGTCTCTTCCTGAAACCTGTGGTAATCTTAGTTTGCCTGGAAGCTCCTGAGTGAAGGCCATTCAGCTGCTTCTGTATCTGATGAAATTGAGAGGTTAAAATATATCTATACCAAAGTAAAATATAAGTGTAATATTTATATGCATTTATATTTATAGAGAGTGACTCTTTTTAAACACTTTTACAGCCAAAACTGATGGGAGCTGGAACTTGAAATACAGCTTGGAAATTGCTCTCACCAAGAAGAAAGGCTTTTGAGTTCTCTGGAGAAAATTGGTTTTCATTGAGTTGAGTTATGAGCATTCCAAATTCAGTCTTGAGAACGCTCTGGATTTTGCAGGAGCTTTTCAAATGGGCTCATAAATTGAGCAGATAAGGATGGCTGGTGCAGAGTGCTGCAAAGAGCTCCTTAGAGGAACTCTTGACTGAGGAAAAGTTTCACTGCTCCAGCAGTTCTGGCACTGAGGTACAAGTCAATGAATGGAGAGCATTTCATTTAGTTGTGGTCAAGTTTTAAGCTGACAGCAACCTGCTAACTCACTCTTAAATGTGAATTTTCCCCTCTGTTGGAGTATATTTAGTAGAAATTGTTAACTAATGGATTTTTCAGCTCAATTTGCTTCTTTAATCCAGCTTAATCCTTAAAACACCCATGAGATATTGTAGGTACATGGGCACTGCCCTTGAAATCTGTGGTTTCCATCTCTGTGGGGGCATTTGTGGTTTTTCAGCCCCGATCTCTTTTGCTGGAGGCCAGAAGTGTGTTGCAGGAGCCCAAAGCGAAGCTGTTCCCTGAGCTGTAGGGATGGCTGCCTCTGGGGGCAGGAGCCCGGCGTCTGACCCCGCCATCCAGAGGGAACAGGCTAAAACTCCTCTCAGCTCTCGGACAGACTTCCTTTCTCGTGCTCTGTCCCTAAAGCTTTCCTTGGCAAACACAGGGATTCTCTTTCAAAGGGAAAACTTGGAATGAGGAGACACTTGAAGTTGAATCCACACAAGGACAGGCCAGAAGCCGCTAATCCCAGGGGTGTAGGGAAAAAACCCAGCCTTCTCAGCTTCCTCTCCACAGATAAATATCAATCAGAGCTTTTCCTAGGCTGAACCCTTTTTCTCCCTTTGCTTCTCACCACAGGAACCAATCTTTAATTATTTTATGAATGACAAGAAGAATTGATACTGACAGCTGTCAGTTCTTCCTGAACTACAGACATGGCAAGTTATTTCATGTCTTTTTTTTCCACATCAGCCATTTTGTCACTGCTTGGCTTTAAATCTCATATGAGCACTTGCCAGGATACAGTGAACACAACCAGGCTAGAATCAATTTACCTCTGTACATATTACTTTTATTCCTTTGAGCTTTAATTTAAGAGCATTAAGTGAAATCCTGATCTTAATACAGTCACAGGTTAAAATTCTTCAGTGACATGAAGCCAATTAGTTATCTGCCATGTTAGCAATCGAAGTAAAAATTATTCATGAGGCAGTAATGAAAGAACATCAATTACCCTCTCATTAAATCGTAGTAATAAGTTACTATTGGTGTAAATAATTGAGCGGTGTTGATTATTAGCCACTGTGATTTCTTGTCTTAAAAAGGAAAAGCAATTCTCTGTTACAAGTAGGAAAGAAAAAATTCTAAGCAAAAGAGTGGTGTTTTGATTCTTTTTTCCCTGGATTTCAAGGGATCCAATTAGAAAGACTTTTTTTTTTTTTTTTTTTTGCCAAGTAGGTATTCTGTTATTCTAGAAGGTTCACAGGAACAACAAACTTTAACAAGTACCACCTTGAATGTGACAAATCTTTCATGAATGTCATTATTATCTGCCAATTTCTGTAGTAGTCAAATACACCCACCTTCAGCACCTTCTGTTCTACATACACTTACTCTGTCTGATGAAGGCAGAATGCCTTCAATCAAAAGAGATCTTCACATTTTTTCAAAGGCAGAATGCAACTCAAAGAAAAGAGAAATTAATATTTTCTGATTTTTAACTCCTGAATAATTTTCTGTTTAAATTAATAAATAGAGAAGTATAGGCTAAACAATACAAAGCATTTGCTTAAGCATTGAGAGAAAAGAGCCAGTAAAGTGCTAGAAAATAGAGAGGCTGTCTGCTAAATAAAAGTAGCTGGAGCACCAGAGTGCTTTGAATTATAAAAACCATTAATAAATAGCAAAATTCATTACATATGGCAACTGAAGTGTGGATGTGGACCTATGGGGTGGAGAGTATACCTAAGTCCCATTTTTTGGGCCAAGATGTTTCACTTTCCTATTTCACTAAACAATACTGCTTTGCTTATTTAGTCTGATTTGGTTATTTGTGTAAATGCAGCTCCCTTCAAGGGCAGCAAGGAATGGTGCAACGATTAATGCCCAGCTTGCAGTCAAGTTGGCTGCTGTAATTTTAATATCAACTGTCTTACTCTGGCATTCTTTCAAATGCTCCAAAAATAGACTTTAAAGACCACTGGAATTTGAGATGCTTTTTAGCCTTTTTTGCCTTCAGTTCCTCACAAATAGTTCAGTACCAGTCTCTTTGGAGGGTTGGGTTGTTTCTCCTTGTACTTCTCCAATCTCAGGGATATTCTTGTTCTTTAGACTCATGGAACATTTTTTACTGCAGTGTGTTTATCACAAATATGAATCTGCTGCCTTCAGCTCAGACACATTCTGTGAGTAAAGTGCAAACAGAGAAATATGTACTATTAGTAAAATATTGCTGCCTGTTTGAGGTGTGAAAGTTACCAGGAAAGTGTCATGTTTTGCCTGCTGAGTTCTCTTTGGAGTGAAATAGCAAAAAAACTACAGGCCAAAAATCAGGATTGCATTTTTGTGCAACTTATCAAGATGATGCTGCTGATGCTATAAACAACCAAGAGTGCAGGGGGTCTCCTTTTCAATAGATGTGAGTTCCTGGCCAGCCGTGGTCCCTGACAAACCAAACTGTTTCATGGCTGTTACTTCCATAGCTGTTGGAGAGCCACAAGATTCTCAGTCTACCTTGTTATTCCATAGCTACATTTTCCTCTTGCTCTTCAGCCCGTTGCTGCAGTTCCTTGTGAGACTGATTCATTTCTCCTGGCCTGTTCATAGCTCCCTGTGCCCAAGGATTGGCATGTGAACAAATGAGCTTTCTGAATAAGGCTGCCTCATGAGGAGTCTTCTGGTTTCCCCCTTTGTCATCTGAAGAGTCTGTCATTAAGGTGCTTCACTTGTTAGGAGCCATTCCTAATAATTATGATAATGAGCTCTTTGTGCTCTCTTTTATACCAGCATAGCCAAAAAAACACCCTCTGAAAAAAAGGATTAATTATGTTTTTAAAAAACGGTTAAGGAGGAAGGTGTTGATAGTGAACCAAAACCTACACCTGAGGCTTTTGGGCCAGGTGGCTGTTGTGCTCCTTCAGAACTCCCTTCTGCGCAGAGATGGGCAGAGGATGTGGTGTGAGAGAGGCAAGAGGAGCCAAACTTCACCTTCCTCTGTTCTGAGAACAGCAATACTGCACCAAACCGGCTGAGACAGAAACCACTGAGGAGTGGAAAACGGCTGAGAGCAGAGCTGCAGGGCTGGAACCCCAAGTGCCCGTGGGTGCCCTGCTGAGGCCTCCGAGCAGGAGAGCTCCTGCCAAAGGCCTGACTCCAGAGAAGGAGAAGCAGTGACCTCTCTTGCATAACGTTTCAGGTGTGCTGTACCCAGCCACACTGTGGGAATTAGCAGACACTTGCAAATTTATTTATGAGCTGCAGAGCAAACAAATTAGGTTTGTCCGTCAGCTTCCTTCTATAATCCCGAACAAATCCATGGGCAGCTTTTTTGCCCTTTTTTTTTTCATTCTAGAAAAGGTTTTTATTCTGTTTTCTTTCTGATTGTTATTCCTTTGTCATCTTTAGCATCAGGACTTTTTGTGGATTTATCAAAAAGAGGAAATGCCACACTTACCCTCAGTTTTTTATACAGCCTTTGTTGTTTATTTGCTCTTCTGTAAATGCAACAGTCATTCTGTGCTGCTCATGCTGGAATCATATAGGATGCTTGCTGCTAGAGCTATTTTGTTCTTTTTTTCTCTCTAGCCCCCTTTTTAAAGCTTAAAATCATTCTCAATAAAAACAGCTCTGCTTATCAAACTACATTTTGGGTTTGTAGCACAGTGTTCTGGGTGGTAAAAAGGAGGAAGATTGACTGGTCGGGTTATTTCCATCTATATAATTATTTTATTGATGGTTGTTCTTTATTCGTGTTGTTCTGTTAGAGTCTAGACTAGCTGTCATGTATCCCAGTGGAAGTAATCCCTTTTAAAATACAGCAACAGACTTCAAAAATTAGCTTTGAGAGTCCTCTACACATTTCTGGGACCGGCAAACACTTTTACAAATAAAACAAAAGAATTCACTTGCTATACTTCCTCTTCTTTTTATGTCCTTTGGGCATCTGCCCATCATTTCAGCGCACACCTTAAAATAAAAATACCAAAATGCACACGGTTCTATCCCACAACTTTTGTTCACTGCACAGAAGGAATTTCTGTGTGCCTTTTCTGTTGTGCTTCTGGTACTGGCATGAATCTATGAATGGGTTCCAAGGTTTTAGGGGTCATTCTGTGCCCTGTGATGCTCAGCTGGCTGTGGAGCACATGTTCACTCAGACCTTCAGGCTTAACCTCATGATGGTGTAAAAATCTTCCTCTCCTACCTAGGATATTCTAAGTTCATTAAATAACCATACAAGTCAACTCACATGATATCCATTATTCTTATTAACTTCAAACCTCCTTCTTTATTCATTAGCTGGGTTGTTTTAATTCATACCTCTATCCTGCCACTTCATTTATTAAGTCCTCCATCATCCAAACACCACATTCTGTTCCTCAGCAAACATCACAGCTGTCCTGCAAGCAGTCCAGGCCTGACAGTGATCTTTCAAAAGGCATCATTAATATTTCCTAGTTATATATTCACTACTCAGAAAGGTACCACCCTGTATATGAGGAAACTTCAAAACTATCGCAATTATATTCTTCCTTTTAAGCACAGGGTCTCACCTGAATGTGCTGCCTTAGCCTGCAATATTTAAGGTGTTGAGTGTGAGCAGAAACTGGAAGGTTTAGATGGAATTAGATGTTCTTGATGGCAGAAGTTTCTTGAATATTCTAAACTGATGTCTTGCTTAATTTAGTATAGATTTTGTCTGGTGGTTCCTGCCATAAATACTGCACTGGGTGAGGAAGCAAGCAGTCATCCACTGCTGGATTTTAAATGCTTATGGTATAATTTTAAATCTAGCACTTAAATTCCATTTTCTCTTATTTCTCTTTACTGTATATATGAGAAATAGGTCCATTTCTTTAGGTGCAGATAAATGCAGGAAGCAGATGTTCTAAAAGTAGAAAAACAGTAGGTGTGGCTTCACATATTGAATCCCAAATGCATAACAGCAGGGAGTTATGCTGCAGGGTGATAGGAATCTCTGCAAGCCAAGGGTGCTTCACAGAAAAACTATGTGAATATTTGTCTTCTTGAAGGAAATAAAATTGAGTTTCAGTTTCTCTATCTTGCAAGGTGGTATTGCACTGGGTTTGGAGGTTTTTTCCTTGTTGCTAACAGGGTGAAATAGGATTAATTAATAATATAATTTTTGTCCAGGACCTTGAACATTAATATAATAGAATGGACTAAATTCAGGAGGAAGTTGCGAAGTTGTAGTGAATTTTCCTCCACCTACATCTAAATGGCTGGACTGACATCTAGACAGGAATACTTGCTGCATCCCAACTTAGAGAATTTCTTGGTGTCTTTCCCATAGAATATGACACACATTGAAACAATCCCTGTGTATGCCTGGTGCTTCCAGTTCTGTTGAGGTGTTCGGTACTAACACTAATCTACACTACCTTGAGGCAAATTTGCAAAGCGGGTCTTTGAAATGTAGATATTAGGAACCGTTTAGTTAGGTAAAAATTGCTCATGGGAGCAATTGAGTAGACTGGGAAATTCATTCATTAATAGCAAAAAAAACTTAGAAGGAACAAAAAATGAGAACCACCATGACTTTTTTCTAACCTGTGACAAATCTAATAATTGCTTCAGCAAAGTGTTACTTTGAATGTGCCTCCAAATGAACAGAGAGAGTTCTATATAAAATATTAAACTGGAAGAGTAGGCACGCAGTTATGGCAAGGCTGCATTGCCCAGCGTGAATTAATTCACCTGGAGTGATTCCTGGGGAGGCTGTTCCTGAGCATTTGCAGCTGGGGCAGGACTTTCAGGGACTCATTCCCAGGTGCGTGGCTTCTAATGCAAAATACTCGAGACACCTGATCTGACACATATTTAAATCAAGGAGGAGGTTTCCATATGAAGCATATCAAATCCCACCTGATTTAGATTAAATGCTTATTTGGCATGCTTTCTCATTTTACCCAAAAGCCATTTCTGGGTGATGGCCAGACCGGAAAGCAGGTTCTGTAGAACACTGATTAAAGATGAGGGCATCATGCAGAGGACTCACATCAGGCAAATGCGTTCAGGCAGAATTCTGAATAAATCAGTATGGGGGCAATGGGAGAAGGAAGGTTTCGTGTACAGAGCTCCTGTATCAGCTGCTAGACATCCTTAATCTACACAAACCCTTATTCAGGGTTAGGGCAAAATTACTCTGAGGTTTAATATACCATTACTGCTAACACGTGACATTAAAACATACACATGGTCTGGTGGAGTCAGACTGTGCTGCTCGTCTCTCTGCATCCTCAGTATTGCAGGGTTTGTATATAAAAGAAATGAGGGATTGCACTGGTACTGAATTCTGTGACGTGGTAGCGATGTGCTTAGGGATGAAAGGCATCAGAGGCTGCAGCACTGGGGAGAAGAAATAAGGCTTTCCTTGAGTGAGGCTTTCCTAGAGTCTTTGTTTCTCCTCCATTATTGTTGCAGGACATAGATCATAAAACACTTTAGGAGCTGGTACCTAAATTTTGGAGTTGTGCAAAACCAGAGTTTCTCTCAGGGGAAGTTTTAGAAATTTTGAAGTCTGGTCACACTGGGGAGTGGAACAAAATGCTAGCATTTCAGAATTCTTAATTAAGAAAAAATGTTTGGTGTTTTAAACAAAAAAGCACTTCATTTTTGCAGTGACATGTTTTAACTATTGTTCTGCTTTCTCCTGAAACAAAAGAAGATAAAAACCATGCATTCTCACAGTTTTGACTTGAACAGAATAGCATATTCAGATAAAACATGCTTCCAGTGCTGTTTTTCCAACAAGCTGTATGAATTGACATTTCCCTTTCGGATGCTTTCACCCTCCCCGATGACGTTACGTATATCTTAGCATGAATGAGCTTTTATACATCGCAGCACTTTCCTGCCGTGGGCTTGGGGCCCAGGTTTCCCATGGGGAGGTCAGAGTCGGTTTTCCCTGGTGAAGGCCTGGCAAGTTTGCAAAGCTGGGTTTTGCAGAGAGGTCAGAACCTCATCCCAGAGGGAGGCTGGCCATCCCACAGGGTGTCAGACCGAAGAGCCACGGAGAGACTGCAGTGGCCTTGGACCACATGTGTGGAAGTGTGACATCTGTGTCTGCGTTTCCCGATGGGATTCCAGGCCAGTTCTGGCCGGTCTTTGTGCGAATTCCAGCCCAAGGCACCCAGCAGCAGAGGGGCTGATTTGGCTCCCAGCCTCTCCCTCTCTGGTTCTTGCACAGAGCAATGTGTATCTTTGGCTCTGGTCTCTGTTCCCCGTAGACCAGGCATTGGCCAGCTGGAAGCACAAGCAGAAACTATAATAGAACTCAACTAGCAGGATTTTCTGTTGTTATTAAACAGCTGTCCAAATACCATGTCAGAGTTGCTTAGAAGAATTCTTTCTTGCAGGTTATAATGTACATTTCTCAAGCAGGATGATAATCTCACATCTTTATTGAAGGCCAGATTTATTTTGAAATAGTTTAATTCTTTATACTTAAGAAGGATTTGCATGGCTGTAAATGGCAAGTGAATTTGGGTCATTGTGTGGCTTGTGATGCTTTGTTTGGTAAATATTGGCACAAAAGTTCTAAGTCCTGTAAAAAGTTTACTTCGTACCACTGCAAAATGTTAATTGTCCTTTACAATGGGGTTTTTTGAGAAATGTTTTCTCAAGCATTTGTACAATTCTAGCTTTGTATTGGTGTGCTATAAAAGAGAAAAGTTCATGGTTTTGCATTTGATCAAGTTATTGATTAAAAATTTCCTATCTATTTTCCCTCTTGGAAGACACAAAAAAAGAACAATAGGTCAGAATCTAGTCACAGCTTGTGTGTATTAAGCATAATATGTCTACTTTACCTTTTCAACTCCTTTCTAAAAAAATACTGAGGAAAAATAGGGAGTTATGCCAAAAATAGATGAGCAGAAAATTCATACCAGCACAGGTGGATTAATTGTAAATGGTGAGCTGGGCTAAAAAATCCCTAGACAAATGAATTGTACTTAGAGTTTCACGTACCTAGTTATCTTTAAACAGGGAAGTTAAAAGCAGGAATGTGAAATCCCAAATGGTGAGGAATAATGCCAAAACTTTGCCCACCAGTTACACACAGCTCTGCATCAATGACTCCTCCTCAGTCTGAACTTCCCTCCTTCTCTGATTATTTGTCATTGCCACTGACAGAGAAAATGAAAGAGAGAATTGCAGTCTGGCGGGGAGGCATTTGGATTTTTTGCAACCTAGACTAAGTCTCTTTTCTGACTATGATAATCTATTTCTGTTCCAAGAAGGGAGTGGTCACAAAACAGAGGAAAGGCCAAAACCACCACAGATGGACACAGGAACCCGGGGTACCTGGGCTTACAAATACGCATGTAGTTCTCAGAGAGATTCTTAACAGGAGCTGGCTAGGTTGGTTACCCTCCAAAAGTTGCACCCAGGATGATATCTATGGGCATCAGAGGTGGTTTCCTCTTCTCAGTATGCTGAATATTGCCAATAGGTTTCACCTCTGTGGCTGCTTGGAAAGCAAACAAATAAATACCGCCGTTAGGAATGGGCAGGCTGGCACAAACGTTTACTGTTGTGCCGTGTGGAAGCCACTAAAATTAGCTGCACAGCTTGGGGAAAGTAGACTTCTAGAGCAAAATCTTTTTTAAACTAAAAGGAAAATCTAATATGTATTTTTAGCAGGAAGAGAGGCACTTTTTGCAAGGTCTGCTCTTCCCCGCTTTGCTAGTCTGTGTGTATTTTTGTCAAGTTTTTATACTTTGGTGTTTGCCAGGAGTAGAAACATTATCTAGAGTCCCTGCTAGTACAAATAATTGAGTTCTATGAACTGCTGCCTTTTACACCCACAGAGAATCTGGTCCATTTTTTGAAGATACATATGGGCACATTAAAGTGACTAATCTGTAAAGAATGTTCTGTACAACCGTTGCCCACCCTTCCACTGCTGGGCTGCACATTTGCACTTTTAAGCCTGGTTTTCGGGTTCTTTTGGAATAATAATAAATAAATGGAATGTGCAGATCCGTTCTATCTTCCTGCCCTATTCCAGCTGCAAAGATTTTGCTTTTTTGCTTACCCCTTTTTGAGCTATGATTTAATTGTTGGGATATTTTTTTTAATTCGTATCTTTTTTACTATCCAGTTCCCAGCTGCAAATTCCCAACATTATATTCAGCATTTTCACCATGTGTTTAAAATAAAGAGCTGTCCTTCCCCACCCCTTTGGAGAACAGATCACTCCCAACTCCACCAATAAGACTGTGGGGAAGGACTTGCTAAATATCACCAGGCACAGAGGGGAAAAGGCAGCATTCACAAAGATTCTCCTGTTCCTTCTCTCCAGCAGTGCTTCCTCATTGCAGCTGAGCATGGTAGGGAGTTATTCCCACAGGGCCATGCTTTCAACGCAGTCAAAATTTATATTCTGCTAGCCCTTCTCCTTCCCACATGTGCACGCAGAACGGAGGTTATTTTATCTCTTGGATCTTGCAATATAGGCATTAGCAACTTGTCGGAACAAGTACAAAGAGGACATTTCTTGGCATGCACTGCTTTTCCATGTTGAAAAAGTGAAAACTCTCTGCATTTACTTACAGCTTCCCTCTCCCTTCAGCATATGGACACTAGTCAAAGAGCTGGAGTCAAAAATCCCATTTTAAAGGTACTGAGAAAGCTGAGGGGTGGCTGATGTCAGTGGGAGAGGTGGTTAATGGCTGCCTGGTAAGTGAAGGCTCCCATGTCCAGGATGGCCAGAGGGCTGGCTCTGTGCCCACCCTCATGTGTCAGAGCCCCTCCAGCTCTGTGTTTTGTACTCCTGAGAGCTGTTGGGTAGCAGGACTTCAGGAGTCATGGATGACAGCAGCCCCAGGCACCCAAACTTTCTTCTTGCAGAATCCTTGTCCAGGACGGCGTTATGATCCAATTGTTATTAAGGTTCTTTAGAAATTCCTCTGCCCAAATTAAGGGCAAATGAGATCATATGCCAGTGACAATAATATGGGTTTTATTTGATGGTAGATATGAGAGAGAGAGAAAGAAAGAAAGAAGTGGGAAATAGGTGGGGGGGACAGAAGAAGAGTGACAGGGACAGAATAAGGGAAATATCACCACTCCATGGATCCCAACGATGTTCTGTTGATCCTCTCCAGCTGTTCTTCTTGGTGGTGAAGGTCCCCCAAAAAGCATAGAATCCAATGGGTATACTTGCTCAGGCTAGGCAGGCATGCCTGGGCACGTCCCCCCTGGGGAAGGGGGGCAGACTCTGGATCTGTTGCATCTCCTGCAGTCCTGTGGGGCATGGCCTCTCACGTGAATGTCCCATGGATCCTGTGGGGTTGGGGGTTCCAGCTGGGCCCGTTTGTGTAATCAGAGGATGAGTGTTTATTGCCTCTCATGCACCCAAAACCTCCTCCTCACCCCTCGGTTGGGGGGAGTCTGTGTAAACGTGGTTTCTGCGAGCTGTGCTCTCCCCCCACACCCCAAACTCGGCTGGGATGGCAGCTGGAGGCTTTGGCCTGTTGTGGATGCATACCTTTCCCTGAGCGTGAGCTGGCTGAACAATGGGTTTCCTTTTATCTAATCAGCAGTTCGACTTACAATCCAAAGTTCTTCAAGGAGGTTTCTGTGGCTGTAGCTTCTTTGAAAATTTGTATCAATGTTTGAGGCATAAACTATTTTCAGTCTCTGACAGATGGTCAGCCAGATCATGACCTAGCCACGGGCCATGGAGCTTCAGCAGCCCCTTTGGTTTACTTACTGCTGTTCCCAGGAATTTAGATTATCTGGTCAGCTCCATGCCTTGCATGGGAACTCCTCCCTTAGCAGAAGAGCCCCAGGCTGGCCGTTGGTGTATGCAGCAAACTTGTGATGTTCTGCAGAGTCCTGGTTTTGCATGCCAAAATCACAGGATCTTTCCAGCCCACAAGCCTTGCAGCAGACACCTCAGACTTTTAGGCACTGTGTGCTTAATGCTTTTGCAGCCCTTGATTAAGGGAAATAAATTTCATCATTCACCTTTGGAATAATCTATCCTATCCCACTTTTCTTTCAGAATATGTCAGTTGGCTGCTGACAAATTCCAGACGTAGCAGCTCTGATCCTGAATCAGAGACACCCCTGCTGAATTGCTGTCAAGAGCCACCTGCAGCACTTGCTGTCTTGACATTTCTTGCTCTCTTGGCAAACTTTGTTTCTTTCCCAGTTGCACCTGGGGCGATGAAAAAGAATTCCTTGTGTCCGTGCCGAAGTCCGTAACTCTGGAGCAGAACCAGCTATTCCCCAGTGTTCCAGACTAGTGACACATTGCATGAACTCCTGTCACAGTGGTGATCCACAGAGATACTTCATTTACAACTGGATTGTTGGGAAAGGTTCCTTTGGAAAGGGCCACACACCTTTGGAAGTCCCTTCCCAGTGCTGGGCAACAGCTGGCCAGGTTTATGAACTGTCTATCAAATTTTTTATTCCTCAGGTACAGGCTGTGAAGAGCAGAGATGAGCTGAGGTTCTGGGAACACTTTTAAAAGTACAGAGGCTTCAACTACACTTGGGGCAATACTGTAGGTGACTCACTGGCAGTGTCTGTGTGAGGCATATTTTCAGGAGCTTGTCAGAGGTATCTGTAAGGGGGAACAGGCTTTATTTGCAGCTATAAAGAAATAATGGACTTAGCAGCAGGACACCAGTATATTTACTTCACAGTAAGTAATATCTGGAAAAAGCTAATCTTCACATGCCATAAAGCAGGAAAGAGCTATAGCTTATTTATAACACACTCACATTCTTCTGCAGAGCTAAAAGATCTATTATTGAAGTAGCATTTCCTAGGTTTTGTGAAATGAGGGCTTAAAAATTATTTCAGCAAGTAAAAATGTTTAAGTCAGTCTTTCTGAAGCAGGAACAATTCTTCCAAGCCTTTGTGGTTATATCGATGGGTCATCGGGACCAAGAATTAGTACCTCATAAACTAGTAATTAACAAGAAGAGGAGGGCAGATGTGGATCGTTTTGAGCGAAAATACCTGTTACACCTCTTCAGCCTCTCTGCCATCTCAAATTATGACAGAGCAAATTCAGCTGTGGTGTAAAATCGGTGATTTCTATGAGGCTGAATTAGGATTTGAAGTGAGGAGAGTAGAAGTGATCCATTACTCTTTCTCAGCTGAAGAGAACTGAGAAATTATGTTTATATCAAAATTATGGCAATAGTTTTCTGGGTTTCAAATGTATTTACTTAACAACTGTAATTCCTAGAGCTCTTCATCGAGTCTGATGTTTATCTAGGGAACAGTATGTTATTCCTCATCTCCTGTTAAACAGGATACACCAATTTGGGTCTATAGCTTAGTAAAGCAGGAAAAATTCTCTGTGAGGTGAGAATCTGGCCCTGAGTGTGCTGAAGAGATCGAAGGGTGTCCCAGACAGCCGGGATACTGCAGCTGGAATGTGTAGTTAGGTGCAAAGGTGTAACTGCATCTTCACCGCCAAATATAAAGTTGCCTGAGTCAGTCAGTTCCTCCGGAAGAGTTAACCAGCCACATGTGGTTCTGGTGAGAACACAGATATTGCCTCTATAACTGGTAATCTGTAGGTGGGGTGTTTTTCTGAAAGTAATGCAGCAGCAAAATGTGGAAAAAATAACATAACATTGCCTTCTGCTTTTCCATAACTCCTCCGAAGAATATACATCATTACCAGTCGAAGGTTGTCTAAGCGTGACACCTTGCCTTGGAGTTTCATGTGTGTGTCAAGAAATGCAGGGACTTCAGTGTTTGGTCATTGTCGTGCTAAAACCCTGGGTAGCAATTCTGTTCCTCATTATTAGGCATGCGCTTGACAAAAAAGACATTACATAAAGGGCTGGCTGGCATGAATGAGATTTGCTTTCCCTTGAAGCTCTAGCAAAGGGGAAAAAAATTTCACTTTCGGTGAAATAAGTGACAGTTCCCCCTTCACTTCATCGTGTCTCAGATTGTCTCGTGCCTTGATAAGATCTGCTGACACTGAATTCTTTTCATCTCTGTGCTATGGGTGTGTTGTCTCGGCAAGTTCTGTCTTGCAAAGGGTAGGGCCCTGCTTTCTAAGTAACCTGGTGAAACATCTGAGGGTATCGCAGAGGAGAGCACACTTCAATGTGTAAAAGAACTTTGAGAGAGACCATTAATGCTCCTCAAGTAGTGGCTGTGTGTTATTAAAGGTGAGTGGTGCACTGACCCCTGAGCACCACAGAGAGCTGGTACATTGGAAAGTGTTCAGTCTTCTTTATAGACCTGTTCCTGTACCCTACAGAATAAAGGTATTTCCATTGCAGTGGAAGAGAATTGGATTTATATCATGAAAAAGAGAGTGCACAGTACATTCTGAGTCACCAGAGGGTAGTGGTGGCTACGAGGGTACATGTGAACATCACGAAATACTTAGTTTGCAAACTTAAAATTCTATTAAGGTGCTCAAGTTTTCTGCCAGTGTCATTTACTTAGTTTTTTATTGGAACAATCAGAGAATAAATCACTTTCCTAATTTCCCAAAAGCCCAGCTAAAGCAATACTTCCAGCACATATGGTCAGTAAAAAGATTTAGGTTATCTGAAAGCAGGACAAGACAGTTTGAAAGCCAAGGAGCAGTCCCGAGAAAATAGCAACCTTTTGACTCCTGTCAGGGACTCCATCCATCAACAGTGTCAAAACGGGTAAAAATAGCACATCTTTCCATTAAAGTTCTGCACGGGGCAGGCAAACCAAGGGAACAGGAACCGTGTCAGGATGTGAGGCAGCTGTGGCCACTGGAGGGCTCCTGGATTTTCCTGGCTGCTCGGAGGCCGGGCAGGTCTCGGTGCCGGTGCTGCTGGCTCGGAGGAGGCTCTCCCAGAGCTGGCAGGGATGCTGACGCTGCCTCCTGTCCTAAGAACAAGCGGCCAGGAAAATAGACTTCAGCTCAGTCCTGTTAACATTTCCTCTACCTGCACTCCAAAATCAGCTTTTCAGTCCTGAAGATTCCTGTTCTTTTTTCAACTAGATTTCCTTTTACTGAACTGGGGACATGAACATTTGCAGCCCCTCTGCTCCCGCCTTGCTGTCAGGATTGCTCAGCCAGCCTGGGGAAAGGCATCTGGTTTGGGAACCCTTTGTTGTCACGTAAACAGTCAGCCCTGAGTGCATTTTTTCCTTCTTTACCAACAAAGATTAGAATTGCTTCCTTGGCTCTGCAATGAATAACTATGTATGAAGGGATTAGCAAAGTGACATTTAAATTCAATGTTTTGGAAATGGGATATGAAGTGAAATGCTGGGAACAGAGGTTTTCCAAGAACTTTTGGCTATCCCCCCTCCTTCCCAGTTAGGGCACTTGACATAAAGAGTCCTTGTGTGTGACACTGCCAGGAGCAGATCTGTGCAGGCACAGCAAAAAAGCAGAGCTGTGTGGCAGGAATTCTTGGGGCTGCTTTTCCAGCGCCCCTCACACAATGCCTGGGAAACTCCAGTGGTACTAATGTTTCTTTAAAAGTCCTTTTCTGGCACATCTTTTAAGGAAAAGGGTCAGGAACCGAACTGCAATCTCTGAGCAGACATGGCAGGTATGTGGCTAATGAGGTACTAGCTGTATACATACAATTAAAAAGAAAAGCACATAGAGGATATTATGGCAGCCTCAGAAGAGCTTTAGTGATGGAAATTATTGAATACTGAAATAACATGCATTTCCTAAATCTGATTGAGACAGACTTCTGTGGTCACAAATTTGCATTACTTGCCCCTAGAAGCTCTAGCTCAGGGTCTGCTCTGTCACACGGTACAGAGAATGACAAGAGAGGTACATTTACAGAGAATTTCACTGTCCAGTTGGGAGATAATTAAATATGAAGTTGAGTATGAAGAACCAGTGAGACAATACTGACTGCTCAGAGAAACAATATACACAGATACATTAGAAACTCCATTACCACAGGCGATCTAAATAAACCTGCACAGGTTTTCACTTGCTGCTTTTACTTAGTCCTTACAGAATCTGCTAATTAAGGTCTGCAGTGACTGGATGCTTGTGTATAATTGAGGTTTTCACTTGAACTCTGCATCTTCTTGTGGATTTCTTGCTCACATTTTGCAAAGGGCTTGTCATGTGGAATTTGTCAGCAGTTTCCCAGAAGGCTGAGGGAAGAATGCAAAGTGTTCTGCAATTTATGTCCTTTCTTGACTGTAATCAGGAAGATTATTCTAACAGCGTCTTCCTCTGCTGAAACTGTTCTGTTAGAGGATGATTGTACATGCTCTCTGTAGTCTCTCATCCCTCAGGATGTTATTATTCTTAATGTTATAAATATCAAGATAATGACTCAGTGGTCTATTAGGCTTTCTGAAATGTTCTAAAGCACAGTGTGGTCAGAAGCTGCTTTGAACTTACCACTTCACTGATTTTTAAAAAGATACCAAAGCTGACATTGACTCTTAAATGCATCGTAGAAGCACCAGAGATGCAGCTGATGAAAATCACAAGATCTAAGTTTACGTGGAGATCCCACCCTTTTTCCCAGTGGACAGTAAAATGATAGGCTCAGAGAGCATCTCCTGATAGAGGAAACAGGCCAACATCTGCATTGCTTTTCTGCCCAAGTTCATTTTCCAGAACAGACACTGATTTCTCATTGCTCATATGTTCATTTCATGTTGTTTTGAGATTACCAAAATTCTAAACAGACATCTTTGAGTAGAAACACAACAGAACTTGATTCTGCAAGAAGAGGATCTTAGGGAAAATGTATAGAAGGACCTGTGCACCTGAGATCTGTCCAATTTTGGACACCAAGTCCCAAAATACATTAAAATACTTCTGCTTTTCTGCTACAGCGCTCTAAGGAAACCCAAATCTTTAACTGATATTTAGTACATAAACATTCGTCTTGAAAACAGGTCTGTGAAAGGCTCCCTCTGCATAGCAAACTATTTGTGCTTCATTTCTGTGTGAGTCCTTAGCCCTGTTGCAATATATAATAAAGGGCTTAGCATAAAAGTCAAGTGATCTTTCCAGGATCTGAAAGAATCCAAATCAGATTTGGAATGAAAGAGCATGTTCAAAAGGACCTTCCAGATCCTTATAAAGAGACACTCTGCAGCAGGGACTGGTAAAGGTTTCTCCTTGAAAACTTACTCCAATAACGAAGGAACAGGCTGAGAAAAAGTGACTCAGACAACTAAGCATATGTGGTATTTCTGTGAAAGGGAAAAACCCCTGCATAAAAAAATGGGAAATGCAAAAGGATTTGCATCCTAAAGACATTTTGATAATCCTGGGGATGTGTGTTTAGCAAGGGCTGCGGCAGGAATAGCAGAGTCTGGGCAAAGAGTGGTTAAAACTAAGTGTTCCCACAAGCTGATTCTGTAACTCTGAGAAATCACTTACCTCTTCTTGGATTTTTTTCTCTTGTCAGTGATCTGTGCACAGGGAAAAGGAAAAAGCATTTTAAGCCTTCATTCATAAATATTAGTTAAGTGCTTTCCATTCCCTGAACTGTTGATGTTGTAATTATGAAAGAAGAATATTAGAGGACTTCTTTTTCAGTGCTAATCAACAGGTTTTGGGTTGGGCCTGAGACTTCCACGGTGGCAAGTGCGAATGGGAAGCAGCTCAGAACTGAGGTGCAGAGCTGAATGCTGAGAACATTTGGAAGAGATTAATGTTGTGTTATTAATGCTGTCCAGGCTAGAAAGTGATGGGAATGGCTGGGGGTGACTCAGCAGTGGGTGATGCCTTGCATTTCTAGCAGTGGTGTCACCTGTTCAGCTTGCAGCCACTACATCGCACCAAGAATTTTTTTGGTTTCCATCAACAGCCCCAAATGTTGAAACACCGCATTTTCTTGCTGATGGATATAATGATATTTGATGTGAACTCTGTGACTTTACCCGTTTGGCAGAGGAACCACTTTAACTATTGAGGAGGTGTCTGTAGAAAATTGTGAGGTGTTTATTTGAGCCTCTACCATAAGAGTGTTTCCTGAGCTGCAGTTCTGGGTTTACCCTGGTGAGAGGGAAATGGAGTTTGCCTGCTGGAAATAAATTAATGGAATGTCTATGAAACAGGAGAATTCCTCCTGTTATACTTCTCCCAATCCAGTCCTCCTCTTGCTGTGGGTCATTTATTATTGCCGCCATGCTTTATTGAAGAGAGTATTTCACAGAGGGAAATGTTTAATGAAATAAAAAAAAATCAAGTAGAAGAGTGCAGTGTTGCAATATTTATACTGAATATGAAGTGAATGGACTATAATAAGTGTAAATAATAAAAGAAAATTATATAATTCCTGAGAGAAATGCTCTAAACAATAAAATGTTAAACACGTAGCTCTGTGATTTAAAGGACTATACCATGAAATCAGAGAATCACAAGGCTGGAAGCAACTTCAAGAGATTATTTAGTCCATTCCCTTCCCCCCACAACAGTGTATCAAATGTATTTGTCATTCCTGACACAGCTGTCGGGCTTTTTCTTAATTTTCCAGTGGTGATGTTCCAAAACCTCCTGAACAAATCTTGCTGTTGCAGAGCTTTTTACAATATGAAGATTTTCATAAATCTTCCTTGATCCAATTCAATCCTTCTTTCCTTTTCTTATCCAACATATACATGAAGAAAGAGAATCACTCTCTTCCATTTCACAGCACTTACTTTTATTAGGTGGGCAGGGATGCACTAACATTTGCATAATCCTAATCCAGCATTTATTATTTCCTCTGGGCTGTGTTTTCCAGACCTGTTTCTGCTGATTTCCTTTGAACTTTATCCAATTGTTCCAAGTTTTTACTGAAAAACAGCATCCAAGCTGATCATAATGTTCTACTGCAGGTTTAATCAGTGTTAACTTGAAAGATGCTTTAATGGATCTCATGAATACTGCGATACTATGATAAATTCAAGGATAACTTGTGTTCTCTTTGTGATGCCAGGTCTCATTGCTCTACAAGTAAATTGAATTGACTTGGCATGATTTCTCCCTCACAGATTCATGCTGGCATTTTATTACTCCCTGTTTCTCAGACACAGTCCCTCCTTATCCATTCTGAGATTTGGGGTTCTTTTCCCTAACAAAGTATGCCATTCATTTTTGTTTGGAAGTTCTGTTTGTTTCGCTTTTTATTTAATCCTGTATTAAATAGCACTGCTGTTTATTTGCATCAGTGTAGGGGAAAAGGAAAACCTCTGTATGCAGACCTCTGTACGTACCCTGACAAAAATGCTGAGTGGCCTTGCAGAGCTTTGAAACGTAAAATAGAGAATGATAGAATTAAGTCTGATATGATGTAGAGGCTTTTTAAAGGAGAGCTTACTTCTGTGCAGTGGGAATTAAAAATGAGTGGAATCTCACGTACACGAGAGCCTCGTGGCCCACAGAAGTGGCACATCAATCCCCAAGAACAGTTTCCCTCCCCTTGCCCATTTTTGAAGGTCAACCTCCACATCCAAATCAGAGATGGCATGGTTGAGATCTAGCAGCCCTTTATTAGACTGTTGTTAGTGCCTTTTTTTCTCCTTACTCTACACTGGCCTAAATTATTTTTACTGCTTTTTTTCTGAGGTCCTTGTGTTTTGTTTCCTTGTGTTTGGCAGAACTCTCACGGCATCCTGATTCCCTGGAGCATGACTGGCATTGCACATGTGCTGCTGTTGGCTGGTCCAACTTCAGGTTTTATAGCAATGGGGGGTTTTCCTTCATGGAAATGATAATGTGAAATGTGTGTCATCAGATCTCTAAAATCTGAGTAGTTTGCTGTGTTATGCTCACGAAAAGATTTGAAGAACGTACTTTTCAAATACACCAGTTCATTTGTGAGGGTAACAGGCATAAGAGCATGGCTCCCTGAACTCCTTGAGAGGAGAAACACCAAATCAAATGGCTTTTCAGAGAGGGATTGTGTCGTGCCAGCAATGTGAGCTTAGTTTGGGAACTATAAAACCTTGTTGTGCAACCTCTGTAATCACACAGAAACTGTCACTTGTTTGTGTGCTGATTGCTCTTGCCAGGTAGGCAGTTCCTCCTCAGCTCCCAGTGACAGAACATCCTGTTCTCTCTGTTCCAGCGGCACAGTACCCACATGCTCATTTGCATTCCTAGATATTCATTATCATTTACAAAACAAGAAAGTTTTCTCTTCTGCACAGATAGTTTTCGTCAATACAAACAAAAAAGAGCTAGAGCTGTCAAAATTCATCCTTTTGGCAGCTTCCCACACTTTTGCCAAAGGAAAAAGTAAGGATTGAAAATGCATGAAGGTGATAATAATAACGAGAAATCAGAACTTTCTGAAATATTTATCACTCTTATGAGGAACCAAAAACAAGATAAGTAAGTTGATACATTCTGAGTAACTTCTTGATGACTTCAAGGAAAAAAAGGAGAATGTAAAGAGTTGTCACAAAAATCTAATGATGACAGGTACAATGAGTCTGTACTAGCGAACAATTTGAGAAAATTTGGGGGTATTTTTCCTACATATGCACAGTCTTCAGAAAGCATTAGCATCTTTTCTTTACCTGTGATCCAAGCTGCTGCCTCGGGCCAGTTATTTGAGCTCTCCATAACCAGACAGCCAGCCTGGCTAGAGATGGTAGCACAGGAGCAACATGTTGGCTGTTCCGTGGCCCTCTCAATCTGACCACGGCTGGCGTCAGCCCTGGGAACCAGGTGCTGTTCACAATGGAAACTGCAGCCAGTGCCACAGCTTACACTGCTCCTCCTCTCACCTGCTTGCAATGACCTGTACTTTTACAGCCAGGGACTTTGCCGCCAGGGTTTTCTTATCCAAAAAGCACATACGTGCTCCCCAGGGTGCGGATTTACTGCGTGCAACTACCATTATTAAAGTCTTTTTGTGTGTTTTGTCATGCTGTGCTGTGCTGGCACGGTGAATGCAGCCACAGCTTGCTCCCTGCCCTGCTAATTTCCTGGGGAGATCAGGAGTCGGGCTTCCCCAGGAGACACATAGAGCTGGGAGGTTTTGCTCACAAAAGCTGATCAGCAATTTCCAGGGAGCGAGAAGAGAGGTCACTACAGAACTCCCGTTCTTCTACTGAATAAGTTTGAGCAGTCAGTTCAAACGAGCAAAGGCAACAGGTCAACATTCAGAAATAGTTTTATTCACAGAAGTGGTTGTTCCATAGCAGATTTTGGACTTACAAGCAATGACAACATTGCCTTGCATGAGGAGAGAAGTGGAAGAAGTGTCCCTGTTTATCCTCTAGCTCCTTGGCATCTCTGACCCCTTGCTAAGCCTGTCCCATTGTAACCTGGGCACGCAAACTGGACAGCATGCATTCCATACGGCACCAGCTAGAATGTGTATCTGTGTGCCTTCCTGGGGATCTGCAGAGGTGTACTGGAATAAAAAAGAGCCTGGAAGACACTTTGTACAGAAGAGCAGAGTACCTAACCAGTGTTTTTCCCCCCTAAGTGAATCTTTCCTTCCTTCCAAAGAAACTGCAGCATCTGAAGGGCTGCCTCTGTTCAGTCCACAGATTGCTGTGCTCCAAGGATGAGTCAGGTAATCTCTTTATATAATCTGTAAATTATTTGGTCATGTTCTGCCAAACCCCATCTGGTAGAAGGTTGGACTTTTCTATCTTCATATATTAAAACCTCTGCCTAAGCTGCCAAGGATACTTTGCTGCAACACAAATATTTACAATACTATCAAGAATATTCCCTGTTTTCCCCCTCATTTGTCTCAACCCTGTAAACACACTGTGTTTGCCCAGTGTGACTGGCCACAGCTATGTACCTTGTTCATTCCACTCACTCAAGCTTTGCTTTAACTCTGGCTTTTAATGAGAAATGTTCTCCTAGGAGGTATCTTGTCTGCTGTAACTACTAATCACAAATACTGCAAAACACCCCTAGGCTTCAAAGAGAACTTTTTCTTTTATGATAATTTATTTAGTCTGTTGTTCTACCTAGCATGCATACTAATATTTTTCACAGTTGGATAACATAAGAAGTGGAAGCAATTTGACCTGACAGTTCTCAAATGAAACACTCTTCTAACACACTCAGTGGCCCCAAGCTCTCCACTCTCCTTGTAAACAGTCCCGTTATCTCCCAGATAATGAGGTTGCACCCAATGGTGCCAGAATTGCACCGTAAGTGGCTTTACAGAGCAGAATTCTGTGGAAAAAAAAATCCACCTGGATAGAAGAACTTGGTACCTTTATAGGTACCCAATCATTTTCTCCCTTAGGGATTGTTTTCTTGATTGGATTTTATAGGTTTTGGCAGCTTTTAAATCTGTTGATGCACCCTTCTGTCTTGCAGAGATGCTAATGAAACCTGGTTCCAATAAACAAATACAATGGCAAGAAAGAGCTTCCAACTCAACTACTCAGGCAGGGTAATTGTTTGTGGAAATGCAGGATGCAGAGTGGAGGTTATGGGGCAGGGACAGCCACCAGGCTGAGCGACGTCCTCAGCCGTGGTTTGGGAGCAAACACTGAGCCAGGGCTGATAAAATGGGACAATGACACAGACTCTGGAATGGGAAATAATGGTGGGACAGGGAGGTTGTACGGTGCCATCTGGAACTTTGGGAAGCTGGAGCTAGGTATACAAAATATGATTTAATGCAGCCACATACAATGCTGCTCATCTAGCAATGAGAAGCATCACTCATGGTAATTTCTACAAAATATCCTCAATTTTTTGGAAAAGTATTAGGTGGAACTTTGGAACTGATTTTACCTCACAGCTATCGCTATATTTTTATTTACATTTAATTTCAATTTGGTTGTACATATACTCTGTGAGGAGCTACATGGGTCCTGCTCCATGTCTGGCAATTCCTAAAACAGACACAACAGAATTTAAAATGGTTGTGTCCAATTCTTTTTGCTGGAAGACTGGAGTCTGCAAGCTTGAGTCCTTACAGTAGACTGGTGCTGAAATAAAATCTACTTCTTACAAGTTTCATACCTACGAACCCAAGATGCATATTGTTTATGCAGAGACACAGTACATAAATTACAAGCTGGTCTTGTGGAATGATTGATAGGACTTCAGTTAAAGATTTTTAATGACTTACTGTTGTACATCAGGCAGTAATCAGTGGGTGGTGTAGGACACAGACCTAATTAATTAGCAGATAATCATAAGCCATGAATATATGCTTAGAATTAACTGAGTAAAAAAGAAATGTTCTTTGGTATTTGGTGGTTTAGAGTTTAGTAATGAGATTGTAAATTTGAAATCAATTTTCTGTAATTTATTATCTGAACCAGATGAAGTCACTAAAGAATACGAATGCTTCCAGTAGTTTTCAGAAAGGAGCTGGATAGCCCATAATAGAAAATGTCTGATTCTGTGTGCCATTCCTGCTATCAAACAGACTGAGTGCAACAGCTTCATATAGCAGATCACACACTTTAGTGGTGCTGCTGTCAAAAAAGAGAAGCATGAGGACTGGGCTTCTCTGACAGCTCTCTGCATCACCCGGCCCCTATGTGTGCTTTAGGTTCTGCATCCCTAAAATTGGAACAGGACTGTCTATGTTTTTAAGATTCCCCATAAAAGATAAGTGGATGAATTCACCTCACGCTGCCGCTGGGACTGGGAGCACAGGAATGTGCCGACCCTCGCCAGCGGTCACAGACCTGGCACAGAACAGCAAAGGCGGGAAAAGGCTGGGGAGGGAACCCAGAAGCCCCACAGTACTTCAGCCACATGTGGGCAGCCACAGCCACTAACTTCCTGCCGGTGGTTTGCCAATTTCCTTCCTTCTGATCTGCGCAGAGCAACTTCCCCAGCGGGCTTAGCCAAGGTTTCCTCTTCTGCCTGCACCAGGTTCCTTCCAGCCGTAACAGCCATTCCTTCCCTGAGAGGGTGGCGAGGCCCTGGCACAGAGAAGCTGTGGCTGCCCCATCCCTGGAAGAGTTCCAGGCCAGATTGAATGTGGCTTGGAGCGACCTGGGAGAGTGGAAGGTGTCCCTGCCCACGGCAGGGGCGGGACTGGATGACCCTTCCAACCCCATAACATTTTACGGTGAACTATTCTAATGTGTATTTTCATTAAAAAATACAAAGGGACAAATACCAGCTGGTTTTAGCAGACATACAGACATGTTAGATTTCCCCACAGTGTCTTTACCTGCATTTCTGGTGCAGAAATTCCCAGAACTGGCTCATTCCCAGGGTGTCTTTCTTTGTACCATCTACGCCACAGGACCACCTATCCGAGGCTGTACTCGACTCAGATGGGAGAGCAGTTGAGACCATTTTCTGGCACTGGAAATTTCTCCTGGTATCACATATTCTGTCATCTGAAGTTAAAGAATGGTCTCACATTAAAATCTTTCTCTTTTAACATCACTGTCCTTACAAGGTCTCACAAAACTTTGTAATCTCCCTTACAATTTTTTTCCCACACTGTTTGTCTCGTACTGCTTCATTTTTCTCTCCCTGCTACCATTCAACACACACATGGTAGCTGTTCTTCCTGCTGCCTCACAGTGCATTCTGAGGAATATAAGGTGCTGCTGCTTGCCAGTGGTAATAAAGAAAAAGCTGGTTAATTTCAGTAGTATAGGGATGTTTTTAGCTAAATGCTGCCTCAGAAAGCAAAGTGAAAACTTCCTAGTGAAATGCCCCTTCTACAAAAATACCCAAGCTAGATTACATCTTAAATGTCTGCCTTTTAATAATAATTCAGCTTCTTGAGCCATGAACTGGAAAATAGTTAGGGTTGTAAGGAGCATGATTTCATCCAAGTTCCATGATATGAACAACATCTCAGCAAAAAACCATCTTATTTAAAAATATGAGCAAGGGTGTACTGAAAAGAGCAGAGAAAATCCTTTGAGAAATGTTTCATAAATATTCATTATAATAAAGCCAGAAATTTGTTCGTTGTTCATTGCTTCTAGCAATGCCTTTCTCACAATTACTAACTTTTAGTTAAAATAAGTGTCTGACTGCCAGACATTCGTGGGCAGTACGTAGGTGTAATCAGCTTATTTTTGTTTGGTGATATATTTAAGAATAAGTACATAACAGGGATGATTGAAAGCAAAAAGATAGTCTTAAAAAATTTTATTATTATTTTTGGGTTTCAAAATCTTTCAAAAAATTGCAGAACTCTTAGTCTGAGTAACAGGATCAGAAACAGTATTATTTGGCACAGATGATTCAAGAAAATGCCACCTTTTCATAATCTTTTGATATAGTTCTGCCTTGGACTCTGCTCATGAATAAATAGTTGGTAGAACAAATTAGGATATATGGATCTGATATTTTTGTGCTTGAACTTACTCACTGGTCAGAGCAGGGCAGACCTGGAGTGCGTCAAATTTTCTTATGCAAATGTTGAGATTGTAGCAAAATGCTTCTGTCTCATCAATTCAGTATTTCAGCCAAAATCTCTTTCCTGTGAGTTTGATTCAAACATATTCTTTACTCTCTTGAAAATCCCCCAGTGGTTTGGCCCAATTGCTCCAAATCCAAGCAAATCCAGTTTGATACAACAAAGGGAAAAAACTTAAGAACTTGTGAAAAGTGTGGTTTGCTTTTTTCTTAACTGACTTGCCACTGAGAACATTCCAGAAACATTCCTGTCATGAAGGTCTGGCTCTGTCTCTCGAAGCACACCCCATTTCTGCCAGTGCAAGAATCTAACTGCCTGTGGATTTACTGTGTGGTAAGCATGCACTCTGTTAATTAAATGATAAATGTTTCTTTTCAAAGATAAAAATAATTACACTTTTTGTATCTGACATAGCAGCAAGCCCTTCTGCTAAAATGGAAATTAGCCACCAGCTTCAATTTTACTCTTGAGTCTTGCCACATATTCTGCCTTTCAGACCTCACAATATGTCTTGTGCTCAAATTACTCTGTAAAAATCTGGGGCAGTTTCTTTTTGGTGCATCAGAATCAGGAAATGACTACAGAGTGATCATATTGCTGTAGAAATCTGTCTAGGTGCTCCATTTTGGCTGGGACTGCTGTGTGCTGGGGAACAATCCTTGGTCCCCAAGGACAGGAGAGGAGCCTAGATTCTTGAGGGAAAGAGAATTCCAAATCAATTGTTCACATATGAGCTAGAGCAACATGTGATGTCTCTGCTGAAGAAACAGCCTTTGCTTTTTGGTACCCTGAGCTGGTGTGCCCTGGCCAAGAGTGAATATCTAATACTGTTCCTCTCCAGAATGCCTGCATATCCTGCTGCTGAAATAAAGGAAAATACCTTTGCGTAAGTACAACTGTTCTGAACCTCTCACAGCAGAGAGGAGTAGGTACAGTAAATAAATGTCAGAGTAAGTAGTTGTCTCTGTCTCTTATATAAATAAGTGGGACACTGGCGCCAGAGATGTTTTATTAAACTGCTCTGTAAGTCAGTTCATTTCTTTATGTGTAGTTTCCATGCTTGTGTGTGGGTCAGTCTTCTCTGTTTCTAAGGCAGACTTGCTTCTGATTTCAGCTGAGCTTAACACTTTCTCAAATGGCTCTCCAGGAAACAGGAGAGGTCCTGAGGCTCAGTCTGGACTGTCGGAGGCACACAGGCATGTCTCTGGGTCATTTCAACCAAGGCATGAGTTCTGTAGGTGGCTGCTGAGCTCATCTCACCATTCATTGCTGCTGACAGGGAAATTCTCTTTCCTCACCCCTGGGCAGCCTTCCTCTGTATCCGGCACTGTCACATTCATCCCATCTGATGCAGAAGGTGGCAGTGTGAAAGCCACCGTCTGTGGTGGCAGAAGTTCCGACTGTCCCAGCCATTTCAGAGACCTTCCCTAAACCTCTTCAAGTAGAACATCTAAACACTTCAATTTGGCTTCATAGCAGTAGCATAAACTCCTCTTTTCTTTCTTCTTTTCTCTTTTTTAAAGCGGCAGAACAGCTTGGCTGAGCTTTCTGTTTGCTTCCCAACTGTCCACGCTTTGCCCTCAGCTTTTTACCACCCAGACAAATGCAAATCCCCAAGAAGTTACACCCAGTTTGTTTTCTTCCCCTCCTTTTGTCTTTTAACAAAAACTCAGCTGGCTGCACAGTGTCAGAGCTCAGGTTTGAATAGAAGAGCCTCCACCCAGCTGATGCCACAAGGGGAAGGGTGGGCTTGGATTCACTTGCAGTTTCACTGTAATTTTCAAAAGATCCCACTGGGCTGACAGTCTGCTTCAACTCACAGCAGTTATTAGTTCATTAAGCCCCTCGTTTAATTACCAGGGTGCTTCTGGAATCTTCCAGGGCAGTTAAAAGCTTCCTTAATAATTTTCAAGACGCGATTTTTTGACTCGTGTTTTAAGGGATGTGGTTCTGCCATATCCTTGAGCCCAAAAGGGGCCTGGATCCGAAATTCTTAGTTCACAAACGCAAGTGTAGTTCTTAGCATGGCTTTCTTACCAGAGGGTAGGAATAAAATCAGTTGTGATCAGGGTGCAAAGAACCAGAAGGCTCTTGAGCTCAGGTTGTGTTCTTGGTCAGATTTGGTGACTGGAAGATTGAGCACAGAGGAGTCAGACACCTGAAGCTCCAGGACCCTCAGGGGTTTCTGACACTTGCAAGGGGCGAGCCTCTTTCAGGACTGCTTTGAAAGGTCATTCAGCTCTGCAGCTTAACTTTCCATTGCCTTTTACACACTCTTGGTGCATACAAGATCTTTCTTGCTCTACCCGCTGTCGTGAAATCATTGTTTGCCCCCTGATACAGTTCCACATAAGTTACCCCGAGCAATCTGTGTTCTTTTAGGCAGCTGCCATCCCTGGAGACTAAAAAGCTATCTTTATTCATGGAACAAAATCAATGTAATAAATATCTTGGTCCTTCTTATTTACTTGCTTTACTACACTCCTGATTCACAGGGAGTACCGAATATTGCTCCCAATTGCATTCCTTCTATAACCTCTGTGCTCTGAATGATGACAAGTGTAACACTTACACCTTGTTGTGCACCCTCCAGGAATTACATTTACATCTCTCAAATGATTTTAAATAGGCTGGAAGTGGTATTTGAAATAGTGTTACACTACAGGCAACAGCCAGCCAAAAAGGTCAGTAAAAGCATTTCAGGTTCATTTCATAAAAAAGTAGACAATACATAATCCTGTTGAGCTTCACCCCTTTCCTTCATAACATATTTAAGAACTTTGTTTTGAGTTAAGCAAAGCATGGAACCTAAACCCAGAAATTGTATCCAAAATCTGGCTTCTTAGGAATGAAAACAAGGACAGAAATGTTGAGTAATTTATTTTTCAGTAGATGATCATCTCAGCAAATTGATTGCTTTTGTGAGTATTTCAAAAGGTTACTAAAGCACTTTGAAGCAGCAGAGACATACTGAAATTTGAAAAAACATTTTTTTTCTGGATGATGATCACCTGCTATAACTTCATAGGACATTTCTGAAGGATTTCTCTGCCATTGGAAACAAAATTTTTAAAAAACCACCAAAACAAGTAAATTATGGCCTGGAGAATCCCCTTTAAAAGGATGTTTTATAACTGATTTAAGGTCAAGTGAGATACATGGCTTGTGGGTTTCCCATAAAATTATGCATATTGCAAGTTGCTTTATTTTTTTTTCACCACGGTGGTATTTTTTCAGGAGCATTTCTGTAGGCAGGTGCTAACCCAGCCTATAGCAAAGCCACAGCACAGAAAACTGAGTGCATTTTGCTGGAATTTTGTGTATGGAAATTGCACATACATTCAAAAGGAGCGAAAAATAAGCATTGCTATGATTAATGATCTTCAGTTCTTGGAGAGGATGTGTGAGACTGATTTTCTCTGGCACCTCCAACAAAAAGCAAGATCAGATAATTTTATTATTAACATAGGTTCTTATATTTGTCTGCACCCTCCTGCTGTGGTAAGGCATAGCTCCCTTTCGGATTCTTAAATCACAGAAGGGGAACTAAGGAAATAGAAACTAGAAGAAATAAACCCATGCTGAAAATTCTGGATTCTGTTTAACTCAAAGGTAAGCCTGACTTACATAAAAGGAAGGAAATTGCTTTAGGGTCACATTCTAACTTGCTCTGGAGGAATCTCTGAAGGCCTGGAGTTTTCACTTTAACTGGGTAAACATGCGGGGATCTATCTTTTGCACCTGCCAAAATGTACTGGAAATCTTGTGACAACAGGTTTTTTGGCAAAAGTCACTGTTTTGCTTTCAGACATGACCAGACCTAAGAAACACAGAGATGCAGAAAAATTAAAAGGAGAGAGGAGAAAAAAGCAAGACAGGTTTTGAATTGGAGAGAAATTTGCTTGTTGCCTTTTGAGATAGTTCAGATTGGTTTATATTGCACCTTGTCCCACTCTGAGTGGGTTTTCTATTTGTAATAAAGCCTGGCAGACTCCCATGGCTCACTCATATTGTCATTCCCAAGTGGTTTATTCCTCCACACTTGGCTCCAAACAAGCAGAAAAGGATAACATAAAATAGATCTCTAGCCTGATACCAAAAAAGTAAAGAGAGACTTTCACACTCATAATTTAAATGTATTTTCTTGAAAAAATGCAGAGTGGGAATGTGCAGAATGTCAGTTTTGGGGCATTCAGGTTTTGGAGAGAAATGAGGGAGTTTCCTCACCAGGAGGGTTGGAAAAGCATATCTTATAACGGAACAAGAGGAGTTCTGGACTTTGAAGCAAAGATGTGCCTAGGTCGTTTCTTAGAGAATTTCAGTTTATCTGTGTGACTGACACGCTTGGGGAATGTGCTCTGCTCTGACTGAGGGTGTCACATAATCTCCCCAAGGTAACACGCCCATGGTTGGTACCACTCCCACTTGAAAGAGTTAACTCGGAGATAACTCACTCCGTGCCTGTGGTAACGTTCTGTCGTTGTTATTGTTGAAAGAGTGAAAACATTTGTGAACACTCTTGTACGTACAATTCCAGAGCCTGAATCACTACAGCATTTGTCTGGGTTTATTTTGGCATCAATTTCAATTTCTGGTCTACAGCATTTGTTTATTTGCTTAACTCTTGTCCTAAACTTCCAAAAGAAACCACTGATTTCCATTCAGTCATTCAGATGCTTTTCTGAAAACCAACACCACTGGGGATTCGGGGGATACAGTAACAGTGAAAATCTCCATGCTTGCATGGATTTCTTGAAATTCCCATTGTCATCCACCATGACAAGCAAACTCACAGACTGAGACTGAGTATCCAAAGTCAGCCAGGATGTTGCAGTGGAACATCCTAGACTCTGCTGCAGTGAATTCCCTAAAAGGAGACAAAGATGGCTTTACAGTGCAAACACCAAAAGGTTTATTGGAAATAAAAATAGAAGTGATTTTAAATAGATCTTGAGAGAAACAAGATCTTTATACACAAGTCTCTCCCTTGCACAGAGCAAGAAATGGAAGCTCAGGGCTATGCCCAGCTTTCCTACAATCCTGCAGACATGCAGCTGCTGAAGTGTTGCAGTACTCCTATCTCTGCAAGCAGTTGCAAGGAAGCCAAGAGATGTGTGCTGAAATCCTGAGAGTAACAATTATGGTAGGGAACTGCCAGGGGATTGCTTTCTGCTTCATATCATACACTGTCTTGCCCAAGAGCTGCCTGGCAGAGGGCATTTCCTCTTTCTCTGGCGTTGCCAGCACCTGTTGCTACTTTTCTTCAGGGCAGCTTTACTGCTTTCGAGTTCAATTTCCTTCCCAGTGCATGTCCGAGGAAGATCTGCCTCAGGGAAAAGTGAAATTCTTCCCTGCTATTTCTCATGATGCTGACAAACACCTGCTTTATGTGCTTTAGAATCTGATCTTACTTGCCACTCAAAAGGGCTTTCTTCAAGGTGCATCTAAAGAGCTACTGATCATTTTTATCTTTTCTTTACCTCAATTTTACTTGAAGCCATTTGTAGTTTCTGCAGCAAGAGAGGAAAATCTGAAGCTGTGGTTCTCATCCCCGAAGTCAGGCTTGTGTCAGCCTTTCCATTATATAAACCCTTATTTTGAAGAGTTTCAAATTCAGCTATAAAAATTCAGTCTAGGCTGGAAACTGGCAAATTAGGTCTTTGCATGGAATGTTTCTTTTAATTAAAATATAAAAGAACTGCATTCAATTGCCTTTACGTTTCTCAAGTCCCTGAAAGACCTGTCAGGCTACACTTAGAATGAATGCTCTTTCTGTGCTTGCAAGATCAATTTTCAGAGATACGGAGTGCTTTTATCTCTCAGTTTGATGCAATTGCTCAAACTTAGATTTTCTGTATTTTTCTAAAGCATTTTGTTCATCAGGTTTTTATTTTCACTGTGTTGATCCACTTACAACAGTTTAAAAGTTTTAACAGTTTTCTTTCCTCTTAGTAGTATATTTACACTAGGACTGTACATTACTTTCTTACTCACTTCTATTCCTATGCTATTTTTTAATAAAAAGTTGAGAGACTGTGTTGTGCTGTTCTAGCTATGACCATTTCTACAGGGAAGTGGGACAGGGATAATTTAACTGACTCATTATTTTCATGGTGAAGAGTTCTTATTGCAACCTTGTTAACTGCCAGATTTTACCTAGTAATTCCTTCCACAGTAAAATGTGAAGGACGGGAGAGATAATGCTGATCTTCTAGTCCTGGCAGATCAAAAATCACTGTAGGTCAGATGTTGAGGGAGGTTTTACTCTGTTCTCAGAAAAATCTCTGGGGATTAACGTGGAAGAAATGGAAGAAAGGGCAACTTTGCAGTGAAACGTGATCATTGATTGAAATACATATATATATATATGTGTTCTGCTATATTGGACTTCTGCCTTGGTTAGATGATGGCAAGTTTGAAAAAAGTCCATAAAACATGACCTTTACTCTACTGGTTTTTTCTGTACCTGAATTTGGTATCTCCATGTTAAGTGGAGATGTGTTTCACACAGAAAAACTTCATCAAGGAATCACTTGTAGACAAAGGAAACAAGCCATGAAATTACCTCTGCAAATGGGCCAAATGCCAAAGGAGTGTAGGTTGTGATTCAGTGAGCATTTAACCATATGCTGAAGTTTATCCCTTTCCACTTATATGGGCTTAACTTTAAATATATGCTTACATCCCTTTGAAATCACATGATTCAATGCCTTGGTGAATGTAAATTACTCAAAGCCTTAGTGGGACAACTGATAGGGATTGCATTTTGCAAGATCAGTAAATGCACATTAATACAGATTACAGGAATGTAAGCTTTATTAATACAGGTATGTACTTGCTGTCTCCAGAGAATTCCTGTTTGCTATAGATTCACCTTTTTACTATAACTGTTTTATAATGCCAATGTTATTATAAATATCAGAGATAAAACTTCACTTCTTAATTGAAAATCATTATTTTTTCCTCAGTAGAATTCTATTTTTAGCCCTGAAGTTTTATATTTCTCTTCTTTTGCTAATCCATATCTCCCTGGCAATATCCCCGTGTTCTACTGTACTTCAAACAATTTGGCAACTAAACGAGTGTTTGAAGCTGATTTAATTACATTAGCCTGAGTTGCCAATTAGATATTTGTAGAAGGATTTTGCTGAATGCTATTTCTTGAATAGCTGAGCAAGGCACACTGGCCCTCAGTTATTCAGTTCCTGCCAGACTGACGATAATGTAAACTGAATCCCTTTCTGCAGGCAGCCATTCCACACGAAGGATAAACAGTGGATGTGCTTTAGCTCCAATGGCCTCTTGTTGTAATTATTAAAAAAGATAAACTTCCAAGAAATGTCCTCATTTAGTTGTGCTTTGCGTTTGTTTTTATATGAAGCCTTGGCAGATTGACCAATTTTTGAGATGAAAATTGGATAACTTACAGCAAAGGATGGGAAGTCAGTTTGCTTAAATTGTCTTCCAACTATTCACTCAGAAACAATATAGCAAAAACTCTTGTTTATTCAAGTTAAACAGAGATAACGAGCAACAACAGCTCTCATGAAGGCCAAGCTGATTGATTTCCTGGTTTATTTCTAGGTTTTATGCAGAGTTTCAAGATTGGGATTGAAGTCAGGTGTAACATCCATTCAGGCTGTCAAATGATAATGCTCTGATCCCAGTAACAGCTTTTCTCCTAGTAATTCCCACTAAATCCCACTGTAAAACCCTAAGGGCTAACGACTGTTCAGCAGTTCTACAAAATTCAACTTTTAGGAGGCTGGCTATGAATTTTGAAGCCTCTCTGTGGGGGTGTATTTATGAAATATTTTACCTCAAGCAGTCATGATTCTGTCACTGAATTAAGTCCGGGCAGCCACTCTGTAGCTTCAATATACCGCTGTAGTTTAAGTTTAAATATTAATACGGCTCTAAACGTGCTTGGAGTCACAGCAAAATTAGTAAATTAGCATTTTGGCAACTAGTATGAAACCTATGGAAGGAGAAGACCCTTATGTACTACATTAGGCACTGCTGTTCCTGTTATTCTCTGGTCCTGGAAAGTTTGTCTTCGGAATGATGCACTGACAGAATCAGGAGCTTTGCACAAAGACACAAAGCAGAGCCAGAGGTGGCTATATAAATAGCAGTGGCTTTTGTGGGCCCTTTGCTCTATTGCAGCTCTGCCAGCTGAAGTGAGAGTTTCTCATCTCTGATCTTTCAGCAATATCCTGCGAAGAGCCACCCCATTGTATTGCACGGGCTGTTGCTATGGAAACAATAATATTTTTAGTAGGGCCTTTCAGCTGAAAATCTCCGGTTTCTAATGAATGCTGCCAGAGCCTCGCAGCACCTGTGGGGCAGGTCAGGGCTCCACAAGGGGCAGTGATGAGACAGTGAGGGCTAAACGATTTCTCTAAAACCGGCGGCAACACCCCCCGCAGAGCACAGTCCCCATCTCCGGGCTCCAGCCCTCGCTGCCACTGGCGTCCCGAGCCCCTCTTCTCCGTGAATGGGAGCTGGTGTGCATTCCAGGGGGAGACTTCACAGCTAGAGATAAGCTGGATCTAAGTAATAATGCCTGTTATTGCTCACTACTTTGATGCCATAATAATTTTTTGCTTTTTCATATATTCCTCTCATATCCCCCTTCATATATGCTTTCATGCAGCCTTTCTGTACCCTCAGTGCTTTTAACCCACATACTTGTAATTCCCTAAATTCGATAACTAGCTTAGGCCCAAAGTTCTGTTAAGGCAAGAGACCAAACATCTTAGAAACTTCGTAGTTAGGGGGTCAGTGAGCCCCAGACCCAAGGTCTTCTCCAGAACATATTCTGTAAACTAAGATAGATCTATGCAGAGGGGGGTCACTCCTTACGAGGGGGCTCCTCCTGAGCCTCCCACTGGAAAATCTATGATAAATATGCTAATATGTAAAGTCTATAATTGTATAAGCAAACGATCGCGGGGGTGCTTTTCGGTGTATTCTCCGGTGTGCATTTCCCAACGTGCATTCCGTGCCTCGGTCCAAGGGGGGCATTCTTGCGGAGTGCTCCTGCCTGGATCTAAGGATCCTTAATAAACTCGGAGGTAAAATCCCTTTTTCCCCTCTAACTGTGTTTGGCTTTTAGTTCTAAGCCCAGGATAAGGCATCACTTGATTTTTTTTTTTTTAAATTAAGAGTAATAATAACGCTGAAGTTAAATGGTCTTTTTTGTCTGTCTGTTTAAAGAAATGTGAAAACAGCGGAAGAATTCTAATGAGAGAAAAAAATCCTTTAGGGTATGTTATTTGTGGATTGGTGCTATCCTCACACCCTTTTCTTCCTCAGAATAACTTTTTGTTGATGGATCTTCTTTTGCTCACCAGCTCTAGTCCTAATCCAATGCATGTAATCGGTGCTTGCACGCAGCCCTGTTTCCCACTGTCTTCATTCCCTGTGTGCCGTGCCTGGTATTTTTGGTACAGACAGGATGCATCCCAAAACGTGTGCCAGTACAATCACTGCTAATGTGCAACTCCAGCACCAGTTGCTGTAGATCATACAGCCCAACCTATCTTACAGGCTGTGAAACCTGTGTTGATGATGTTTTTGGTTATTGTCACAGAGCACGTTTCATTTTTAAACCAAATTCCTGCTACCATCCTAATTTCTCTTTCCAAAAAGAGCAGCTTGAATTTTCTCAAAACTAGGAATAAGTGGGCTATAGAGGTCACTTTATGCTCTTATAAAATGATTTGTGTAAATACCCCCAAAACTCCCAACTAAGTTGGCAGCTCAGGGGCTGAAGTGATTCCAAAATACAGCAGGAACCAGTCACAAAACAGCATTTTGGCTGGAACCCAAGGAGTCTGTCAGCTATTGTGCAGGGAATGTGGCTGTCCTCCCAGCACTGACTTAAAACAGAAAATTGAGGAGATACTAAGGACTGGGAAAGTGATAATTTTATCTGGAATGTAATGGCCAAATTCTGAGGACAGCATGTAAGTGTCTGTAGAGAGAGGAAAAGAGACCTTACTTCAGAATGACCTCATCCAGAAGAAATTCGAGTGCCATATGTTCCTTTGGCCTGCTTTTGATACCATAAAGACTCTAAGATACATGCAAGGAAGAGAGGGGGTGGCTTCTCTTTTTGAGAGGAAGAAACATGTAATGAAGTAGCTGTAAATCTGCCTCTTGGTTTGTTCACGCTACTTTTAATCAGCTCCAGAGGTTTCCTGAGATGTAAAATGTAACAATTTTAGCTGGAAAAAGGAATGTATCCTATAGGAACAGCTTACTGTTTTCCAGTACTGTTCTCCAACCGCAGAGCATCTCATACATAGCAAGCAAAGACCAAGGCAGACTTGTCCTTTGATAATCCTGGAAAACAGTGGCAAAACAGATTAATGATCCCACAATATTGGGAGATTTGGTTAAAGTTTTCCACTGATTTTGCAATCACCCTTAATGAGTTACAGAAATATAATTTGTGATGTAATTTTTTTCCCCTTTGAGTTTAAATCCAACTACTATGAAAACAATGATAAGTGGAATTCAACTTTGGTTCCAAAATATTTCTGTAATACGGGAAAGGCCTCTGTTCCCATTCCCTTTTTAAAATGAAATGGCTTATTCAGAAGCAGTGCTGCTGAGGGGCTTCCACCCAGGACACATCAACACTTAATTAAATTACGGTGCTATCTGAGGAAAGAGGTGCAGCAGTGTCAGCGGCTGACAGCTGGATTTGCACACATGGATTTCTCTGAGGTGAGCCCCTGGTTTCACAGTGCCCGGAGTCTGGCAGCACTTGGATTTCATGGCACTGTTCCGTGGGCGCTGCAGCTCAGCGCTCCCAGCTTGTGCCAACACAATCGCATTTGTCTGCAGGCTCTTCTCCTGTGATCCAGCTGGGCTGATGCGACTTAAAAATGCGCGGTCTCTCTCCTCGAAGGCTTTCCAGAGACATTCCCAGTGCAGCCTTTCGAACTGTCCCGGGAAAGGTGCGCTGGAGCCCGTAGTCACAAACACGCTCCGGGAGGAAAGCTGGGATGTGTTGCCAACCCCTCTGTAACGCGAAACTGCGGCCGGGGGCACACGGGCGCGATGCCGCGCCCCGCCGGTCAGTGGGGGCCA